>JARFJB010002360.1:255000-322500 GCA_036346205.1 Vesta saturnalis
AGAATCGACGGTCAATAGGTAAATGAAACATTATTATTCCACGATCAACCAATATAACTGCTCTCTATTGGTGTAAAGTGGAAACAATACCACAATAATGTATTCTTCAGATAGTAGTAGAGGAGTATTGATTTTGTGTGCATCACCAGTTGGATTCTTAATAATTGACTAAGTTAGATCTGGCGTATTGTTTGATATAATGTTGGGAGCAGTACGACTATTTTTGAATTATGTATTAAAGAATTATAAATTAATAGTATTGCAGACCATTACATGTAGCAGTATTATTTCTCTAACCTTTGATTTTCCGGTTTAACTTTGGTTTGGAACAGCAAAGAAATAAAAGATTCGAGCTTTTGTAGAGTGGGTGGTAAGATTAGAAAGGTTAAGCACTCCCGTACCAGTGTTTTTGAGAAGAGAGGAGCTGATGTTACCAGTTAATTTCAGGTTTAGTCACGCTCAAAACGCTTCGTGTTCGAGCAGATTGAGTGTTATGGCTGAATTATGTTCATAATTCAATCTCTCTTTCTGTAGAAAAACATAGATCAATATAAAACAGTTGCCCTGGTTAAACGGTCGGGTGCCAAAGCAATCCGATCTGGTTTGTAAGTAGGAAACGGCGTGATAAAATACATTGAGTCGTGACGTATGAATGTCATACCAGAGTTGTGGGGATAACAGGAAGGAAAAAAGATGATGAAGTGGCCAAGAAAGTTTTTCATACTTATAACGAATGCGTCGGAGGAACTTATTGCACTTGAGGATCGCTACCATGAGTTATGCTCTAAAACATATTGGTGAGTACTCAAGCTTTGATAGGGCCACCTGAGGTTGGTGAAATCAGCGACGCAGTCTAATGCACCTGTAAATTGATTGAAGAAAGTGAGAAGTGGTGTCAGTTCACATTGGCTGAAATACTGTAAAATTATGAAGGATACAAACCCGCTGACAAAGCCATAATAAGTAGGCTATTTAAAATTTATGCTTATGAATTGCAGCCGCAGGGAATCAGAATACACAAACAGGCCTATGCTTCAAAGGCACTGCTGTCGTAATTCTTATTGATAAGTGGTATCATTATTGTGACAGTGATATACTTGAAGAACGTCTCCGTATTGTCAAAGCAGCTGCAGCCATCATCCGTCAAGATATTCGTTCCCAAGTATATAATCTAGACTCTTTCACAAAACCAGACTCTTTTTTTTGATGATGTTGATAAAGACGTTACACCATCATTGAATTTACTGTTTTCGTCGATTATTTCATTGGAAAATGTCATAACGATAACAATAAAACCATGGTGACCTCCCTTGCTCATGACATAATATTTGACATTAAGCCAAAATCCTTTCGTTCTACCATAAAAATTGGAGTTGGGGCAACGATATACAAGAACAACGATGTAAGGGATTTGTTGGTATGCTTTCAGCCTTGGGAGTATGCAGTTTATACAACGTCCGGCTGTTCGAAACTTGCTGTTTGAAACAACCGGTGACTAAAATACCCCACACACTTTGATCCAATTCGTATTTGACTAATCGCAATTAACAATTTGGCAAAATTCCGGTAGTTTCATTCCACAAGACAGCGAAATCAAGCCTGTTAAGCATAACGATACGTGATATTCTACCCTGGTATACCAGTTCGTCCACTTGTACCACAATTTCATCTTGCAGGGTAAATACTTTACTCTCCTTTCCACCTTCCCAATTGAACACAACAATCTTACCTTTGTTTGCGTTAACCTTTAGGTCCATAGTAGTATAGCTAGGGTGATTCTGACTCACTTTTGTCACTAGAAAAGTAACTAGATTTGAAAAAAGTCATTAGAAAAGTCACTAGATTTATGTTCAAAGTCAAGTGCGTTGAAGGTGTGAGTAATCCTTTGAAATTTTTCAAGGTCACGCCCTTTTGGCGCGAAATTTTTACCAAGCAATTCTTAGAATTTAGCTGAGTCAAGACCGTGTGTTAAGTCAGTTATTACAACAATTTTCAAGGTCACATGCAGGGGTATTAAATAGACCTTTTAAATTGATTGTAGGTGCGTGGGATTCTTTTTTTATAGGAAGATGTTCTTCAAGGTCGCGAGCGTTCGCAGTTAAAAATTGTAGGGGGATACTCTTAGTATATTCTTCAAGGTCACCAGAGTATCGGATAAGATCGGAGCTATCTGTTCAGGGAAACAGCTACCTGTTTAATGTAAACAGCTATCTGTTTAGGGAAACAGAAAAGTAACTAGATTTGAAAAAGTCACTAGAAAAGTCACTAGATTGGTTTTCAAGGTCAAGATAGCTCACATTACCTGTGTACCTTTCAAGCTCACGTATAGATAGGCGGATCCTAATTTACCGTGCATGTACACGTCCCCCACTTTAAAGTGTATTCAAGGTCACCAAGCAATTCTTGGAATTTGGCTGAGTCAGGGCCACTTGACAATTCCCTAGAAATCAATGTTCACCTGTAGAGGTATACCGACCTTACACGATCTTATCCGATCCTACTCTTCATATAGGTAAAATTGTGCGATGCAGTAATTTCAACGAAGGCAGTTTCAACGACCCCCACTTGTCTACTGATCCGTCTTCCGAATGATAGCCGAGCATACCCGAACGTACCCGATCGCATATAAATATTTTAATAATAAATAGAGAGGTGGGGTCGTTGAAACTGCTTTCGTTGAAAGCATCACATCGCAAAATTTTACCTATATGATACTAACTCATTTTTGCCTTGATATTTTTAAGGTCATAGAAGGTCACGCGTGGGAGTTTGATTTTTAAGATGCCGGGGAAATTTCAAGGTCACAAGGAAATTCTTAGAATTTGGTCAAGTCAAGGCCATGTGTTAAATCAGGATTTTCGAGGCCACTTCACCTGCAGGGGTATCCTATTACAGTTTAGACAGATTTCTGTCTATGCTAAAAGGTCAAGATCGCTCACATTGCCTGTGTATTCTTCATGGTCTAATTTCTTGCATTCGAAGGTCGTTAATTTGTTCCACATCTTGTTGGGTAAACATTCTTGTTCCAAATTCTCTAGTGCTTTAGAATGTGGAACAATGTTCTCTATTTTAGCAAACGTATTACCATTAAATGTGCTCGTACCGTTTGTATTAAATGTAATAAAAGGTTCTTGGTTTGATAAAGAGACTATCTCCAACCCTTTATAAGGATCAAGTATAAACCCTTCGGGTAGTGTTTCTCTTTTTACAGTTAAAAAATAATTCTTAAAATAACCTCTTATAAAGTGAACAGTTTTTATTCCATCTCTTTCTGCAAGTGCTCCAACATGTGGGTATTGTCTCTTATTATTAACAACGAAGGCGGATATTTTATAAGTCCCATTTGTATCCAGATTGCCCTAATAAAAATTAAAATAGTTAATAATATTTTGTTTAAACTACTGTTTGTTCTTTTTCCAATAAATCCATATACTCTTCTTTTATACTGCTAGTATATTGTATATAGTCCAATTTTAGTTTCTTTAAAGCCACTTCTTCCAGTTCCAACTTACGCTTCTTTGTGGATAGTACGTAAGCTTGGGAAAGAGGTTCAATTTGCTTAATACGATATGGTTTTAGTTTGCTGTTAATGTTACTTCTTTTTCTATAAACTTGGGGGATTACATTAGTTGATTTAACGAGACCATTTTTCGCTATGTTAATTTCTTCCGGTATTTTAGAAAACGCTGTCGTAGAATTCGTAAAATAGGTTTCGCCAGCCTTAACAAAACACTTCTGCATAATACGTATTTCGCCTTTGTTTTCTTCTTCTTCCATAACCTCTATGTAGTTTAGAGGCAGACAATTAAAACCAAAGCAGAAATTGCATAACTTATTATTTTTTCTCTTTCTTTCGAATCGGCTTGTAGCCGATTTACCATTTACCATTTGATTCACCATTCCTTCAATATTCTCCTTATGGCTAATGGCTCAGTCTTAAGTTAATGGCTCAGTTTTTAAGTTTTCAGACTATTACTCTGTTGAGCATGACTGTATCTTCAAATCTCTCATGGGTTGACCATATTCTGTCAGCTACCAAAACAGATGCTCGCAAAATAGGCTTTTTGTACAGATCTAAGCAGTACTTTACCTCTCGACAACTCCTTCTGCTGTATAAGGCCCAAATTCGACCTCATCTGGAATACAGTTCTCACCTATGGGTTAGTGCTCCCCAATACGCTCCCGATATCGTTGATCGCATTCAAAAGAGAGCGATTAGGCTTATAAATGACCCGTCCTTAAGCTCTCACATACAGTCCCTTGAGCATAGAAGGATGGTTTCAGTTCTTTCTTTGTATTATCGTTATTACAACGGCTATTGTGCTGCTGAATTATATTCTTTGACGAGAAACACTCGGTTCGCTCATTCACATCATCAGTATGCAGTACAAATCTCCACTTGTCGTACCAAATGGGCGCAATCCACATTTTTCTACACGGCTTCTAAACTCTGAAATGATCTCCCTAGTTCCTGCCTTCCTCTCACTTACAATATGAGAAAATTTATGGTAGCTGTTCATAGGCATCTATTGGAAATTCATTATCCTCCTAAGTGTTCCTGAGTGTTTTAGCACGATAGGCCTAATTTAGCCTGTTCAGGTCCACCATCATTAAAAAAATTTAACCCTTTAGCATTACTTTCCTCACTACTGTACAGCTTTCCGAAATATTCATGCCAGAATTTCCTCACTTCACAATTGTTCTATACTATTTCGTTGCTCATATTCATCATTACTGCAGAGTTCTGTTTTGTGCCACGTTTTGTGTGTTTGACTCATTTCCAGAAGAGTTTTAGTTTCACTAAAAATCATTCTGCATTTTCTCTCCTTCCATAGCCACCACTTCTTCTTAACTTGTTCTCACTGCCTCCTTCGCTTGTATGTTTCTTAATCTGTACACCTCATACAATCGCTTTTTCTCAGTCTCATTTTTGCAGCAATCATGGCCATGTACGCATCTTTTTCTTACATACTGCATTTTTACCGATTCATTCCGTCAAGCACGTTTTTCTGTCCACGTACAGTCGCTTTTTCAGTTATCCGCACATCACAATTGACAACACAGTATTTTAAGCTTATCCATGCACTTTCAACGTCAGTGTCTTTTATTTGTTCGTTCCACACTGCTTCAATCACATTCAACTCTTTACTCACAGCATCTGCGAATTTCATTGTTTCACCATTATCTACTAACGTTCGCACTACGTTTGCTTTCCTTCCCCAGAGCCACTTTTGCCCTAAACACACTCTCGGTACAACCAAAAAGTGGACCGATCCACACTCCAATCCGCGCATGACTTTTGTGTCTTTCACCAGGTTTCTAAGTCGTTCATCAAACACTATCATATTTTTAAATTCACCTCTTTGCCATGTATACATATGCACATTTTTATGTTTAAACCACGTATTGAATACAAACAGGATTCTCTACACACAGATGTTCACCAGGCGTTCACCATTCTCAACGATTTTTTGGTGTCCGAACTTTCCTAGAAATCGGTCAGTATGTTCTCTCTGTACACCCACCCATCCGTTCATATCCCCCACTATCATCACTATTTCATTTGGCTTACATACGTTCAACACGTTCTCTACATCATTCCAGCACTCTTAGTCTCTTTCTCCATTAACCGGTGCATAGCATGCAATAAGAAAAATTTTTCGAAAGTCTACTTTCATTATAACCTACATTACCCAGGGAGATACCAATACGTACTGTTTAACACATCTTTTAACTGTTTCGCTTACGATCACCCCTTTACCTCCACCTCTACAGCATCCTTTCCTTTGCGCTTCGTCTCCGATACACACCGAATATCAAGGTCCTCTTCGTATATTACATTCGCAATTTCAATTACTACATGCGTTTATTGGCTGCGATTCAACGTCGGCCTTTAGAGAGGGTAAAATCAAATTCGTCAAGCTTATGGAAAAATATAGCAACCCTCAGGATGTTGCAAAAATTTTCAACGATCAGTTTGGAACACCACAAGAAGTAAACTCTGCTGGGCTAAAATTTATTGCCCAATACGTCAATACCACTTCACCCCGCAAAGTGCACTACGAAATTTTTGCGAAATACCAATTCCACGTCACCTCTCTCCCATATATTGAAGATGCAGCCGAGCAACATTCCTCTACGGCTTTCCTCCAAATTAACATTTATAACTGGCGGATGATACTGCTAATTCGAGCTGGAAGTCATGCAAGCTCTAATTAAAGTTGAATCTACACCCTCAGAATATTTAAACACACTCTCTTGCAAGTATGCAGTGGTTGCGTTTATCGGAAAAACGGAGTAAAGTTTTCGACAATATCCTACCACTGTAGAGGGGCGTCGTTCAGCAATACAACCGAGGAAGGAGTCTCACCAATAGGCTGTAACATCCAAGTGGATTTGGACGAGGAGGTTTGCCATGAAGACCAATCGTAAATTCCAGGTCCATCAAAAAACGATAGAAAATCTGTAGAACTCATTGTAATTATGTTGATTTTATTTGCGAAAAACGAAAAAAGTACAAATATTTCGATGTTTTCGTGGTGCTACGTCTAAACGTTCACTAGGAAAAATAGTAAAAATTTAAAGTTCCTTCATTTTGGTGAAAACAAAGTCATTGAAACTATTTCTAGCTTTCCAGGAATTATTGTTTCCACGCACGCACGTCCCATTTTTACGCTAATGTTACTGGCCCATACATCACACTGGCAAATCTAAGAGAGGTAGTCCTGCCATATGTTCCAAATACATTTTTCTGCAAGAGGTTAGATACCTATAATGACAATAAGTAATAATGGGGATTACATTACTAAGCAAAATTTTTTTCACACAAAATGAAATTTAACTTTATATGACAACACAATTCATAATTGTAATAAAATGCCTAGAATTTTACTTCAAATCTACTTACAGTAACTTTTTAATTGCAAAATTACTATATCGATAATATAAAGTGTGATTATTTCAGTAATTGGAGTAAACGTGCTATAACTTTAGTAAGTTTACGTAATTAAAACCATTAGGTTACAGCAACAGGCAAGTTGCTTCAATTTGCTTTAAAAAAAATTACGTTAAGTAGTCGAAAACGATTTAATTTGGCGAAACGTTTATGAAAGAGTAACGATCAATTAAGAAAAGAAGAATGATCGACCTTAAACGTTTCTTCTACGCTTATGAAATGTTGCCAAAATTAAACTACAAGATATTCCCCGCTTAATTAATTGTACTATCTCATGCTAACCAGCCGTTTCCTTTTGCACATTCAACATTAAAATATACGGGTGAATGAACAAGCAGAGCGCGGTTTATCTCTTTGGCACCTGCTTTAGATTTTACAAACTTTTGGACCTTCTAGATAACAAGAGGGATTACTACAGATTTATGATGTATTCCAATGTGCGTTTGTTTTTTCTTTTTTTTACAATATGTACCCAAACATCCTTTTGAATCTTTTTTATTCAATTGGTTTGCGTTTGTACCATGAAAATCCTTTGTGCGAATAATGAGAGCGGGCCTAATTATATATAAACAAGGCAATGTGGGCTCTCGTTGCTCGTTGTACAATAAAGGTCCCGTTTAGTACATTTCCACATCTGTTATGACAAGTTAAATATTCATTTCACGTTCATTTTACGGTGGTTTCATTCCTTTTTGAAGTGGAGACTATCTCCGTATCTAAACAGCGAACTGAGCGACCTTTATTATACAATCTTAAATACGTTTAGTCCTAATCTATTTCAATTATATGTATTTACGCCACTTTAAATTTAAATTACATAATAACAATGCTTTGATATCTCAGCTCTTTTAAGCTTAATTTCTACAATCGCTAATAAAAAGAACTCCATGTTTATGCTGTTATTATGCATACTGTAATAACGTTTCTAATATAAACGTCCGTTTGTTGCTTTAAATGCATTTCGCGCTTATTGAGGGTTACTTTTTTAAGTGTAGCGTTCGAGCTTTTTCCGGATTCCATGTTTTCTGTTATCATGCCACGTTCATTAATCTTTTGTGCTAATTTTGTTTTGCAAGAAAATGTACTTAAAACATTTAGTTCTTGTAAAATTACTTTAAAAGGAAAGATTGCATTAATTAATGAATTTATTCTTAACAAAAACGTAAGTTTTGTCGAAACACTCTACTTCAAAATTCTCAAAATAAATTAAAACAAAGTTTAGATAATTGTAATCTGTTTTAGGATTTTGGAGAAAAATCATGTAATAAACAGAAATCCTACTGCTTTAGAATTATGTAGAAACAAAAAATACAAAAAATTACCATAACAATAAGACTTATTATAGTTTCTCACATCTATTCAAGATCAATTAAAGATGGAATTCGTCAAATTGTACCCGATAAAGTAGGCTCACTACTGAATAGAGTAAATAGCAAGCTTATCCTCTCCTATCATAAAAGGAAATTTACAATTATTTCAAAAATAAATCTAAGAGAACAAGGAAAAATCGTAAGGTATGCAGCAGTTTTTCATCCGCAGGCCAACCCTGTAGAACGAGTAATAAGGGATTTACGCCAAGCGATTTAAATCAGTCCGAGGATTGGCTGACCTATGCTATCACTGAATTTACAGTATAAATCACCTACGAATTACTAAACGACGAACAATCGTTAATAGAAAAGCTATTTAATTTTCACGAGAAACGTGAAACTGATTCCGATAAAATAATCATAGTAGGACAAAGATTTTTAAAGACTACTAGATGAAGATAAAAATATGGAAACGGGCTGATACCAGCATAATATGACCCCAGTGAGCTAGTTCTTATAAAACTTACAATCACTCAACATTTTTACATATAACAGTTAAACAGTTTTTTTTTATTTATATGAAGGTCCTAATGTTATAAAGGGGAGATAGATAAGAATGCTTTCCACTGTCCAATCAATGATCAGTTATAAGACGATAAAAAACGTAAATTTAAAAGGATATTATGAATTGGATACAGAGGGCAGAACGAGTTATAGTTACTATTAAATGCTTGCGATTTTTTATTTAATGAGAGAATAATGTAAATAAAAATAAACCGGGAACCAAGTTGCGGCACAGCAAGTTTCACTGATGTACTCTCAAAATTTGAGGAGTAACTGTAGGCCGTTTACTTTTTGGGTTAATTATTAATGTTTAGTTGTATTTGTTTGAATTGAAACACATCCCTGTATACGATGTGCACACGAGTAAATTTAGCTGTATAAGTGAAAGGAAAGGTGACGTTCCGTTGCCAAGAAACCTAAGCGGGTACACGCGGTTCAGAGGAAATACCGTTACACTTATCAAGGGTCTTGTCAAGGTAGTTGAGCGAGAAAAATATTAGTCGAATGGAAAGGTGGCCTTCTGTTGCCAAGAAACCTAAGCGGGTACATGCTGTTCAGAGGCAATACCGTTACAATTATCAATTAAGGGTACTTAGGTTAGTGCCTTTAAACTAAATAGAATTTAAAAATCAGTATTGACGATTATTACTTTGTGATAATAAAAAAAATGATGCAGTTCTGATGCGGAAATTGTTGTAATACAGTACGATTTTTATGTGGCGATAGAATAAGTGTAGAAGGAATTCGATTAAAATGGAATCCATCTAGATTAAATAAAGTGAACCCACTTTAATGTGCACTTCGACATAGCTGAGTTTGGTGCGAAAATGCAAAATGAAAGGATCGACCATCAACCCCGAGTTTGTTGAGATCTACTATAGAGGTCTTTCCGCGGTTTCTTCAGTTATTGCGATTTGTTTTAAAAAGAAGGTTGCATCCCCAACAGATTACTTAGGTGGACCAGTGGAAGCGAACACTCATACACTAACGCACATGCGCACACGCATACGTACACAAATATTTCTTTAGTTAAAAATCAGTAGTGATATCAATAAAAAACCAGTACGAAGACAAAATTTTTCAGGTGTGAAGGTTTTTCTCCAATTGGTCGGGGATGTTGGTGCCAGATGTAATCAAAGCATTCCATTCACGTTCACGTGGAGATTAAAACATTAATTCGACAATGAACGAAGATCTTGATCAACTAATTAGGAATAATCTCGAAATCATTGCAACGATGGCGCGAGTTCTTTATTAAAGGCCCCGTGAACAATAAAGCGAAATATTTATTTTAGGGCCCAACCTCTAATTTTCGTTCTAATTTGTCACATAGAATACATTTGTTTATGGAAATTAATCATTATTTCGTAAATATGGAAAAAGGTAAATTTTGGTTTTAATTTAACACTATTCTTTACCAAACATTGGTTGTAGATGTACTTCACAGTAAAAAACCTTAATGTATGTTTCAAAAGAGATATGGAAACAAATTGGGGAATCTGAGGAATCTAACCGCAGATATTCCAATTTCTGGTTAAATTTAATTTGTATTAAACTTTCATTGACGTTAATTTAGTTTGAGCGGCCGTTGTCTCTAACACAAATTCATTAGTGTTCGACTGAACCTCAAACAAAACTATTTATTTTGTGGACAAACAATAAGCTTAAGAGTAAGAGCGCTCGACTGGCAATTTAGGTGTCTGGGGTTCGGTTCTCCAGTTACAATTTTTTTTTCATATTTTCTTTTACTAGCGTTCATGAAATCTTCCGTACTATGAACTTTAACTTCATGTACAATCAATTTTTGGAAAACATTAACTTACCTTTAACTAGCATAAAATTTTATATAACATCATATTTTATGTTTCAAATTCAGTGTGACAGTTCTGATCGCGGATTAGGTGGCGTACTCATTGATGGCGAAGAAAACGTTATCGCATATGCGAGCCTGTCATTAACCAAAGCTGAACAAAATTACGCTTGTACAGAACGAGAATGTTAGCTGTTTCTATTGAACAGTTTCGTCCTTATGCAGAAGGGACCCATTTTAAAGTCGTTACGGATCCTACTAACAGGTTGGCCCGTTGCTCAGTAAAATTGTCACAATTGGATTTTGATTTAGAATAGAAAATGCAAATTAAACGTTGCCCCGGATGTTTTGTCGCGCAATATTAATAATCAAATTAATTTAGTAACATTTTTTACTGCCAACTACGGCGAGTGGAATAATTCAATGATCGAGAAATTTAAATTAACCCCAAAAAAATATCCTTCGTGGAGGATAGAAGATAACAAAATTCTAAAGTTGAATAAATCGATAACCTCGAATGCAAACGATAGCTCTACGTGGAAAATGGTTGTCCCATTAAATAAACGAGTAGACGTCTTAAAGGAAAATCACGACCACTCCTTAGCTGCTCATTTAAGGATACTAAAAACCTTTAAAAAATTTCTAAATTATATTATTGGCACGCATGAAAAGCGACATCGCTAGGTATGTAGAAAGGTGTACAATATGCATAGGGAATAAGTCACAAAACACTGCTCCTGCTGGTTTAATGGGTAATTGCGGAAACGCTTCATTTCCATTCAAGGTCATTTCTATTGACAACATGGGACCTTTACCAAGAAGTCTTAAGGGAAAAAAGTATATTTTTGGTTAAATCAAACGTTTCTGAACTAGTCGAATATCATATTTTTCTTGTGTTCGAAGTTCCTCATATTATGTACAAATAAAAAGAAAGAATTTAAAACCTTAACTGAAAGATACACAGTAAAAAAAATATGGTATAATGATCTATACCATCCTCAAGTAAATCCTACTAATAGAGTAAATAGTGTAATTAAAGCTGCATTAAAATCATATATTATGGATGTGGAAATTCAGTCTCTCGAGGAATACGCACTGCAGTACACGAAGTAAGACATTTTGCCCCTGTATTTATATATAAGAGATATATTCCGGTTTTGGGAGATTATTATGGAAAGAATTTTAATGCAAATTTCTTAATTAATAGTAGGGACTAGTTTCATAAATTCTTGGAGTTGTGTGATGGTACAACAAAAATAGGCTACTGAAAGCCTATAAAATAAATTCAGATTCCTATAACTTACGTGGCCGAAAACTACAATTTGATAAAGGTGACATTGTCTGGAATAAAAACTATAATCAATCAAATGCTGCAAATTACTATTCTACACATCTTATCTAAGAACATGAGAATGATGAAGGTTCAAACTTGGGTCGATAGCACATAAAGGATCTCAAACCTAATCCTGTTGAATAAAGTACATTATACTAATAAAAAACATGTTTGTATTATGTGTAGTACAGTTTCTTGCTATTAGAAGTCGGGGATTTCTTCATACAGTATCTAATGCAACGCCAAAATATCTCCTCGAATGTCAGTTCGGTAGGAATCCGAAAGAAACATCTTCCCAGTTACATCCACCAATAGCTTGCTACCAATTTTTTAAGATCTTGAAATCATTTACACAAATATTTACACTTCCAGCTCGTAATCATTTTACGCTATTTAAAATTTTTTAAGGTATATAATTCTTACATAGTTATAATTTGTTAATTCAAATAAAGTTGGATGTATCAGCTCGGTAATTTTATGTAAAGAGTTAGAATAGGAAGTTCTTAAATTAGTTAAGATGTGATGGTCTAGCCAAGGTGAATTTCAGAAGAGGATTTTGGGATATTGTATCACGCTTCTCAGTACAGAGACTTCTGAAATATCACCCCTAATTTTAATAGTTTGCCAAATTTAATTCTTCATGGATCAGTCCGTGGGTTGAATTCAGTTTCTTTATGGGGTTTAATACACTTGTAAGTCAAGCCATTTGAAAATTATGGGCCACATTGTCATAGCTACGCAAAAAAACAATTGCATCAATTATTGGTGCTAATCCCCCAATGATTTGCAGGAAGCCTATCCAAGGAGCGACTATGAACACTTTTACTTATATAAAGTAATGTAAATTAGTATTATCAGTTGAAAAGGTCAGATATTTAAACTTATTTATCTCTCGCACAACCACACATAAACATCTCACCATTAATAACTGTTCTAAAGAAACTAAAATAAAATAAAGGCAACTGAAAATACATTAATTGTAAGTAATCTCCACTCACACATTCACCATTCACCCACTCATTCATTTACCAACTAAGTATTTACTGTACTCTGTATTATGAGATACTTATTAATACCAGACTGTTGTTTTAGAAATTAAATTATGTTAGAATTATGAGTGTTACTATGTTAATTGGTTCATGCAACTTTCTTCGGACTGGGCTACCATTATTCCATGACCCCTATAATCACTTTTAGTAAAGCCCTGGCGCCCTGTAACAATTACATGCTCTACATCACATCCCATCCAAAGGTTGTAGCAAACGACAGAACGTTATAACATACACACGGCCACGCCCACGCCTTTGCCCACGACCACACCCACACCCACACACACACACACACGCAGAGATCTTGGCCGATCTTGGCAAAACTTAGTCAAACGTAAAATCAGCTAATATGTCGATTTAGCGATAGTGAAAGAAAAGTCGGTTGCATAACATATGTATATGTAGGTTGAAAGGTACAAATTGTTGATTATGAGTTCCTTGATCGTTGTCGTTGACAGTCAGTTATTTCGCGTTACTTGTGTTAAATAATGGCTATAATTTATTCATACGAATAATTCGCAGACATCCTATTCGTGTATAGATATTGCAACTGTAGTACCACCGACCCAGTAAATGAATATCAACGACGGTACCCAAATCGGAGTCTTGCAGACAATCAAACGTTCAGTAGAAGCTTCCCAACTTTTCCATTTGAAAGAGAACTTATTAGACGAAACAATGCTGGAGTATTTGGGATAATGGAAAAAGATTCTGGTATTGGTATGGGAAGAAGTTCTGTACTAGACAAACTAGGACGGCTGTATAAAACACCCTGCGACAAAACAGAATGCACATCTATCATTACAAATCGGTACAAGAACTTCTCCCCACGGACCTTCCCCAAAAGGTTCGTCTTTGTGAATGGTGGAGCAACCATTTTGATACCCTTTCAAGAAACCTTTTCTATAATGAAGTAATTGGACTACATGTTTTCGTCTGAAATATGAACAGCGAAATGTACTGGATTTTTTTGGAGAACTACTAGGTCGTGGTGGTTCCATTGTTTGGCCACAGAGTTCTCCGGATGTTAAAATCCTTGTTTATCCAGGGGCGTGTAAAGACACTTACCTATTCGATAGGAAAGCCTAATAATAGGGAGCAACTCATCCAGTAGATTCATGCAAACAACATGGAAAACTACAACAGGAACAAGAGCTCAGATGGAGGATTTACTTACACATTACATAAGACGGTGGTTACATTGAGCAGCTTTACTAATTACACTGTCATTAAGGTTTTATTAAAGTAAACCACATTTACTTCAGCTTCGAACCACAATGTGTCAAGAACCGTTAGGAATTCAGGAAAGTGGATAGAAAGATTTTTGCTTTCAATTAGTCATAGAATTCGTATACGAAGCATCTAGAATACCTCGGGACTACCTGCATACGTCATCCAACAAAATTACTAAAATGCGCTAAAAAAACGTCTATTCATCCCAAGCGGTTGCACGATTACAATGGTGCACTGTGATTACGTGGTATTACGGTATTGACCGAAAGCTACTTGTAGATTTTCCTTTACTATAAACTACAATCGTGAATATCTACTGCAACCTGCACTTAAGAGGTTTTCTATTTATTAAAGCCAACTCAGCTACAAAAGCTAGAAACGCAATATTTTATTGACAAAGTTGCATGTCTACTTTTACGTTACCTACAGACGAATCTCATAAAAGAAAGCAAATATATTTTTTGTTTTATTTCCTTTCTTTTATGTTATTTACGTTTACGTTACATGGCGGCTTCTGCATCATTTAGAAATACTAGTTTATTCCGACAGAAAAAGCTTTTATTTATTTATCAATGTTTTTATATTTCTGTGAATGAAAAAAACTAGAATTTATTAAAGACCACAGTGCCAATGTTAAATGATCTTATTTATTATTAGTATTTTAAATTGAGTAAATGTAGGGTAATGATTGATGTTCAATATACATATACTTCTATTTATTCAGTAGATGATTGGAAATATATTTTATTTGACGATACCTGCATAGCTACACCGTATTTGTACACACCAACATATTCAATTTTGTAAATAAAACACATCAGTATTAACCCTAGGATGCATAAACCGGGTCTCTCAGGTCGGGAGAGATAATTTGCTTAAAATAACTTCAATCGGCTTGAGCATTAAGATATGCTCTAAACACGTTTTTATTTAACATACACTCGATTAAAAAAATATTCAAGTGTATTTAGAAATCGAAAAATAAATATTTTACATTAGTACCACGTATGTACATAAACCGGGACTCCGAAGCCCGTGTACAGCTAGTTCCTATAAAATCACTTTCAAGGCTGATAATTATTACTACGCTACGCGGAATTGTACTTGTCCGTGCAATTTGAAACCTGCATTACTGCAAGAGGTATAAAAGTATGCGCAGCTGATTTTCATTCAGTCGTAATAAAAGTTGCATTGAGTGAACTTATGAAACGCATATGATAATGGCATTAAAAATTAATGTGAAAAGCGTGAGATTTAGTGACCGCGTCTATGAAGAAACAGTATCGCAGTGGGTAGCTGAATGCGATGATCTGCCTTCTGAAGAAAGTGGTGCGTCAGAAGCAGGAAATGATGACACAGAAGACATAAATCTCGAATTGTTTTCTGACGAGTATTCTACATCCAGTTCTGATGATGTTGACGATAATTCAGAGGATGGTGTTGACGATATTGATAATTCTTCAACGAGTGATTACATTGCTCAAAGTGGTCTGGATGGGAGTTTGGAACTTCCAAAAAAAATTCAACCGCACAACATTATTCGGCGTGCGCTAGGATTAGCAAGAAAAGATATGGCTGCAACACCAAACGAAGCTTTTCAGTTACTTGTAACTCCAGATATTGTACAAGAAATTGTGAACTGTACTCATTTAAAGGGGAGACGTGTTTACGGAGCGAAAGGAAAAGCGTGGAAAGATGTAACTGTTTATAAATTTCTTGTATCCTGTGGTTTACTTATTCATGCGGGAGTTGACAGAAGCTGGGATGTTCCTATATTTCGCTTTGAAGAAATACGAAGATTCGTTGGATTTGACGACAAGAGAATGCGCGTTTGGACACTGGTAAGTTAGCAATGATGTCCTACGTTTTGGATTTCTTCAGCCAACAACGCAAAACCTCGTCATACCGGATACTAATGTAACTATTGACGAACAACTCGTCGTATTTAGACGTAGATGAGGATTCGTTCAGTAAATGCCAAATAGACCGGCAAAATATGGACCTAGATATTTAGATGTGCGAATCTAGGTTATACTATGGATGGTTTAGTTTATGTTGGTCGCCAGCCCGGAGAACCTCCACATAAAAACCTTGGTCTTGACTTGTAAACCTTTTGTGCGTGGAATTCATAATTCTAGTCTCAATCTTAAGACTTGTTCGCTAGTGTTCCGCTAGCAATTTATCCGTTGGATAAAAATATTACTGTTGTGGGTTACTCTACGTCAGAATAAGCGTGACATTCTAAAAGCAATGAAAACCGCCAAAGATTATGTAGTCTGCTCTTCATTGTTTTGCTTTCAAAATAAAGTATTCATGGCAAGTTACACACGTAAAAAGAACAAATGCGTAATTTTACTAAGCATCATGCACCACGACGTACCTATCAATGATGACGCTAAGAAGAAGCCTGAAATCGTCACTCGTTATAATAAAACAAAGGGCTGTGTTTATGTCATGGATTAAGTGGTATCGATACACACGTGAAAAAGGCAAAGTAGATAATGATCCATGACATTTTTCTCCAGCATCATTGATGTTGCAGCACTCAACGCACATATAGTCTTTATGAAGAAAGATCCAAACCATAACATAGGAGTGACTCACAAACGCAGATTGTTTTTGAAAAATTTAGCGAAGGAACTAGTGATACCACATACGCAGAGAAGATCTACTATTGATTTATTGATATTTCTGGTCCGCTAGCCGCTCAAACAAGTGCAACAATTAAGAGAAAGATATGCTCAGTGTGCCCCGAAAATAATTTGTATTAGTTGTAAAAATAATATCTGTAATGAGCATAGTATTAAAATGTGCACTAAATGCTTCTTTAATCTCTAAAATACTTTAAACAATAATATTCACTTTCATACTTAATCTTAACTTAACTTAACCTTCACGCCATTCCTTTGCGGGGTAGGCATTAACAATCTTTCTACATGCTTTCCTGTCTCCGCATACCTCCATAGCTTCCGAAAGATTCATACATAGTCTCTGACATGCCCTTTTGTTTTTAAAACTTCTTGTCTTTCTTTCCTTTATCATAGATTCTACTACATTCAACCAAGTATTGCGCGGCCTACCAGGGCCGGTCTTTCCCCTAACCTCACCCAAATATATTTGTTTCGTTAATCTTACGTTGTTCATTCTCTCAATGTGACCAAACCAGCGTAATGTACAACTTTTATATCTATCCATCATCGTCTTTTACTCACCACACTCCCTCATTATGCATTCATTTTTAATCTTGTCCCTTCTCGTTTTACCACATGCGCTTCTCAGGAATCTCATACACACGGCATTTATTTTTCTTTCGTGCTTTTTTTGACATACCCATGTCTCACTTACATACAGTACTGATGGGACGAATACGCCACTATAGATTGCTCGTTTCGCAGCTAGGCTCATTCTTTCATTTTTCATTATCGTCCACATACTTCCAATTACTTTCCTTCCAGCATTGACCCTTCGTCCAATCTCGCTCTCAATTGTACCATCTGCAGTAAACATTCTACCGAGATATACCATTTCGTCCACTCGCTCCACAGTTTCATCTTGCAGAGTAAATACTCTACTCTCCTTTCCACTTTCCCGATTGACCACCACAATCTTAGTTTTGTTCACGTTTACCTTTAGGTCCATGCTCTCACAGACTGTATCAAACTTCCTCAGAGCGGTTTGCAGCTCATTCGCACTGTCACTTAATAAGACTGTGTCATCTGCATACACCAGAAGTCGTACATTTACGTCACCAATCATTACACCATTTGTATTGGTACATGCTTGTCAAAGACATTTATCCATGTATACATTGAACAACCACGGTGACATCACACAGCCTTGTCGCACTCCTTGCTTAATCTTAAAGTATTCACTCACACCTCCTCTCACCCTAACACATACCCGACTACCGTTGTATACTGCCCTTATTCCATTTATTAGACCTTTATTTACGCCATATTCATTTAATGTTTCCCACAGCTTCTCCCTATTCACTCTGTCATATGCTTTCTCCAGATCTACAAACGCACAGTACAACTTCCTTTTTACCTTTAAACACTTTTCGATCACCTGCTGGAGAGCAACTATTTGATCGACACATCCTCTCCCTGGCATGAAGCTACCTTGCACATACCAAATCTTAGTTTGTGTAGTTTCTCGTACTCTATCAATCAGTATCCTTCCAAATACTTTAACAGGCACGCTGAGCAAGCTTATTCCTCTGTAGTTCTTACAATCACTCTTGTTCCCCTTACCCTTATACAATGGTACAATGATCGCGCTGTTCCAATCACTCGGCACTTTTCCATACATAATGCATACATTGAATAATTCACACAATCTTCGTATAAGCTTTGCACCACCATACTTGAGCATTTCACCAGTGATTTCATCTACGCCTGCTCTCTTGCCGTTTTTTAACCTTCCTACCGTTTTCTCTACCTCATTTATTCCAATATCCTTCTCAGTTTCATTCATCATTTCTACTATATTCTGCTTGTTTAACCCTTCAGTCTTACTTTCCTCACTACTGTACAGCTTTCCGAAATATTCTTGCCAGCATTTCTTCACTTCCCAATCGTCCCATACTATTTCGTTTCGCATTCATCACTCCTGCAGCGTTCTGTTTTGGCCCACGTTTTGTATTTTTGACCCAGTAGAGGTTTTTGTTTCCCTCAAAATCATTCTGCATTTTCTCTCCTTCCACAGCTATTACTTCCTCTTTATTTATTCTCACTGCCTCCTTCGCTTCTTTATTTCTTAATCTGTACACATACAATCGCTTCTTCTCAGTCTCATTTTTTGCAGCAATCATCGCCATGTACGCATCTTTTTTTCTTATATACTGCCTTTTTTACCGACTCATTCCACCAAGCACATTTTTTCTGTCTACCTACAGTCACTCTTCCACATATTCGCTCGGCACAATTGAAAATAGAGTTTTTCAAGCTTATCCATGCACTTTCAACGTCAGTGTCTTTTATTTGTTCGTTCCACACTGTTTCAGTCACATTCAACTCTTTACCTCATGTTTATAATGTATATGTGTAAATAAACAAAGTTTTACTTTAATAACTTAGCTTCTATTCTTACTATACGTGATTTTATACAGGGTGTGCAAATAGTATCGCACCAAATGAGATTATGTAGAAACGGTTTGACATTTAGATTTGACCTTTGGTGGGCTTAAATGGTACATAAATACCCATATTTTGATATAAGTTTCATTTGTTTTGTGCGACTGGTGTTTGTCCGAGGCAGCCATCTTGAATTTTTTTAAATGGAAATCTAGGTTGAGTTTGGTGTAATTTGGCAGGTAATTGATTTAGAAGTACAGCACGGTATATCATAAGCTTCAGAATGGGCCCTTTTGCGATAATCGAGTCCAACAATTATTAGTAATCCAATGCGCTCAATTTCGGACAAATTCATTTTCTTTTACCTATCTTAACTTAAGACAGTTTTATTATAAATTTTTGACAAACGGTATAAGACCCCTTATTTCCATAGAAACCAAACCGTATTTTACATGCGACTCTACGTGAGAAAAACAAGCTTATGATAACATCGTATTGTAGTATTTACTATCAGTTCGAACTAAAAAAGCGAAGAAGGGTATTAGAAATTGCTAAAATTGATCACAATTAGTAGAAAACACAGAAATGCTACATTTGAATTAAATTTGTGTATTTGTATTTATTTGCAGCTCTTTGTCCAGAAAATGTTCTCTATACAAAGTTAATTTGGCTTTTTAGTTTTCTTCGTTATTTTACAATAAATAAGCTTATGATACACCGTAGTGTATTTCTAAATCGTCAAATGACACCAAATTCAACCTAGGTTGCAATTTAAATAAATTCAAGATGGCTGCCTCTGACAAACACCAGTCGCACAACACAAACGAAACTCATATCAAAATATGGGTATTTATGTATGCTTTAACCCACGAAATGTGAAATCCAAATGTCAAACCATTTCCACATAATCCCATTTGGTGCAATACTATTTGCACACCCTGTATAACGGTATGTATATAAATGCCGATATTTTATTTGTTAAGTATCCTAGAGATACGTTTATATTCGGTTTTTGCATTTTTTACCCTTACAATTACATATTTTTTATTATAAATAGTTGGGTGACATTCAAGAGCAACGTGGTCATGCTCTTGAATGATGGCTCTAGCTGTTTATAAACATAGACACTTCAAATGCCCATACAAAAGTCCCAAAGAAATATTTTAAATCCGCAGATGAAGCGCTGAAAAGTCACTAATAAGATGTCCGTGAAATTGGCTCGAATCAAATACTCGACAGCTCCAATCAGTTCTCATTATCCGAACTATCATCAAATTTTCAACAAATTTATACAAGTTATTAGTGATTCTTCAGTGACCGTCAAAAAACTTGTAAGCGCCTGGTGGGTTACGTGTACATGTAATTTACTTTACCGTGACTTTAGATCAGAATCGAAGGTTGGGCGCGCGTTTCTGTACAAAAGACTGATTGGTTGCTACGTGAGGATTCACACTGATGAATAAACAGAAAAGGGTTTTAGACGTATAGTATCCTATAGTTTGACATCTAAATATCCACATGCTTAATCTAAACTAATATATACAATAATGAAACAAACAATATAAAGAATCCAAAACGAAAAAAAATATATGACTTTAATACAGCTAAAATAAAACGCTCTTCAGCTCAGGAACTCCGAGCGGTTTCATCCTAACCCAATCGGGCAGTCTGCTCTAGTCCCCTTACGTTATCTGTGGTAAGTAATGTTAAGGGTACAGATAAAAGAAATTAATTCAGACGTGAAGAAAACTGAATTCAAAATACGTTAATTGAAAAATCAGAAAGTACCCCTGAATACGTCCCTGACCTATAGTAGCTAGAATAACTGCTGAATTTCTTCTGTTATTTATTGCTCGTTCAAATATCTTTAAAGAGATAAGGGTATAATGATCGTCGCATCTACCTGGAAATAACGTACGTCAATTTGAGAAAATCGATATATTTAATTTTGAAACCTAAACTATTTACATACTTTGATATTCCTAACATGACTTACTTAAATCAAAGGTAAATGTTCTAATTAGTTAGAAATTAGAATGAGAGGGTTTCTCTATTGTTTTACCAACCGACCTGGCTAATAATGCGTTGGTAGCTAGGGTGATGGTGAGTTTGAAGGTGGCTGATAAAAAGGATAGCGGGTGGCAACTGAATTCACTCTTCTTCAAAAGGGAATTTTATGTTTGAAATAGAAATGCGGGCATCCTTGTATTTAATGCTTTGTACAGGAATATTTTTACAGGAAATAAGCGTTGTTTGAGATGGATTTGGCGTCCTTAAGCATGGTGCTGGCTAATAAATTTTTGTGATTATGGAAAAAAATGTTACCGGGTGAATTTTTTATTTCGGGAAGAGTTTACAAGGTTTATAATCCTTCGGAAAAGATTAGCATACCTAATAAATTGTATTTTTACACAGGTGGGCTAAATAAAACTAAACGTTTTATAGACTCTAGCAATAAACAATGTTTGAAACAGGAATATTTTTGTACTCTAACCTTTAAAGTATTGCGAACTGCGATGGTCGGGTGCAGGACTTCGAACAAGAAGTAAATTACCAAACGGCCAACTACGCTAAGTAAAATATTAGTAATACTCACTTTTATTTACGTAATTTCCAAACGCAGATGCTTTATAACAAGAAATAATAATCGGAATCTGGTCTACTTGATCGCTTTCCTTACAACACTTTGCACTTTGTAAGGTGTCTGGAGCGGCGTGTAAGTGTGTTTTGTGTAGCTCCGTTGGGCTGCCTCGTCACAATGTGAGGTAGACAATATCTAGGCAAACAACCATTCTGTACAACGATGAAAGTAGATAACAACTCTGGGAATTAAACTCCCGCAGTTAGGTTCTGCACGGTTGTTTGTGTAAGTGTTATGAAAGAGAGTTTGAGGGACAGTAGGCCAGGGTATGCAAAAGACTCCGTGTTGTGTGGTTATGGTGGTGAAAGAGGGGACAGCTTCCGGTAATGAAGTTAGGTCAAAGATTGGCTACTGCTTAAGTAGTGAAACTGGAGGGGACTTTGACGTAGAGCACGTATCAACGACGGATGGGTGTAAATTGATTATTTGGTTAATTTGCAATTTAAGAAAATTGGTTAATTACAAAATAATTGAGAGTACGATTTCTTTCTTAATAATCGTGGTTCTAAAAATCCTCAATTTAGCCTAACGCGCTAAAGAACTCAGGGGCACATAAGAGGATGTATTCGGATTTGAGATTCTTAAACTTTTTCATATCGTGAATGGGAGAAATACAGAAACTAGGAAGATCATTGCTATTGCTGATCTTAGATACCGTCTACAGGTTGAAATTTTTATTAAATTTTTATGACGTAAATGAGCAAACTAAGTATTCTCAACAAAAGTGGCTTAAGATGGTATAACACAATGTAATTAAGTAGCTCAATAGCTGTTTTAATAAACAAAGAAAGAACTGAACATACTTCTTTTATGCTCGAGGGACTGTATGTCGATTATTGAGAACGGGTCATTTATAAACCTAATCGCGCTTCTTCGAATACAGTTAAGGATATCAAAAGCGTATTAGTAAGCACCAACCCAGAGGTGAGATTATATTCTAGATAAGGTTGAATTTGGGTCTGATATAGAATAAAGAGTGGTCGGGAGATAATGTAGTGATTACGTTTGTACAAATGTTTTGTTTGGCGAGCAGTCGCCTTGGTCTTATCTACCTAGCCATGAAAAAAAGCACATAAGAGAACAAAAAAAATTATCTTTCTACATAACTCCCTTCAACACTAACACACTTATTCTAACTTTTCTTTCAATTGCCCCATACCCTGAGAAAAAAAATCCTTCGGTAACCCTCCAAAATCTTGTTCAACAGCTTCTTTGGGTTCTTCATCAGAAGACAAACGCTTTCCCCTGAAACGATTTTTTAAATTTTTGAATAAAAAGAAGTCTGACCGAGCTAGGTAGGTGCTTTAAGGTGGATGCCTTAACGCTATAAACCCACACTCATAGATTATCTGCGAAACCTTAATTGCCTTGTGAACCCGACAATTGTGCACGCACGTTTTTTTGTGGATAAGAATGCGGGCGAGCAGTTTTTAAATTTTTAATTATGTTTCCGTAGGTCTCTCCATTTACGGTAGACCCCCTCGGTATATATTAAATAAGTAAGACTCTTTCAGCATCTCAGAAAACAATTGCCATAAGTGTTTTTCCAGAAAACAGTGCCTTGGCCTATTTTGTTAGTGGAGAGCCCTTATGAACCCACTGTATGGATTCTTGTATAGTAGAAGGGTGCCAGTGATGTACTCAAGTCACATCCCCGGTGATAATTCCAGAAAAAAATTTTGTCCTCCAACTCCGCTAAATTTTCTTGAGAAACTTCTTTTCTGTACAGTTTTTGTTCAGATGTAAGCAGTTTGGGTATCCACCGTTCAGACACCTCCTTCTTACCTAAAACGTCTTGCAAAATTTTGAGAACACTTGTTTCGGATAAACCGCGCACCGCAGAGCAGCACAGCACAGCACAGCACAGCACAGCACAGCACAGCACAGCACAGCACAGCACAGCACAGCACAGCACAGCACAGCACAGCACAGCACAGCACAGCACAGCACAGCACAGCACAGCACAGCACAGCACAGCACAGCACAGTACAGCACAGCACAGCACAGCACAGTACAGCACAGCACAGCTTTGATGTTTGATTATATGTTTACGTTTATCGTTTTAATGCCTTAATGTATTGTAAAAAAAACTTTCTATAAATCGACATCGTTATTAAAGGTTACAAATTACTTTTATTTTAATCATGAATAAATATAGCGTGTATTGATTCAAACAGTTGTGTTTTCATTTAATTCATCTACAATATCATACTGTGCATAGTGTGTGAATATAAGTAATTCCACTTAAAGCTCACTTCAGTCAGAATCGGCCTGCGGCGTTGGATTAGACCACCTTTTGTGAACAGCATTCAAACTTGGCGTATTCTGTGTGCTACACCTATAATGTAGGTAATGCTTTAAACCCTAACATTTTTTCGTTCAATTTGATAAACATAACCGCACATACATTTTAAATCTCATTAAATGTAATATTCGCTTTACAAATTATGAAGCATTTTGAATTTGTTTAAAATGGGGTAACGCAGCTGATTAGTGCAATGAGTAAACTGCATTTTTGATTAAAATGGCTACCTCATAAATGGAAAAAGTATAGTTTTTAAATGTTTTAGCTTTATTAATTGTATGACGATTTATGAAAGTTGTCAAAGTTTGATATATTTATGAACATTATCTTGAAATAAGTTACAAAACATATTTGGCATCTAATAGGTTATAAAATGGTTTTGAAAATCTATCATTAACAATGTTCTGTTAGGCTACGAAAAATATTCTTATACCTTTTTCCTTTTTTATTTAGTTGTACCTCAAGCACAAAGCATTTCCGTTAATGCGTTAGGTACGCTTCACTAGTGATGAGTAGAAGTAATGCTTTATGTGCAAACGTTTATGTAAGGCACTAACAAAGCACCAACGGTGAGTAAATTTTGTGCAAATTCGACGCTGGTTCAGGTAACTATAAACTTAGTCCAAGACAATTGCATAATGTTTTTGGAGAAAATGCTTTAAGCACTACGTTTTTTACGGAGCAACAGAAAGCTAACAAAGCACGAACAATCCAGCGTAGTTTGATGCTTATGGCGCTATCACGAACAATTGTTCCTTTAAACTATTGCGTTTGTTTGTGAGTTAGAGAGCACTAATAGGCACTATCGAAGTATTAACAGTTTTAGCAAATTAGATTGTTTTAACCACTCAGCTCAAGACACCAAAGTTGTCATGTTCTCTGCAGCAAGTGGTTTGAGCATGCGTGGTGTTTTATTGAGCACTAAAGGGTATTAACAAGCTATTAGTAACTTAGCATTAACAAGTAACAACCTAGTATGGTCCTGAGTTGTCGAGTTTTCCTATTATGACGACTTTCTTTGTTGATATATTTAGCTCGTTTAATTGGTAATATGGGTAATACGTTGAGCATTAAGGTTCTTTGTAAAGGATCAATAATAATTGTTTAATTAATGTATTTGGAATGTTCCTGTGCTAGAAGATAAAATTATTTGAGTTCTAATGCTTTTTCTTTGCAAAGCTGCAACAATAAGTATGTTTGCAAAAAATTCTAGAATGGATCGGGTCACAGTGCGCTTAGCTCGCACTACAAAACTGACCAAGGGGAAATTATTAGAGTTCTAACGCCTCTTTGAGAAGTGCTAACAATAAGTACGTATAAGTTTGGAGAAAATTCTGGAACGGTTTGGGCTACATTGAACTTAGCTCAAACTACAAAACGGTCTATTACTTCATACAACACTGGTTTCAACATTCGTGGTGCTTTATTGAAGACTAAAGAGCATTAACAAGGTACTAATAGTCCTGGGAAGCCGAGTTACCCCATTATGATGGGTAGTGGTAATGCTTTGAGCGATATAATTGCTCCGAGAAACACTAACAGACACTAACAAAGCACCAAGGATTTATGTAGTTCAGATGCAAATTGGATACTGGTTCTAGCAACTGAGAACTAACCCCGAACCAATCCATAGTTAAATATTTATTTGTTTCTACATATTTCCGTGTGTTGTTGGATTAAGGGAGGAATAGGTTTGTCCACTAACCTTTTTTTGTAATGCACTAACTAGCACTAAAGGAATAATAATAATAGGTATGCGTTTGTAGCAAATGTTAAAATCGTTCCGCCCACAGCGAACTTAGAGGAAACCACCAGGACTGTGGAGTTCTGCTATTATAATTAACTTTCTTGTTAATAGATTGGGCATACTAGATGGATAGGGTTAATCATTTAAGCATTAACAGAAGCAAGCAAACTACTAACGACTAGTATAATCTTGATGCAAATTTGGTGATGGTGAACTTATTTCAAACCAAATGTATATTTGTTTCCCTGCTGAGTGATTTGAACCTTAACGTTGGGTTATATAGCATTCATGAACATTATCAAAGCATTAACGATCGAGTGTTTTGGGGTTGGCGTTATTATAAACAATTGTGACGTTAATATGTCCCGCGTGTTCCTGGGTTAAGGGCGGAAATGGCTTGTAAACTAAGCCTTCCCTCGACTAGGGGTTTGTAGAAAATTCAAAAAACGTTTAAGCCACAGTGAACTTAGCCCAAAGTGCTAAACCTGTCGTTTTTTTGATAAAAATGATTTTAGGATTTGCCTTGCTTTATTGAGCTCTAAAAATCATTAACATAGTACCAAACTAGCATTGCCCTGGGTTGTCGAGTTCTGGTATTACGACTCTTTTTTGTAGAAGTGTATACGATGGGCGTTAGGCAGGGTAAAGATTCGAGTGTTAATGTTTTTTTGGAAAGCTGTAACGGTCACTAACAAAGCACTAAC
Source organism: Vesta saturnalis (assembly GCA_036346205.1). Classification (NCBI taxonomy): domain Eukaryota; kingdom Metazoa; phylum Arthropoda; class Insecta; order Coleoptera; family Lampyridae; genus Vesta; species Vesta saturnalis. The sequence continues at coordinate 281,727 of JARFJB010002360.1, forward strand.
GACTAGTACAATTTTTATGTAAATGTGACGATGGTTCGTCTAACTGTAAACTTAGGCCGAATACAATGTATTATGTCTTTCATAGAAAATAATTTGAAAACTAATGCAGGCATACGGAGAACTAAGTAGCACCAAAGTTGTTACTTTTTCAACAGAAAATGGTTTGAGGGCAAGCGGCTCTTTCTCGGCCAATCGGGAGGACTAACAAGGCATTAACAACTTAAGGCTTGCAAAGTAACAAGCCGGAGTAGTCCTCAGCCGATGAGTTTTGCTATTAACAGGACTTTTGTTAATCTATTGGATATGTTTCATTGGTAGTGGCAATGCTTTGAGCATTAAGATTTTTTGGAAAGAACACACAATTGTTTAATTAATATATTCTGAATGTTCCTGGGCTAGAAAAGGAAATCATTTGAGCTCTAACGCATTTTTGCGAAGCACAAACAATAAGTATAACTTTAGGAAACATTTTGGAATGGTTTGGGCTACAGAGAACTTAGCTCAAACTACAAAACTGGCATTACTTCAGAGAACAGCGGTTTCAACATTCCTGACACTTTATTGAGCGCTAAAGAGCATTACCAGACACATTAATTGTTCTCGGCCACCGAGCTATGCCATAAACAGCTATAAAATCATTCCGAACCAAATGTGTATTTTTTTACTTAGATAGTGACTTGAACAATTTCGTTGGATTATGAACACTAATATATCATTAATGAGCGGGGTGGTTTTGGTTTTTGTGGCGCTATTATAAATAATTGGCACGTTAATATATTCTGTGTGTCTTGAGTTGAAGGGGGAATGGTTTGCAAAATAATCTTTTTTTCGTGACACTAACAGAACACTAAGGACAAGTACAGATTTGTACCAAATTTGAAAATAGTTAGGGCCACAGTGAACTTAGCCTGCACTACTCAACTTGTCATTCTTTTCGATAGAAACTCATTTTAGGATTTGCGGTGTTTTATTGATCACTAAATAGAAATAACAAAGTATTAACACCCCAGTATGGCTCTGGACCCTCGAGTTCCGCAATGCGTAATTTTTTATGTTGGCGTATAATCAATGGTGGATAGAAAGTGGTAAAGCTTTGAGTTTTGCCGTTTTTTGGGAAGTATTAACGGGCAGTAACAAAGTACTAACGACTAGTAATACTTTTAATGTAGCTTTGACGATGGTTCGTGCAATTGCACACTTGGATAGACCAAGCGCATTATTTCAGCCAGAAAATGGTTTGGAATGCAGAAGACGGAGAGATTAAGGGCTTTATTAAAGTGCTAATGATCAAGCATAGTGTGGACCTGTCGGGTTATTTGGTTCGTATCAACTTTAAGGAAGTGTTGAGGAGCTGTGTAAACTAAAACACATAAACCCTGTTGAGAGTTAGTCAAAGACGCAAATACTTTAGATTTCAAAGTATGATGAATTAAGCACGTGTCAAGACTCTGCAAGAAACAATGGACCTCGTACGATAGTCATGTTAGGAAGTGAAGTATCCTCATCGATTTTCGACTGTTCAGTCAATCAAAACCAATTCTTCCTTTCGTTACCCATTCGACAGTTCTAGACCACTCTCCTAACATTTTGGAACTGCCTTTTGTACGACAGAAGAAAACACAGAATTGGAATTACATCGTGTTCCTGAAACGTGCAGTATTTTGTATTTTTTATTACAGGAGCAAATGAAAGAAAAGGGATCACTAACCAGGATGAATGATTATGAAGTTTCAGTTAAATGTACTTGATGACGTATGTTTAACTTTAAAGCAGTACTATTTCCATATTAAGGAGAAATAGAAGACGATCTAGGAAGTAGGCGTTGAGAGGTAATACTATTAATTAACGTTTCTGTACACATTTTTGTGTAATGCCTTTTAATTTGAAGCATGCAAACCATTAGTTGTTGGAGAATGTGCTGCTGAGATTGTACTTTCACTATTCAGCAAAAAAGCTTTCTTTATCTACCGACGATGAATACGATCGATGGTGTGATAATGCAGTTTATGTCCAAACTAATATTATCGAGGTTGTAGATAGTAAGGATACACGTGAGTGTTTCCATATAATTTTAAAGTTTATAGAGAATGTTATAAAAGATTTGGATTTATTTTTTCACAAATGACTTGGAATAACGTAAAATGTACTTAAAAAACTTAACAGATCTTACGAACGACATCAAAGCTACCTTTGTGCCACTTTTATTGTGTGTTAGGTTAACCGTATTCGTTAAGAAGAACTATCGAAGTATCAACAATATAACTAATCTGATGTGTAGGTAGAGAAGCTTGCTAAAAGGGACATGCATAGTAACAATATCTTCTCACTATCCTGGTCAGTCTGCCTGTAAGAAAACTGTTTCAAGATTATACTGTAAACATTAACCTAGGTTTGGCCAATGACTTGTGGATTGGACTAAATCGGCACGAATTCTTCCGTATCAAGCCGTCTTGGAGACACATAATTTCAGAAGCTAAGAACTATGAAACCGACCGTTACTTCTGTTGGTTTCGTGGTATTTATCAAACCTAATTGAAAGTCGTCCATATGAATGCATCATTTGTCAGCATTCATTAAATCAGAAAAAAATAGTAAACTTAATTTTTATATCGAGCTTCCTTTAAACTTATTTATGATGCAGAGGGTTTAAAAAACCTTCTAAAATTTTGATTACAATCTTCGTCGCCGCAGTAGGAATGACGAGTTTGCCTAAATCTTTATACGTGAATTAACTTAACGCAAGTCCATCCTGCTACAGTAATTTCTGCAAATATACTACTGATTGCAGCCATACTTTCTATTAAAATCATACCATAACGGGCATGACATCAATTTCAGGGTCGTAGGATTCAGGCCCAAGTTGGGCGCCAAAATCTTGTAAAGTACATTTAAGCGTTAGTTCTTGCAATTCATAGAGCTCGAGACTAGAACCCGTTTTAAACCAGAGAAAAGATACTTCTAATAGAGTCACCAAGAGAGATTCAATGACAAATTTCAATAACTTTTTAATTGATTTATACTTTATTTTCTAACTAATTTTATATTGAATGAATAATTTCCTTCGGATTAACCATATACGCGTGATTCCTCTTATTGTTCTACTTACGTAAATCACGTAAGTCAATATAATATAAGACAAATAACCACAGATGGACTTATTGCAAGCTAACCTAGATCCACACATGCCAAGATATTCCCTGGTTTTAGGGAGAGGCCTGAAGGCAATTACGTCAATTATCAATTCACATATATAGTAGAAAGGGTGTTAGGGACTATTATTAGTCTGATCATTTATTAGTTGTCAATCGAGTATTCTATAATAGTAATGTCAGGAGAGCTGGCCGACAAGATGAACCAACAAATGTAATAACCCTTTTAATTTGTTTTTTGCTTATTTTTGAACTCGTTTGTTTTCATGTATTAACCACAACAAACACACCACTCTCTCGTACCTTTCTTCCTTAAGATCTTGATTGAAGGTCATATCCCTTTGCTACGATCATTATCTGACCTACCTCAATTTAAACCCCCAAAATGTGACAATAGCCCCGTGCCATAAAAATGCATTCATTTCGACTTGTTGAGTTACTCAAACTTTTAGTAATAAAAGAGGCGTCCTAAGTTCTATAAAAAAAAGTTTCACAAAACTTAAAAGCGAAAAAGAAGTTGGGTACTAAAAAAACCTATCTAAACATAAAAACAAATAAAACACAGTAATATAGAACAAAGAAAACTTGTTTACTCACACGCAGACATTAAATACATCAAATTATGGTTCGCTCGTAACCAAATACTAATTCTTAAAAAAAACTGATTGTTTTCTCAAACGTAATTGAGTAACCCAGCAAGCTATAAGTCTGTTGTTTTGACAGATAAGGAAATGTTAGCGTAGCATGATATGCAATACAACGTATTTCATCTTCGAAGATATAATCTACGACTATCTGAAGTTTTAACTGGATGTCGCATAGCATTTTGCTAAAAGTGCTGCACTAATAAAAGGTTTTACAATTGTTGCAACCACAAAAGCCTACCTTTGATAAGAGGCACTGCGTTAGGTACCTTATGTGTAGCAGTAGGGTATAAAATATCTGCTAATCCTTTTTTATTTAGTCGCATTTCAAACACAAGCTTAAATTTTTTCGAAGGACTAACCTTTCCATGCGGAGCACTAACGGGACTACTAAAGTACTAACAATAACATACATTTTCAACTCAAAGTTTTAAAATTTTGCTCAATCTATCAAACCGGTCATTTTATCTATCGAAAATGGTTTTAATAATGACAGCGTTCTATTGAACACTAAAGAGCATTTTCAAAGCATTAAGACCAGGTGGTGACCGCTTGGCCTGGTCCTGGGCAGACAGTGATGTTGTTATGGCGACCTTTTTGTTAATGTATTAGGTACGTTTGATAGGTGATGGGTAGAAGTAATACTTTAAGCACAAGCGTTCTTGTAAGGCACTAACAGGCAATAACGAAGCACCAATAGTTGGTATAATTGTGTACAAATTTGACACTGGTTCAGACAGTTGGGAAGAAACTGGTTTGAGCACTAACACTAGTATGCGGAGCATTAACAGGCACTACCGAAGCAATAAGAGCAAGCATAACGCTTAGTAAATTGGAGGATTCTTCGGGGCATAGTTAACTTAGCTCAAAACTAACTCAAAACGCCAAAGTGGTCATATTCTCCACAGAAAATGGTTTAAACATGCTCGGTGTTTATCGAGGACTCAAGAGCATTAATAATTATATATATTATTATATATAAAAAAATTAAATTAATGTTTGGTACTGTGTAGTGGTAATGCTTTGAACACTAAGGTTTTTTGGGAAAATCTAACAATCGTTTAATTAATGTATTTTGTATGTTTTTGGGCTCAACTGGACAAAACTGGCCATTACTCCATAGAACAATGGCTTCAACATTCCCGGTGCTTTATTGAACACTAAGAAGCATCAATAGTTCTGGGTAGCCTAGTTATCCCATTATGACGGCTTTGAACATTAACATTTTTCTCATAAACACTAACAGATACTAACAAGGTTCTAACTGTTTGTGTAATTTTGATGACACCGGTTAACCCAAATTTGTAATTAATTTGTAATTAATTATTTATTTCTTTTCATACAATTCCGTGTGTTCTTGGGTTAAAGAAGAAGTAGGTTTGTTTACCGACCTTTTTTATTTCGGAACACGCACTAACCGATTAATAACAATAGGTAAAGGTAGCAAACTCTAGGGTTTTTCCGGCCACATTCAACCGGCAAACTTCTCATTTTCCATAGAAAATTATTTTTCGGTGTATATTATGTTCTGAAGGGCATTAACAGGATATTAGCTATTTAGTTCTGCTATTTGATTATCATTTTTGTTAATGTATTAGATATGCCCGATATGGGGTGGGTAGAGTTAATGCTTTCAGTATTACTACCAACTACAAACAAACCACTAGCGACTAGTATAATACATGGCTTGTTCGACTATGAACTTACTCCGAAACAAATGTCTAATTTTTTCCTTGCAGAGTGATTTGAACGCTAGGGTTCGATTATAAACACTGATAAAGCATTAATGACCGAGTGATGTTTTGTTTTTTTGACACTATTACAAATAATTAATACGTATTCCGTGTGTTCTTCGGTTGCAAGAGGAAACGGTTTGTAAGCTAACCTTTTGCGGGGCTCTAACGGCGACTAACAGAGTACTAAGAATATATACTGGACAAGAAATAAAGGGTCGTATACGACAGGTACCTTAGGAAGTGGGGTGTCCTCGTTAACTTTTAATTTTACAAGATTCATTGGCGTGTCTAAATTTTCATACGTGAATTAACTTAGAGCATTTCAATAGACCATTCTGATTGCTGCAGTAATTACTACAGATACCGAACTAATAGCAGCTATACTTTCTATTAAAATCACTCTACGAAGAGCATAACACTAATTTTAGACTTGAGGATTCAGGTCCAAGTTGGGCGCCAAAATCTTATGAAGTTGGTTTAAACGTTAATGTTTATTTATATAGCTGGAGACTACAACTCGTTCTAAATTCAAGAAGAGATACTTTTAGTACCTTTGTGTCGTAAAAATTTATTAACTTTAGTTGATGATTTTAGTTAATGGACAAAGAAAGTTTGTTCATGCATACAAAGATATTATATAAATCAAATTATTGTTCCCTCACAACCAAATGTTTATTTATCAAAACAAAAACGAGTTTTGAACGTTACCGCAGCAGGATATACAATCAATTGTATTTTGTCTTCGAAAGCATGATCTACTGGAATCTAATGTTTTAGTGCGATGTAGCATGGTATATTGCTGGAAGCGATAGCTCTATAAAATTTTTACAGTGGTTGCAAACAGAAAGCATACCCGTGATCACAGGCATTACGTTAGTTATCTTAGCAGTAGCCGAGTGGGAAACTCTATGATAACCATTGATACGCATGGATATCTATCTCATACCAGAAGCACGAAGCTCAGTTAGGTTTGTCCTTCCTTCATCCTTCTCAAGTCATCGTTACGATAGCGTATTACCTTTTCCTCTATAAAAAAAAATGTGCAACCAGTTTTGTGGTTCCCTTTAAGAGACTTTAAATTGTGTATTAAATTTTACAACATTGTGATTGGTAACGGAGTTATGTGCATTTTAATAAACCCATTTATATCATCACGATTATTTTGATGACGTGCCTTTTTGTGTAAAATGCATTTACATACCAAAATTATATACCAATAGTATAATTTTTCCTCTACCAAGCTGCGTTTTTGTGCCAAATGATGAAATTAAGATACAGATAGGGTGTTACTTAAAATAACAGCTTCTGCTCTCATTCATTAAAAAAAATAAAACGATCTGTAACCATGCACATAAATAATTCGATAGATTATTCATAATTCTAATATGACAGGTTGTCATGGGATTAACGCTGCTAGAATTAAGTAAACATCTGGGGTTTGATTAATTAATTATTGTCGTTATAAATTATATTAAACTTTGCGAATTATGAGAAAATATGAGAAATCGACTTTTTCATAATAACCTATAAGCCGGATTTAAGCCTAATAGGAAGAAAAATTAGAAAATGATGAAAACATTCAATTTATCAATGCGCACAATTTGAACGAAATCATTAAAAACTTATAGGTAAAATTAATAATTGAAATTTAACTTTAGAAATTTGTGAAAAGATGTTAGAGTTGTGCAATAAATCATTATTTAATATTACTCGTAAGCAGGTAATCAGGTTTTATGGTTTTAAACTATATGTTTTACAGAAAAAATATTCGTATATTTGATGATTAGTGGGTTCGGAAACGTTAATAAGTTGTAAGTGGGTGATATACGACTATTTGAGACTGTGTGACTTACATAATTTGTATTACACACATTTTCATCGTTTCTCTGTTATAGCTTTTCACTTTTGTGCCATGCTTGTGCAAATTTATTTTAATAAATCAATAAGTATACGCTGGTCTATACCTAACATTTGTATTATTACATGCAATAATTAAACAAATATTGCTAAAGTACGTAAAACGTAATTATGTTTGTAGCCACTTAGTACACTGGAGTAATTCTTCCGAAAACAGTTCTCCAAATTGTAACCTTTAGCTTTGTTGCAAAACTATTCACGGTTACTTCATTAAAATAATTTATGCAAATAATCCGTGCTACACTCCATGATAAACGTGTTACCGTACTTTGAAATTGTCTGCTCAGATCAGAGCAATTTTTATTGTTTTATTTAAATTAGCGTTATGTACTTATTTGTCTAACTTGATTGACGAAAGTATTTCGCAGCTATAACATATTTGGTGTACTATCGTATAGAGCATAGCGTTTTTCCATTCGCTCACAGAGAATTCTTTTAAGTGCAGTTCATGGAACGTAACTTATGTTACGCCCCTGACAATTCACGCAACTACGATGATATTTTAAACTGGAGTGTATTTATTAATTTTACCATATTTGTGAGTCAAAATAAGAAGCGGTAGCGTGTGAATTTGAGGTGAATATTTTTTTTCATATTCAAACGTAAAACAATTTATTAAATGGGATCTTTGTCATACAAATCAGGTTTATAACATTATAGGATAGTTAGGCATTGAAGGCAAAATAATGCAGAAATTTTGCGCAAAATATTTAAGCCCTCTTGCGAAAGGAACATAAAAAATCTAAGTATTACTTCATCATAATGTTAAATAAATCTGACAATCTACATTAGTTTAAATGGTTAAAATATTTTTTTTTGTGAAATCACAATGGTTGTGATGTTGGTGAAACGTATTATAGTTATACTTTAATGTCTTGAAAGTATTTCACTGATAGTATCTAATTTTAAATTATTACAAATTAGGCCTTACAAGACAAGAGGAAGGTGATGTAGTTTACAGATACATGAAAGAAGCATTGCTTTATGATTAAATGTGCGGTTCTTTGCGAAATTTTTGTATTAAGTGGGAAGAGCTCAAAACCTTTTAACACATTAGACGAAGGTGCAGACGCACCACATGCTGAGTCTGACGATATATATATATATATATATATATATATATATATATAGTTTATCAGAATATTCGATAATATACAGGGTGTCCCATTTGAAATAATGAACTTTTCTGCCTTTTTGTACCTTGCGAAAACGTAACGAATTTCGAACGACCCTGTACAATATGGAACCAATTTCGTTACGAAGAACTGATGAACAGCTTATTCATAGAGTGCATCCATAATTTCAACTTTCTACAAATTCAAACACCACAATAATGAACATTCGATTGGAACCATGATTTGGCTAAAAATAAGGAAATTAATTAATTACTCAAAAACGGTTGAAGATAGGCATGGGGATGTGTGATGCAAAAATAATTTAAAAGTAATAGCGAACCCAACAATGTAATAATATACAGGGCGCCTCATTTAAAATATCAAAGGTGATGCCACTTTTCCACATTAGCGACAACGTCGCAACGCTGAAAATATTCTAGATCGATAAATCCGAGCCAGCCATGTAAGTGACCAAATTTTCAAAAATACCCCATGTCTCGTTTTCCGTAAACGTCTAAAGTACCATCTACGTGAATCACCCGGTATATATATATATATATATATATATATATATATATATATATATATATTGTAAATTATATTATTGGATGTGTTTGGAGGAGGAAACGCGATCCTCTTTTATGCCATAAAAAATTGTCTACAAGAGGAAGCTGGATGAAAGGAAACAAACGGCCGACACTTAATCTACAGGTAGTTATAAGACACTCGCCATGGGAACTTAGGGTGCAAAATTTTTAATTTTTAATATTTGGCAAAATAAACTTTTAACAGTAAGAAATGTTTGATATAATAAAGTATCGATTACTGCCACTCCAAGTATAGAGTTGAACATCCATTAATCACATAAAGCAGGAAATGAAAGAATACAAGGTTAAGGAACTGTTAGCTGATCCAGCTGCTTCACATAACCTTCGAAATTAGAGTGACATAGCAACTAACAAAAGCAATACAGTCTAGAATCGAATAGTACGACTAGAGTAAGATATTTAATCTTAGTAATTGTATCGCAACTACTGCTTCAGTACAGTAACAGTTTATTCATATTGTCTGTTAGGTTATTATTTCCAAAAAATTACAATTTAGTATATGTGAATGTCGCGATACATTATTTTGAAATACATGTATTAAGTGTATTAAATTTATTTTCTTTGTTGATGTGACTACCTACAGCAGAGCAATTTCCTTTCAGAGATATATCTTATAAATTATGTATGTAAGTACTCAAAGAAACAATAAAATTGCCTGGTTACAAAGGACGGTCAAGGTCGAAACAGACAGGCCCCGTTGCTGACGACTGTGCACGGAATGAATGGTGAGTTTTTACGTGGAATGTTAGAGGTATACATGGTAAAGAATTTGAAATTGCGAATGTAATGTATGAAAGGCAGCTTGATATTCTGTGTGTATTAGAGACAAAGTGCAAAGGAAAGGGTGCTTTGGAGCTGGAGGGTAGTAGTCTTGCACTATAGTCAGGAGTTGAGACTGCAGCGCATTGCGCAAAAGGAGTGATCGTGAGAGAAAGAGCGAAAAGATGTGTTAAACAGTATGAATTGGCATCCCCACGAGTAATGTGGGTTAGAATAAAATCGAATTTCGAAGAATGTTTCTGATTGCATGCTATGCACCGGTGAATGGAGAATGAGACTGAGAAAAAGCGATAGTATGAGGTGTACAGGATAAAAAACAAAGAAGCGAAGGAGGCAGTGAGAATAAGTAAAGAGGAAGTAATGACTGTGGAAGGAGAGAAAATGCAGAATGATCTTGAGGGAAACAGGAATTCTGGAAATGAGTCCAAAATACAAAACGTGGCAGGAGTGATGAATGCGAGCAACAAAATAGTATGGTACGATTAGGAAGTGAGGAAATGCTGGCAAAAATATTTCGGAGAGCTGTACAGTAGTGAGAAAAATAAGACTGAAAGGTTAAATAAGGAGAGTGTAGAAGGAATGGTGAACGAAAGTGAGATGGATGCTGGGTTAAATGAGTTAGAGAAAATGGTAGATAGGTTGAAAAACGGCAAAGGAGCAGGCGTGGATGAAATCACGTGTGAAATTCTAAAGTATGTAGGTGTAAAGTTTTTTGAATTATTCAATACATACCTTAAGTGTGGAAAAATGCCTAGTGACTGGAAGAGCGCGATCATTGTACCACTGTACAAGGGTAAGGGGAACAACCGTGATTGCAAGAACTACAGAAGAATAAGTTGCTCAGTGTACCTAGTAAATTATTTAGAAGAGTAATGATTGATAGAGTACGAGAAACTACACAAACTAAGATTTTGGGTGTGAAGGGTGGCTTCATGCCAGGGCGAGGGTGTGTTGATCAGATTGTTGCTCTCCAGCAGGTGATCGAAGGTGTTTAAGTGTAAAAAAAGCTATACTGTGCATGACAGACTGTATAGGGAGAAGCTGTGGGAAAGATTAGAGGAATATGGCTAAGTAAAGGTCTACTAAACGGAGTATGGGCAATATATAACGGTACCCGGGCATGTGTTACGGTGAGAGGAGGTATGAGTAAATATTTTGTCGAGCAAAGGAGTGCGACAAGCCGGTGTCGTAAATGTACGACTTCTGATGTATGCAGAAAACAGTATTCTTAAGTGACAGTGCAGGTGAGCTACAAACTGCTCTGAGGAAGAGTGATATAGTCGGTGAGAGCATGGACCTAAAGGTAAATGTGAATAAAACTAAGATTGTGGTGTTAAATCGGGAAGGTGAAAAGGAGAGTAGAGTATTTATCCTCTAAGATGAAATAGTGGAACAAGTGGACGAGTTGGTATATCTGGGTACAATGTTTACTGCAGATGGTACAATGCATGGCGAGATTTGGCGAAGGGTCAATACTGGAAGGAAAATGATTAGAAGTATGTGGACGATAATGCGAAACGAAAGCATGGACCTAGCTGTGAATCTATAATGGCGTGTTTGTTCCGTCAGTACTGTATGGAAGTGAGACATGGGTATGTGAAAAAAAGCACGAAAGAAAAATAAATACTGTGGGTATGGGATTCCTGAGAAGCGCATGTGGTAAAACGAGAAGGGATAAGTTAAAGAATGAGTGTATAATAAAGGAGTGTGTCGAGTAGAAGGCGATGATAGATAGGTATGAAGGCAGTACACTACGTTGGTTTGGCCACATTGAGAGATTGAACCAGCAAGATTAACGAAGCAAGTACATGAGGGTAAGGTTAGACATAAGGCCGGGCCTGGTAATCGCCTAAAACTCTGCTGAATGCAACAGAATGGGTGATAAAAGAAATAAAGATAAGGAGTTTTAAAAGTAAAGGGGCATGCCAGAGACAATGTATGAATCTTGCGGAAGCTAGGGAGGTATGCAGAGATTAGGAGGTATGGAGAGAGACTGTTAATGAGGCAGGGATTGTTTTGACTACCCCGCAAGGGAATGACGTGAAGGTTATGTTATGTTAAGTTTACAGTCAATATTTCTCGTTTAGTATTATAAAAGTACTGATTTGCTCACGGTAAGACATGGGGTAGATCGAGATGGATTGATTAAAACGGATTAAAACTCCTAAATTACATTGTGAATTACTTTGTATGTCTTAACCTCAATTTTTATTTTTTTTTAATTATAAAGAACTCCTGCATATAACGGGAACACCCTGCAATTATTATTGTTAACCTAACTTGATTGAGGAGAATCTAAATCCTTAATAAACTAATTATTGCCTTCGGAATAATTACACATTTACTTTTCCACATTTCGTTGATTATCACGCTAAATAATATTTGTGAATGCAACTGTACATTAACAAAGATTATAGAGATCTTATTTTTCAAAATCATTTATTGGTGCAAACATTAAGTAGTGCTGTTAATACTTTTAAACTTTTATGTTTTAAAAATTTATGTAACAATTAAATATTGATTATTTTAGATTCACAATTTAATGAGCTTATTTAAATAAATTTTAGTGCACCTTCTAAGATTTAATGCGAATATAGAGCATTCTGTATTTGAAACTTAGCTAATAATTTACCGAGTCGGCAATTGTCATTTTGTATATCTAGTCCAAGGCACTTGACGCAAAAATGACCATGGTGGTAATGTATTATGACAATTTTCAGTTTTATTTTAGAGTAAGTGTAAATTTTGGAGCAATGTCTCAAATAGACCCATGACTATCTCCGTTGAGTTTAGTCGGCAATTTGTTTCGTGTTTCTGAAGTAATAAACAAACGTTTCTTTCGTTGTTTTTAAAAGTTTGAGTTGTGACCCAATCGCAACGTCGAAGGCATTCGCTCCGTGCAGTACACGTTGAACTAGCAATGGTGTTAAAGACAATTTTAGGTTGGCCACATTAATCAAACCTTTAATATTTTCCCATAATTTTTTTAACCTTAGATCTTTAGTGAGTGTTTACTAATGACTAATACTTTTTATGCGTTAGCAAAAGCACCTTGTGTAAGGCAGTATATCAAATGTTCCAAACTCAAGTTTACAAAAATCATACCTATAAAGCTATTCCACAAATAAAAGTTTGAGCGGTTCTATAATTTGAATGTATTTGCCTAAATTAAGTGTATATATTATTTTACTTAACCCTGTATCTCACACGTAGAATTTTTTTTCATTAGTACATTTGTGGGGCGTGACGAACCCTATTTCATAGGAAGAAAAACATTAATCATGTCTTTACTATTGATTTTCATTCCTTTGCCAACAATCGAAAATGCATCCATTAACAGTAATCTAATACGAGAGCAAAGGAGAAAATATGGCAAATTTTGGCAACTCAGCACAACATGCTAGGTATCTCGGTTAAAATGTTGAATTTTTTGGTATCCTTCGATTATTCTTTCTTTCAGAGATATGGTCTCGGATCAGTTCAAACCCCAACGTCTTGATGAACAGTTTTCTGGTAAGATTGAAATCTTGATTGTTACAAGGCATTTATGGACACTTCCATGAATTTTTGGACACGTCATATGACACAGGGTTCATCTACCACGTCCACTCCACGATTTGTGAAGGTCTAGAAGCTTACTATTTCGGGTAAATTCTTCTCCCCAGTTCTTTCATTTGTTGCATGGTGGACATTATCAAGACTTTTTAATTTATTTGCACGTAATACAAAAGCATAAAATCTTTTTAAAGCTAAATAAAGATGTCTTTGGTTCTTTGTTCCTGACTGTCAAGAATTGTGTTGAAATACATCGTTTGTTTTTCTCAGCATATCTACTAACGTGAGCTTATGGACATGCCGTAATTTGATCATTAATTTATAACTAGTGCACCAATGATCAAAACTCACGTTTCAGTTCGAACCAGAAGTAGGTTGCATGAGCCTCTCGACAATATCTATTGAGGAGTTGCTAAGTTTGTAGGGCCCTTCTAACTGATTTTCTTGGATATACTTCCAGGTTTAAAAAATAGTAGGATTGGCAGTCACCTACATTTTAAAACCATACCCTCTCCGGCTTACTGTTTGAAAGCCAGCTTCCACGAAATTGAGCCCCCCCCCTTGAGAAAAAATCGATGTTTGTGGATTTTTGTTAAAACGTTTGAACATGTATCCAGTGTGGGTTTAATAGTTAAATAAGCTTTATGATGAATTTCCGTATTAATACAGGGTTTCTCAAGGTAACCGTTCGTAAGAAGCTTTCGTGGTCTTTCACTGAGTATATTATTTTATTTTTCGATTCTACAGGAAATTTCATGATGAGTTCCATCAGGTTTCCCTATAACTATTGTCAACTGATTATTAGTCATCTTAGAAAATTTTAAAAGATTTAGTCTTATATTTCACACTGCGCTTTTTACAAATTTTCTACTGGTGGTAAGCGCTTCTGCGGTAGATAGAAGCACCGGAATAATATTTTCGAGTCCAAATTGAAAATTGATTTATCGTATACGGGGTGTCCAAAATTTTGTGACCAATTACATCATCTTCAAAGTGGAAAAAGTTCGTTCTTTCAAATGTGGCGCCCTGTATATTATTATATGGTATATTTGATATAACTCTCTCTATACCTATTTTCAACGGTTGCCTTGTTAGTCCATATTTTCTATTTTAATTTGACATTAGAAGAAATCGAAGAATGGTTTGTCTTCGAAACAAAATGAATGTAACTAAAACGGTAACAGTTCAGTTTGATTAGAAGGTGAGAACAAAACAGGAACATAAAAAAATATAATAAAAAAGAAAAAAAATTTGGAACATAATGACAAGAAACAATAAATGAATGTAAAATTACAATAATTGTACTATATAACCGCCATTTCATTTAAAACACCGAATAACTCTGTCATATACCCATCGCGAAACAGACCTCCGAAGTTCGTCTAGACTTAGGATGTGAAACGCACCATGAACACCGTTCAATAATTTCCCTTTAGTTTGTACCGACCTAGATTACACCAGTTCTTTTATTCGACCCAGGGGTGAAAATTTATCATTTATCGAGTGATCCAGGTTGGAAGTTCCAGGGTCTCTGTGGGCCAATTCACCCATCTTCCAATATCAAGGTCTACTGCTGACATATGTAGTGTGTTGGAGCACCATCCTGTTGATACCAACTATTTGCGCTGTCGCGTGGACTTAGGGCATTTAGGAGATTACTAACAAACCCTCTGAGCATCTCCAGATACTTAGCCCTATTCAAACTTTTATCGTACATTTGATATGTCATTAAAACTAAAGTAGTCCTGGTCATTACGTTTCCTTATATGTGGATTATCTCGTACCTCGGATCTTCGGTCATCTTTATGCACATGAACTCGCAAAAGTCTCATCACCAAGACGTAATCCGTGCACAGAAATTGGATGCATTTTATGTTTTCTTAATATTCTATTGATTGATGCTCTTGAAATACCCAAACCTAGCGCTACTGTTGGAATTGTCTGCATAAGATTGAAAATAAACCAACACATTCACCTCGTTATGTATTACGGGCCTTAGATGATTTCGAGTTACCCTGACACTCAAAATTTCCATAAACAGAGTTTCGATTTTGCGAATCTTCCAAAAGTTATTGTTGGTAAGCATGGATATCGTTGGAGAATTCGTCCACATTCACCATGCATAAAACAAATTTGACAAATCATTATTGGATCGTTTTCCAATATTCTCCATTATAAACTGTACCTGAGAAAATTAACAAAATCACTAAAACTGAAGGTAGATGCCTAACAAATATGTGAGCTGACACTTCTTTGACATAAAATCAGCATTGTTTCTAATCCTGTCACAATAAAGACTTACTAGATAGGGATTATGGAGTTTCATGGGCTTTTGATGAAAACATGGATTAACAAGAAATTCGTTTGAATAGAGGAAAGTTATAGGGAATCGATGGATAATCAAATTGTGATTAGACCATTCAATAATATACAGAGTATCACATTTGAAAGAACGCACTTGTTCAACTTCGAAAATGTTGTAATTGGTCATCAAATTTCAGACACCCTGTATGCGATAAATCTACTGTCAATTTGGATTTCGAAAAAAACCAATTCTTGTCTTTCCGTTTACCCCAGAAACGCTTACCATCAGTCGAAAATGGGTAAAAGACGCAGTGTTGAAAATAAGGCCACATCTCTAAAATTTTCAAAAAAATCAAGACATCTAAGAAAAATTTGGAAATAGGTATAAAAAATCTGATGGAACTCATGATGAAATTTTCTTTAGAATCCAAAAATGAAATAATATACTGGATGTTCGATTTAAAATATGGAAGTTAATGGTGACCTTCGGTACAACTGGAAGTAGTGTGATCTTGAAAATATTCTAAAATGAAAGAAAATTTTGAATAACGCTGAAGTCAAAAATTCAAAATTCTACGTTTTTCTAACTATAAAAACTTCTAATGAACGGGTACCCTGAAAAACCCGGTATAGGTTATTAGGAAAATTATAATCATAAAACTGGGTATACATGCATACCTGACACTTATTTTAGAAAAGCACATGTTAGTGTATCGCCATCCCTTGGAGAATCATCACCAAGGGTGTTGTGCATTACAGCAGGTTCTTGGTGGTTAGTTTCTCCTTAAACCATGCCCCAACCAGTTACCCTTTCTCTATGATACTATTCTTAACAACCTGCGCTCTCCTCAAATTCTCTTAAAACCCCTTCTCTCGTTACCCTGTCTGACCATTCGATGTTCAACATCCTTATCCAAATCCACATTTCAAACATTCTTATCCTTTTGTGGTCCATTTCTAGCAATGTTCAGGTTTCCCATCCGTATACATTCCAAACGAAACAGGTCACCATCCTTTCTTTCAAGCATCAGTCCATCTTGCTGGTCAATATTTTGTCCCTTCCATTGAAGGCGTCTTTTGATATTGCTATACGCGTTTCTTTTCCCTTTCACATTTCTGTCCTTGCGTTAGTTCCGCTCCTAAATAATTACATCTTTGTACTTGTCCTAGCCTCTCTCCATCCATTATGACCTTAATTTGCTGCTGTTCTCCTGCTTTCATTACACTAGCTTTGATTTTATTTATTCTTAGTCCGTACTCGTCTGGATGTTTTAAAATTTCTTCTAGCTCTTTTTCACTTTCAGTAAATACTATAATGCAGTCTGCAAACCTTATGTTTCGAATATTCCTTCCTTCTGTATTATTACTCTTACCATTTTCGCAGCTTCTCCCAGTCATGACTTCTGCACATAAATTAAAAAGAGTAGGCGACGAACAGCAACCCTACCTTACCCTTTTTCCTATTTCAAACCAATCCATCTTCCTATCTCCAATTATTATATTTGCTTTTTGTGGCATGTAAAGGTTACATGTCACATCTATCTCTCTCCAATTTTCAAATGCCGTTACGGATCCTATAGCGTCTCTTGTTTCAACTACTTTGCTAAATTCGTACTGTTCCTCAGTCACATTTCTAGTTAGTCTCCTATTTATAACCTTCAAAAAGATTTTGGCTATATGGGTAACTAAGCTAACTGTGCGATGTTCTTAACATTTATTTCTGCCTAGCTTTTTTAGGGAGGACCACCATTTTCGAACAGAGAATATTGTTAGACCGTCGCCACTAATATTTTATTGCATACCCTTTAAACGTTAATACAGCAAGCACTTCAACAGTATCCCGTCCACATCTACCGCCTTTCCGTTCTTTATTGCTGTCATTGCTGGCTACGCCACCACATCCACGTTGTCCATTCTTGTGTTATTCATTTCCATTTCCTCCTCACTTTTGTTTGGATTTTTATTAGATTGATAAAGCTCTGACGTGTATTCTTTCCATGCTTTAAGAACCTTTTTCTTCTATTACTAACACTCCGTCCCCATATTCTACTTCCATTATAGCTAAGCTATTATCATCAGCGGTGGACCGCTGATTATGATAGTGTAGCTATCGAAACGCGTTCGGTATTATTTAATTTGGTGTAGTACGTGGGTATATCTTGTTTGTTACAGATCCTGCCACAGTTACAGTGTTCCAGATTATTCACATTTACATGTCACAAAAGTAGAATTGCTCGCGATAGCCTTGTTTCATTATCCGGTTTCAAGCCATTTAAGCCCAAATTCAATAAAACTGCAAAATTGAGTAGTTAATTTCGTTATTGAGGAGAGCATGAATTGGTAGAGCGTGCATTATTATCATCCATTATCAGCCATTTACAGTGCACTATTCCCGATTTTACATGAACTTGTTTTGTACACAAAAGGTAATGAATCCCTGATATTGTTTCTGTATGCAAATTGCTAATTTAAAAAACGTAAGTGGTTTAGTTCATTATTGAATCCCTATCTGTAATTCTGGTTTGTACATACTATTTTTTGACCTAACTTAATAAAAGGGCGGATTTATTTTCACACATAATGAAAAAAAGATATCTGAAATAAAGTTTTGTGGTATTTTAGTGTTCCGATATCACAGAACATCTATAATTGAATTACAACAAAATAATCAAAGAAAATGGTTTCGCTTTGAAAAATTGATTTCCGAACAAAGTAGTAAATAAAATATTACTTAACCGCTTCTTCACTAATTAATTGCATTAATCATTAATTTCTAACAGTTTTCCGATAAAGTTATACGAAAAAAAAAGACGAAAATGGAAGAAAAAGTATAACGATATGTCTTATATATTAATTATTGCTAATGAAAATGTATGGTAAAACTTACGTTCCCAGGAGCAACCATAAAGTTCGACTCGCATGCAAACTGTACGAGGATGTTCACTGTAGGGAATAAACCGCACTTTACTTGCGATGAAAGGAAGTTCTAGACGTTGTCTTACTACTAGATATGTGTTGCTATTTCCTGTTAAAACCTGTAACAAAGAAAATATCTTAATTACTTATTAAATTTTTGCGTAACAACAGCGCTAAATGTCTTTTAAATTAGTTTTCAAGTACACGAAAACTAAGAATTTCCCTTTATTGTGTAGGAATTGTACTCGACGTAACATTGTTAGATTTTATCAGTAAATTTTTCTCTTTAACGTTAATTATAGCGGTTTCAACTAAAAGTTGAAAAAGAACACTTCATGGTTCTTCCAAACTCCGAAAAATTAATACAAGTACTATAAACAAACTCAACTTCCAATATCGAGTGTATAATGTATTATGATGTAAACAATTTGTATGGTACTAGCATGATCGAATCTACACTTTGTCAAAATTTGCATTATACATGAAGCAACTTTTAAAATAATTCAGTTATTTACGGAATTAGCTAAATTCTGGATAGTAAACCACAAATTTGCTTTTAGCTTAAAACCACATGATTTTACCTGCACCACATCCATTAATTTCGTTCATTACAATTTATGTAAAATTAAAAAGAATGAGTTATTACAAATCGAATAATACGATTTACTTTCTGTTTTTAGCAAATTCGTGAACAGAGCTTTTAAAAAGTTATACCCCCGATTACATTGTAAACGATAAATAGTTTATTAACATAATAAGATATCTTTTATTATTTAAAAATACCATAACAATTTTCATACACGTGAAACTCGATTAAATCCCGAAAACAGAAGAATCGGTAAGGAAGTGAATTACCTCAGTTGGCTGTCAACCTTTTGTGCGTAAAAGCTTTACATTCTATTCACGCTAAAGGGCTTAAAATTATTAATGTTTTAAACATTAATCGTAACAACTGTGTAAATGACGGTTTAATAGTAAAAGAAAATCCTAAATACCAAGTATTGTTCTTCTGTATTACAAGTGTTTTGTAACTGTTGTTTCATACTAGTTGAGTTGATCGGCCTATTTACACGGTTTTTTCCTTTTGCGGCGCGACGTTTCGGAACCAGACAATGTTTTCGTCACCAGTCTTAGTCCTTAATTCTTTCGTGGTTGCTCTGTAGTTTATTGCGCAAGCTGCGCAGTTACTTAATGCACAAGTATATTGTACATAAGCTCTTCGCGCATTAAGGTCTATACGAGATTCATTTCTACACAAGCTTGAACTATTGGATTTTCTGCTAGAGTGAGGTACGTGGTTTCTTTGAGTTGTAAGGTTATTTTGACACACCGTGTATGCGCAGTATTTTGATAATGTATGTAACGTATTTTAATGTTAGCGCGAATATATTGTTACGTTTTGGTAATATAGCGGGCAGAAATGGAAGGGATAAGGGGTTCAGTTCAGATAATTCGGTTACAGATCAAGTAAGGGTCGCCCGTTTTGTTTTTCAGGGGACTCAGAATAGTCAGTGTTGGATATTGTTTATGAAATTGTAGTTTATTAGCACGCATAAATAAGCGGCTGAAATAACCCACAAGGTGATGAATCACATAGACATTCATAAATTCATAGTTATATTGTAAGTTGAAGAAAATAATAATGATTTTCTTCAAGAAATTTTAATAGTGCGAAAGCAGATTCGAAAATAACAGCAAATATTTTGTGGACAGTGTTCAGTAGTAGAGCTGTGTGACGATAATAAGAAAAAGGAAGCCTAAAGTAATCCTTTAAGTAACCGAGTTTGTAAATTTAGTTAATACGCTGGTGATCATCATTGACATTGAATGAAGTACATGTGTACAATCGATAATAACATCAAATCAATTGTACAAAGAAAGTGAGAGTGTTAATACTTAAGTGGAAGTAAACATTCTTCATTGTGTTACAAGTTTTGAAGGGCAAACATTAAAGTGTAACATGTGATGTTCAAGCAGAGCCCAGGTGAGATACGCGAGTGAACGACAGACACTACTGCGCTCGCGAGTATTACAGCCGAATGCATTAACGGGTACGACTGTCTTCTGTGTTGTGCTTAGTGAATTTGCAAATTTAAAAAGGATTGCTGAAAGCAGACCATATGGACTTATCTATATATCGGATAAAGGATTAATTAACGTGATGTGTAAGAATTAGTTCTAGATTTTGTCTAACAAATACAAGTACGATTATCTTTTAGGTTTATTTTTGCTTGTTGGGTTAATCATTTCTCAATTTAAGTAAAAAGGGTAATCGGACTTTATCTATCTTTGTTTATTTTTGAGTTTAATGATAGATTTGAGATTTCGTAATGAGGCAGATCGATTACAAAATTTTATTTTAACTATTTGGAACTATTTTACAGTCAATCAGGCACCGAACACTACTAACAGAATATTTTTATACATATATATTACAGATTTGAAGTATTAAAATTCAAACCTATTGATGAATGTCTAAATACGATTTTTAATGATAAAATATTAATAAAATATAAAGATATTATTTATGGTAAAAGCACTGACTGTTCCACATTAAATTTTCCAGCAACTAATGAATGTTTTGGTGATACAAAAATTATTTAACTGACATTTTTTTTATCTACTTTGATTCTTTTTTAAATTGGGTATTGTTTATTTACTTCAGAGTTTTATAACAGTTAGAAATATAAATTTATAGGTATACAAGGGATACTTAAAAAGTATTCAAATCAACGTTTTATGAAATTTACGACGACCCGTATGTTTCAAAATTTTCTTAAGCATTTGGATATATTTGTTTTGAAGTGTGATTGACTTTTAGTGGTGAATGGATTTACTGAGTAGGCTGTAATCCTGTCTTCCACAGTCGAATAGGATTAATTTAACATCCCGCCTAAGACAATTCATTTTAGCAAAATTTAAGATTGTGGTGGCGCCTAAGGACATTTTTTCCTGGACTGAGCATTGTGAGTTGTAGATTTGTGGTAAATGTAAGGTGTTTGAAACTACCTTTCACTTATTTTACTCCCTATATCGACCGCACCCATTTCCACTGTAGCTGGCTTATCAACCTGCTTACTTCAGTAAGCCTGCACGACGCCTAATACGGTTTGAACGTGTAACAGAGTTACTGGTCAGTTGAATTCTTGTTCTTTGCCACTATCTGTCTATTATTAATTGGATTCCGTGGTCTTCGTTCCAGATGTGCTCGGGTTTCTTGCGAATGTTGTTCTTGTGTTCACTTTGAGTAGTCTACTCCTCTCTCATGTATAATATGCCGCACTTCCATGGTAGTTCTTGGAATTCCGGTCGTCTGTGTGAGGTTTGATTTTGGTCAGTACTCCCATGAGCGTTCTCTAAGGATTTACTGCCTACCCATTGTATTTTGTCCGAAGTGTCTGGTATATATGATTACCCTTTCCCTGCTTAGATTAGGTAATAGATCGGGGTAGCCATTCTATTTAAGTGTTTTAGCAATATTTTCTGTCCTTTTTCAGGTGCCCTTGTTTGGAGCATATTGTTTCAGGTCTATCGTACAAGCATCTTAGCACACCTAACTTCACCCTATTGTGGTGATTGGAGTTGTAGTGTACGTACTGCTCCGTGTAGGTGAGTTTACTGTATACAGTGAAAATGTTGTCATTCTTGTTGTGTACATCCAGGCATGACAGTTTTGTTCCGACTCCAATTCCATTGTGAATTTAATGTAGGGTGCGCGCATATCCCTATTTTTACCATGAATTCGGATATCACTTGGTCACCGAAGTCTTCCATCGCTATACCAAACTCTTGTTGGTAGAAATTTGTCTTCTACTTTAGAGTGCTGTTCTTATGCATATTATCAGAAGTTACATTATTGGAGAGTTTCGTGTGTTCGCCTAATGTTTTATCCTTTTCCAGCCAGTCCCTTATGATAGCGCCTTAACGTTGCGCACATATATGAATAGGCTCACAACGTCGAAGCTTACCAGTACATTTTCGTAGCTAGTTTGGAAGTTTCTGATGGTTTCCACGAAGTGCTGGGTATTCACTGCTTCTCACGACTAATGCAGCTGTCGCAAGCACAGCCCGCTGGATAATATTGAAGCTCCCTTAAAGAGTGGTTGCAAAATTCTGACAATTCTTTAAATCATGTATTGTCTTAAAATAATAGCCTTGAACACATTCCACTAACAAACAATGGTTGTGTACTATGGGAGTCCTATTAGGAGGATATCTGGAGGGCAGCTAACTAGTAAAATCATCTACGTCATCACGTTTAGAGTAAATTTTCCGAAGGTACGTACTGTACTAGTCTCTATAATGACATGATGTTGGTCGCCCGCATTAATCCACTTAAAGAAAAAATAAATTGAGCTCTCGAAAAGCAGACTTGGACAAAAAGCACAAATTAGAGTTTAATCGCATTTAGTAAACAGGATTTAAGCACGCGAAGACATTATTTCAAGAGATCATGAATAAAATCAGAATTACAGCGAAGCTATTAACATGGTGTAAGAATATGGATTAGAGTAAAACGATAGGTGTGAAAGAATTTAAAACTTGGTTGCGTTAAGGTTGTTATGAGGCACAGTCATTTGCGCGTATAAAACGGTTTGTAATCAAACAGCATTGAAAACTAGTGCAGTACCGTCGATAGATATTTGGGTGTGAGAAATCAGGAACAGAAGTATCTGAGGCAAAGTGGGAATAGCTTTTACATTGTTCAAGAAAGGGGAGGTGGCTCATGGTGGTGACAAGATAGGATGAATGTTGCAGTGCGATACGAAGCATAACGAAAATCGTTGAAGACCAATATATCATAAACTGGCGGCTGCTAAAGATCGGCGCTAACTCAGAGAATTGGAGACTAGACCAACTATTGGGTAAATCAGTAGTAACAGTATATGACAGCGCTCTTTGGTGACCGTCAGAAACTACAAAGGAGAAAACAGCCCGGTATTCCAAGAAAAATTGACTATACGATCAACTGCGACCTACATGCTGGACTTTCGCTTTACATTTATCGATATACCGACCATCGTTACGCCCGTATATAGTACAACTTAATACAGAACGCAATCGAATCAAATCCAACCTTAAAAGATTAAATAAAACCGAGACGTATGTGCGACGGCGCCACTAAGAACGCGGCGAATATCGTTTTTAGTTGCAATGAGCTAAAAAACTGTGGACAAGGTATTATTCGTGGAAAATATGCGATAACTACACCAACAGAAATAACCGCTTTCGATAAACTAAACGCCTATAAGCTAAATTGTACCACTGTGATCTTATTTAGTAAACCGCACGTGAGTTATTACTGAAATTTAGAATAAAACCGGTAGTGATAGAAGTGCAATTGGGTGTAGTATGTTAGCTTTTATACTACGTGAAAATGCAAACTAGCTTAGTAGTAGGGGATCGTTTTTGCAATCTCATGCTGAAAGCAAAGCAAAGGAATTCGCAAACCTACAACCCCGTAATTGTCCTGCGATTAAAATTTAGCGTGAAATAGGACTGCAGTAAGCAGTCCACGTAGGATCCTATTACACGGTCATACCGCTCTAGCATCGTGTAGAGCTTATAGAAAATAAGTAGGCAGCCGACCAGCTATAACTAAAATGTGCGAGTCAGGGATAAGGCGTAACATAGCTGAATCTAGCTTAAAGCACCTTACACTTACCTTAAAACAAAGCTCAAAATTGGGGATAACTGCCTGAAGAGCGCCACCATTATCCATACTTAACACGAAAATTACCTTGAAGTGAGATGTAAATTTTGCGAGATCGCGGACCGCAAGACACTTGCTTACTCTGTACCTAAACCTCCCATAAAAACCTTGTATAACTCTTTGAATGTAATAAATTGCTTTAAGTACTTTCTGAAAACATAACTCTAAGACATCAATTCTGTTTGTTTCACACTCGCATAAACATTTATAATATTTATAATTAACAACAATAACCCAAAATAAATAAATAAATGACAGAGAATTTGGAAAATAATAGTTAAATACATTGATTTGAAGGCTGGTTTGTAGTAGTATAATTTTAAATGGAGTACATTTGAAAACAGTAGCAAACAGATATGAACTTTCAGTACCGTTAGAAAATTTATCGGTAATATATTAAAACGATTGCAAGTATGATTCACTTTGGTTCGTCGTAACTCTGATCTTCATTAAAAGAAAGTAAGAAAAATAAATGAACAGTCACTGAAAATAAGGTCTATATTGTACGTTCGATTTAACCAACAAAATAGGAGCAATGAAATTTTGTAATTGGCTTGTCTAAAAGAAATCTAATTGAAAAGTCAACAGACACAAACATAATCAAAAGTATTATATTGAACCACGTAAAAAACAAACCAAACAAATATAATAAAGCGCTATTAACTTGTAACACTTAAAATGACTAATTGATCTAATTCAGCCTCTAATTATAATAAAAGGATGAATTGAATGATTAGTTCTATTCAAACAGGTTTCCAATATTAATATAAATGTATGTTGACTTACAATAGAGCAATACAAAAACAACAAAAAATATCTTAATTAAGTGTTTCCCCATTAGTTAGCCTCAAGCTAGCCTTAACTTGCTAACACAAAAATAGTAGTGTTTAGAATTGATTGTTCTTATAGCCTAATTAAAATAAAATATGACCTATGGCTCCTCTCTAGGACATTGAAACTTTTACTACAAAAAAATAAACAAATCAGTTTTACTCAATATCCTTCTACACCTTTAAAAAGTCACAAAATTTAATATTTTAATACACTTCGTGACCAAACTCTCAATTCTCTACAAGCTTAATTAGCTTAATGTCGTTAAAATCGAACATATTCTTCCATCAGCATTAACAGTATTTAATACTGTCTCGATTTCAATTTACAATATCTAAAATCCTTGTTTATTCAAATTTTCACAACAAAAACAGTTTTTAGTGTTATGTCCTAAAAAAGCATTCTGGCCGTGAACAGCAATGTACTTTTTGTGAAAACCGCGAGCGACCGCCCCATCGAAAGGTCGGTTGAAAAATTCCTCTAGTGCTTTTTAACCTAGCCCCTTTATAGATACACACGCCCATCTTCAAAACGTCACTAAATATTATACCGCTACATTAAAATCAACCACCCTTAAGGGGTTTACATGTCACAGTCCTTTGCCGAAATGAATATCTGAAACGGCAACAACAGACACGATAAATCCTGCATCTACGCCATCGTCAGGTTCTAACAAAAACCTATAAATATGAAAATACAGCAGTTGATGTTCCGTTGTCAATCCTTCTTTTGTGTTGGTGGTGTTCTGAATGCAGCCTTTGTCCTCGATTTTTCGGGATGTTGTTCTGGTAAGTGGTTTCTTTGTGATCGTCTCCTCATTTTTTATCGTGTGCTTTTGTATACTGCGGTTTGACCATCTTCTTGTTCTGATTGAAAAGCAACCGATTCCTGGTAACAGTTCTGCGCGGGAGCTGCTGCAATTGCGGAGTTAGGAATCTGAAGGCGAAATTACTACCCCGGCATACGCATAAACAGCCAGTCATGATGTGCGTATACACAGTGATCATTAGGCTATATGAGCATAAAGAAAACCTCACTGAAAAAATTCACGTATGGTAGATGGTAACAGGAATCGAACTCATTACCTCCTGGATGCTAAGCAAAACACGCGTGCCCAACTGATGGGATAAAAAACAATAAATAAGTTTCGATATATAAAATGGGTTCTAGACCCAAGGTCAATTGTGGGGTGATTCCGGCTCACGGTCACTTTTCTTCTGGCGGTGAGAAATCTAAGCTCAAAATTTCAAGGTCAAACATTTAGCGGGAAATTTAAACTTCAAGCTTATTCTTTCAAAGAAGAATGATAGGTTGTTCTGTATTATAAGTGTTTTATAACTGTGGTTTCATATTAGTTGAGTTGATCGACCTATTTCCACAGTTGCTTTTTGAGCGCGACATTTTGGAAGCGGACTCTGCTTTCGTCATCAGACTTAGTATGAGAAGGACTGTTTTCGCACTTGAGTCGAATTCATGTGTTATGATTTTTTCCCCAAGCAATTGACTACTGTCGGGTTCGAACTTGGTACCTTTCATTTACTAGTCTGACAACATTACCGCTGAGCCACTGAGTAATCTAATATATATTTTTTTATTAACGTTTTATTAGTAAAGAACATACCTTAAACTACTTCTCTTCATAGTCACAAAGCAAATCTAAGCATTTGTCGTAACGTGTGACGAGTTTTTGTATCCCAGCTTCATATTCCTACGCCGCCAGTGTATTGAGATACGTAGTCACGGGTGCTTTCAGCCCTTCATCACTTTCAAATTTCTTTCATGCCAAAAAGTCCTTGAATTTTGTATACAGGTGAAATCTGAGGGAGTCACGTCTATCCTATAGGGAGTATGGTTGAAAATTTCCCATTTGAATTGTTTCATAAGTTGTTGTGTTATGCCAGCTGTATGAGGCCTGGCATTATCGTGGAGGAGAGTGAAGCCACTAGACAGCAGACTTCGCCGCCGATTTTGAATCGCCCGCCGTAATTTCTTCAATGTCTCACAATATGCACTGGCAATGATAGTGTCTCCCGAAAGGTCGTCATCATGGGTGTTCTCTTTTCCCAAGCTGCAATTATGAAACCAGCGCCGAACAGACGACTCATCCGTAAGATGGTCTCCATGAACCTCCTTCAACTGTCTATGAATATCGCAAGGACACACATTTCTTGCGCAGAGAAAAATAATCACAGCTCTAACTTCACAACTGGCGGCGTTCTTTAATTTCTTGAACACTATAAACACTCACAGAAACAACACAGTCAACTGAACGTGTTAGCACTTGTCCGGTAGCTACTGTATTCGCCAGCGCTCCCCACGGCGCTAACACGTACTACTTTTTTGATTACCTTCGTACATGGTTGCGCAGAAGTTTATTGTGCATGTTGCGCGTTAGCCTATCGCGCAGCTGTATTGCGCTTAAGCTCTTCGCACATTATTAGAATCCACATGGGTTTCATTTCCACACTAGCTTCCCTTATTGGATTTTCTGCTAATGCGATGTATGAGGTTTCTTTGAGTTTCCGACGAGTTGCGTTCTCGTCCTTTGTCATTATTTGTATCTTATCCCATTGGATGCGGTGGCCCTCATTCCAGACATGTTCCGCGATTCTATATTTTTCTGTTTCGCCCTTGCGGACGTTGTTCCATCACAAATTTACAATGGAATTGGAGTCGGAATAAAAACTACCATTCCTGGATGTACCTGTACACAGGAATTACAAATATTTCACGACAAGTGTATACAGGAAACCTACTCACGTAGGGAGGTACCTACACTACAACTCCAATCACCTCAAAAACGTTGTTAGGCGTGGCAAAAGTCCTGTACGGTAGAGCGAAAACGATACGCTCAAAACAAGAGGACCTGAAGAATGAAAAACTCAAACAAAATGGCTACCCGGATCTAAGACCTAACCTAAACAGGGAAAGGGTAACCGAAAAAGGAAAGAAGAACCTAAATGTAAAGCGATAATACCATATATACAAGGTACCTCAGACTGCCTTCAAATCGACCAGAACGCTCAGGGGAATACTAACCAAAACCAAACCATACAATGAAGATCAGAATTCCAAGAATTGTGTATACAACCTAACATGCGACTGCGGCCGAGTATGCATAGGAGGGAGCAGTAGACAACTCAAAGTGAGAACACAGGAACATAAAAACAACGTCCGCAAGGGCTAAACAGAAAAATCTAGAATCTATCCGGAACGAAGTTCTAAAAAATATATATTGGATTACTCAGTGGCTCAGCGGTAAGGGTGCTAGACTAGTAAGTGAAAGGTACCAAGTTCGAATCTGAGAGTAGTCAAGTGCTTGGGGGAAAACCCATAACGAATGAATTCGACCCAAGTGCGAAAACAGTTCTTCTAAATTCTAAATTGAGTCAAGATCAATTAGTTGTCTTAACTAAAAGCAGGTCTAGGTAAGTATCTGACAAACTGAAACATGTTCTGATAGATACTCAACTCAAGGACACATTTTTCTTATATAAAGCGCAGCGAGGCGTGTCAAGAGCAGTCAGTTAGCAACTTGTAATTATTAAACATGGAATTAGTAGGGTTTAACCAAAGTATCTATTCAAAAACCTTTAAAAGTGTGTGTGACCTTGATATATCGAAAAAGTATAAAGTGATGAATGTGGCAGTAATTAATACTAAGTATGGTGAACATATAGTGATGAAAGCAGCTGATTTTAAATGTGTTCATAAGTAGTTTGAGTGCGGCCGGAAAAACAACAAACATAACATTTTGTTTTTAATAGTCGTGCAATAACCCCACCATATGTAAATTACGCATGCTTTGACCAGCACCACTTCTTAAACACTGTTTAGTTGTAATGCAATTGTGAACAAGTGAAGTCGTTACCTAATTGTAATGCAAACACCAATAAAATCATTTCTGGAACGATCAAAACTCAGAAGTTCACCATTGTATTTTGATACCCTACACAGTTGCAGTAACAATATTAATAATAATTTACACTGTGCTGTTGGTAATGTCAAAATAGTGATGGTAGTAGTAAAAATAAAAATCAAGAGAAGCAAGATGAAGGTTTATTCTGCTAAGAGAGCATTAATGTGTAAAGTTACAATTTCTCGATCTCAAGAAATTGAAAATAAAATTGATTGGTGAAATTTAAACGAAGAAGATATAATCTATGATCAACGTTATGAATCTCTATCTACCAATCTTGGTATTTATTACATTTGGGAATTGATTAAAGGATAGAAAACGACAACTGTTCTTGCACATTCAATGCTCATAGTGTAGAAGAGCTTTTCAATGTAAAGGGCATAATAAGCTATAGATTGGAATTTATTGAATCTTACAATGTGGAGTGTTTCTATGAAAAATCCATACAACAAGCTGTTGTATGGATGGTAGTGATGATGACATTTATAAAGACATTAAAGATTTTATAAATGCTAAGTATAATATTAATTCACATAACACTGTATGCTTAATGGAAATATTGTATTATCGTCCTGCTTACCTAATGTATACCATTTACTAAATAAAGAAATATTAATAACTATTATTTGTTATTGTGATCTCGATTTAGGTATAAACACTCTGCTTTATCCATCTAGGTAAACAATGTTAGCTAAGAAGCGAAAGGGTGCAGGTGGTTTAGTGCATACTCTAATCAATAAACTTCCGGTTGAATGGCATTTACCTGGTTGCCAGTATTGTGGCCCTGGTACAAATTTGTAGAAACGACTCGCACGCGGTGACCCTGATATTAATCAATTATATGTAAGTGCAAACTTTATATCGGTTACAGAGACTACCGAGATTTAGAAAGTAGATATAACGCAGATCAAATTTTAGAAGAAAAAGCTTGGGAACGCTTTAAATAATCAAACGCAAAATTGGGTGAACGAACTGTAGCTTTATCAGTCGGTACCACCATGAAAGCCAAGAGAAAATCAGGAATGGGGTGTAAATTTTGATCCAATCAGAAGAAGAAATCGTTATACAGTGTTGAAAATTGATCGGATTTAAGAAAAACAATAGCGTGAGAAGTGAACCCTAAAAGAAATTACACAATAGGCAGCGCTTTCAACGGCAAAACGTGGATTATCGGCAATCGGCACTTTAACTGATGGTGCATCGGAAATTGCTAAAGAAATCAATCAAGCTAAAACTGCCAAAAAAAGAAATATCGCGCTATAATCGAATGTTGGAACCTATCGCTAGAGGTTCCGTAAATAAGAAAGGTGGCGCACTTTACCTAAAACCATGCAATTCTGGTGGTGGTGCGTTACACTCAGAACCGTTTCTAAAAACTGAATACATCAGCCGAAAGACCGGTTAAAGACGAAGAAATACACCAAAAATGTATCTTACTTTAGGGATATTTTTATGAGAGATGGTATGCCTAAATTACCATGGAAAAATGAATCTCGAATTACTAACTAAGATATCTAAAACTGACCCAGTACGCAATGGGTTTGGTATTACGATAGTTTCGGTTATCTTCGACCTTCAATTGAAGTGATTAACTACTTTCGGGGATGTAACATATATTATTGTTACAACCAGGACCAAGAACTTAATACTATTATTTGCGGATACCTGTGCCTACAAGTTTGAAATAAATAATCGATACAACCTCAAATTTTCTCAGTTGTGTCAATAATGTTTAGTTTAGAAGATTGTAACACAGCTAGGTACAACTTCTATCCATCAATAGAACTAGATTTGGGGAACAAATAGGTTATCGGATTAGTTGGATTTTACGGCTGCAACATCACTAGAAACAATTATACAGAAAACGCTAGACTTCTTTTAGAACAAATCCATCTCATCTGCAAGTGATTAGTATTCCACACGGTACATATGAGTCAAATGAAATTAGCGATTATCTAAAATAATTACATACGTCTGCGTTTCAAATACTTAAACACACTAATCTACACGTAGAGTGCAACATTATAAAAGGATCTTATCGAAACGGGAAACTTGTAAAAGTAATATATGAGATTGACGTTTCAGTTCCACCAGGTTATTGTCTAGATAAAACTCCCAGCAATACTCAATGTTTAGAAGTAAATACCGACATAATTGGTAATATAACAATTACCTTGACTAATCAAAAGGTTGAATTAATAGGCTTATGTGAAAGTGAACTATTCACAGTACGTTTAGAACAAAAAGAACATGAATCTGGGAATAAATCGAGGACCAATTCCATCTTTCAAAAATGTGTATAAAACGTCCTTCAAAACGTTCGTTTTGATGATAATATAATTAAATCAGATATTCACATTTATCTTCCGTATGGATCTTCTCAATATGTACCTTCTACAGAAATACGCATCTTAATTCAAAGTCAAGATCTAACATAGAAGGTAAGCTTTCTCTGAAACCAAAAGTTTGATCTTGAAATTTATAAATTAGATTTCTCACCTCCAGAGGACACGTGACCTTGAACTGAGCCAAAATATTGGTGTAACATATAAGTAAAACGTATCTGCCATGTTTTGTATCAGTTAAGGTGCGTCGTGTGATTTACCAGCTAAATGAAATTTTGCTTAATGTATAAGCGGTGATCAAACTGTAACTTCAATTTTTTTAAATACTAATTACGCTTGGGAAAAGCACATTAAATTAGTAGTCTTTGTGCGCCATTATACTTGCAATAAAATTAAGAGTGAATTAAAGCGCTCCAAAGATACAGTAGAATTGCGTTGATTATGTTCAAAATAAAATTTTTATTAGAGAGAAGCAGAAAAACCTTACACCGCATCTCATTTTTCATATCTTTAATAAGTATAGTATAATTTAAGAAGTTGGTAATAAATGTCATCCATTACTCGTAATAAGCAATTGCATCAACTTATACGAGTTTAACATTGCAAGCTTGAAACCATAAAACCAAGGAAAATAAAATTCTAGCTTAAATCCACGAACATTAATTCAACTTTAAATTTTCAAATAAAAAAAAAATAAAGATTGCTTATTTGTAAGAGGTAAAAGTATACAATGCTGCTAAAAAAATTAATTAAAAACTTAAAGAGTGTGAATATAACGCTTGTTATAGATTTATGACGATGTGTACAGTAAGAGGTATCAATACTTCGTTAACGACAAATTACTTTAAAACTTTTTAATCAAGTTCGCGATTCTAGAACTTAAATCTAGTTAATCTACAAAATAAAGTTACAAAACTTTTTGATTCTTCTTCTTTAAAGCTCTTAACTAATAAAATGCAAAAGCGCGATAACGACGTTCAGATCCTTGTTAACACGTTTCTGTTCATTCCAACTGAAGGTATAATTTTTTAAGAATAAAAATCTTTAAAACACAATATTCCTGCAAAAATGGATTTATTTTTACATCATCTTTAATATCAGAATAGACAAGCTTATTCAAAATGATGTTACAGTTGGTTTCATTACTTCCTTAGCAGATTTATTTTTATGATAGTTATACTTAAAATTCATTATTAAATGCGATCATAAACCTTTAGGTTGGTATAGTTCAATTAGACACGAAGTGAATACATTCTTTTTTTGTTCGTACCTTAGTGCATACTATTGGACGGAAAGACACAGAATAATTGTTCTTTGATCTAAAAAGGGAATCGTCTAGTTATTTTCAATTTCAGCTTGATGATGGTGAAAATTGTTGAATGTGTTTACAAGTTTTATGTAACTAATCATTATTTTGATGATTAAACCAGAATACATCGTATTATATATATATATATATATATATATATATATATATATATATATATATATATATATATATATATATATATATATAATCGGTTCAACAGGCACCTGAAAAGAGCATATATGGGCGTTGTGACACCAATATATACGTAATGGTACCAATTCGTGGTATCAGAACGTTTCCTCGCGTATATGGTATCTAGGAGGTCTCAGGAGCCTGTACGCGAAGTTGGAGGATGGCGCCACTTGGACCATATATACGAAAAAAATGTGATTGTAGTTAACGATATAGATATGAAGACGGCGATTCGATCGGAAAGTATAAGTTAAGCGTATCAGTGACACCACTAACGTTGTGACACTATTTAATTTGAACCACATGCCGTCCAAGGTCAACCAGTTTTCGGTTATTCTACGTCCCCTTTTACTACTCTATTACCTGACTCGGTAATCCTTTGTATTTGTTATTTAAGATTTCATTTACAATGTATTTTATTTACAATTGCATTTTGCTTGTAATATTAATAGAAGTAATGTTTTAGTCGAACGAATGCTTTTAATTTTATAATTCTTAGTTTCAATGGCTCCAGGTAATAGACAAAAATTTTACACATTCTTTAATAATTATTATAAGCCACTTTGAATTTTCTGTGTTTAATCCATTACTTTATGCTTAACTAATACGTGTTTCAAAAATGTTATATAGGACAAATTTTTATTATTGAAATTTCTGAAAAACTCTATTGGCGGTTCTTCATGTATGACAACCAAAAAAATCCTTTGTGGCATTTGTCACGTGACCATAGATTTGGCGGGAATTTTGGAAAATGTTAACTGTGATGGCGAAAAATGGATAAAATTGACAAAATATTGAAAAATTGCATTAAGATGATGTATTTAGAATCAAACAAAGACCCCACATACCAATTTTGAACCAAATCAGAAAAAAAATAAAATATAACATTTATTCCACTCTGCTTTGCTTACGAAACATCATAAAATGTTGTTCTACCTGGAAATAGTTTTAATAACACAAATTACATAATTTTAGGTATCTTAAACTATGAGCAATAATTTTCATCCTTACAAGCCGAAATATTTGATTTTCAAAGCCAACTTATTAAATTAAAAAATCGCTAATTTCAAGTGTACTAACCAATATTAAATTTAATAAGGGTAAATAATGTGTTGTTAAGTTTTAATTAAAATATTATTTCATTTACATTTTATTTACCGGTTAAAAATATTAGGTCAGATGTGCTTTAATATACAGGGCATGAACACAACCAGCGACGAGGTTAAATCGCATTTTTAAATTTTCCTCTCACAAATTGTCTATTTTATAAATATTTCATTAATTTTGACCTAAAATTATGTAATTTATGTAATTAAAACTATTTCCAAGTAAAACAAAATTTTATCATGTTACGTAATAAAGCAGAGGGAATAAATGGTATTTTTATGTTTTTTCTGATTTGGTAGAAAATTGATATGTAGGGTCTCTGTTGCATTCAAAATACATCTTAGTACAATTTTTCGACATCTTGTCAATTTAACCCATTTTCGGCATCACAATTAACATTTTCAAAGTTCCCCAAATATGGTCACGTGACAAATGTCACGATGGGTTTTGGTTGTTAAGCAGCAGCGAACCGCCGATATAGTTTTCAGAAATTTCAATAATAAAAGTGTTTGCATATGTCCAACTTTTGGCGGTCTCTGTATATATATATATATATATATATATATATATATATATATATATATATATATATATATATATATATATATATATATATATATATATATATATTTATGATATATTAGGTACGCAACTTTGAAATTCATATGACTAAAGTTATGGATCCTGTGGTGTTCCCGGTCAATGCTTGCAGGTTTTTCATAAAATACAATTTTAATAATCGTATAGTGTTGAATTTAAATTATGTATTCTACGTGAATAGTTAGTGGTTAAAAGATAAACAAACTATGTATATATGTCTTCTATGGCAGAGAAAGGTTTTTGCACTGATGTATCAATAAAAATTGTTTTATATGGTCGAATTTGTTAGATGCGCAAATAAGTTAGGTCAATAAGGTAGTTACATATTTTTATAGGAATAGTAATACTGCGATTTACGACCGTGTTCTGATTTTGGCTAGTTCATGCCGATTTGAAGCCGGCGGTTCACAATTATGTTGTAACGAGAACAACACATGGCGGTTCGCGCATAAGAAAATAAAAATCACGAATTTTAATAAGAGCGTATCACAACAATATAACAAATCTTTTTACAATTAAATCGATAAAGAAATAATCACTTGGCAATAAGGTGTTCCATAACAAAGGCCATAAAATTTAGTTTTTGGCTGTTACGATACAACGAAATTTTTTTAATGCAATCAATTCAGAAGGGTTTTCAAGATATGACGTCCAACTATAAAAATTATAAATTATCGTCAATGCTCATTACATTGATATCATAAATCTTTTTCCTAGCATTAGTGGTAAACAGCTAGAAAATACAGATTTACAAAAATGGTAAACGAAATGGTATCCATTAATATAAAACCTTAAAGTTAATGTTTTTCCCATCGGAAAGTGAACAAGCACTCTCAACGGAAAGTGAACAAGCACTCTCAACGGAAATACTTCATATATTCGAAACAGTGACCTAATACCAAAATATCCTAAAATGTAGTTCTGCTTATCACAACCATATGGCCAATCTTTTTTCTAACCAGTTTGCCCAGTCTGCAAATAAAGGTATTTAATGTGGCAAGCTCAATGTAGTGTTCAATACCAAAAAAAGTATACAGTTTTTTTCTATCACAATATAAGCAAACTTTGGAGCCTGATGACCTACGTATTTGAAAATCAATAGGAGCTGTATATCAAGTATCAAAACTATATGACGTTCTTGCATACGAAAAACGATCTTGGCAATACTATAAATTCTTGCAATGTTTTTGTAAAAACTATTATGAATAAAAACATGCCTTACATTTTTACATTTTTCCAAAGGAAATTGATGCATTCATCAAGGCTTTGATATATCTAGGTCCAAATGCACGTTATAGCCGCAAATTTAATTAATAGGTATCGAGCTAAAGCGTTTGCATTGGTGCATAAATAACTATTTCGACAACTCTTAGTCGAGAATGCATAAAATCCATTTCCTGGGCATCAAAGCTTTTCCGAAGAAATATGTACACACACACACACACACCACGCACACGCACGCACGCACGCACGCACGCACGCACGCACGCACGCACGCACGCACGCACGCACGCACGCACGCACG
Organism: Vesta saturnalis; assembly: GCA_036346205.1. NCBI lineage: Eukaryota > Metazoa > Arthropoda > Insecta > Coleoptera > Lampyridae > Vesta > Vesta saturnalis. Next base: position 317,992 of record JARFJB010002360.1, read on the forward strand.
CACGCACGCACGCACCACACACACACACACAGATATATATATATATATATATATATATATATATATATATATATATATATATATATACAGGGTGTTTGGTACATCGATGCAAAGATTTAAAGGGTGGTAGAATACGTGATTTTGAGCCGATTTAAGCAAACATACCCATATACCAAGTGTTGCCGTTTTGAGATAATGCCACTTTTAATATTTCTTGATTTTACCGTGTTTCTCTGCAAATATCGAAGTGTACAAGAGTAACAAGCCGTCTTATCGCAAATTTATACTAAGTTTTTTATTCCTTATGAAGTGATTGTTCATATTATTTTATCAGAAAAGCCTAATATGTCTTTGGTTCTTGCCTAGAACGTCTTAAACATGAAAGTTTTAATTTGTAAAAAGCAATCACTAAAATTCAAACGTGGATTTAGTCTAAAATCTTTCGTTAATTTTTTCCAATTTCAGTAAAACTTCCTTGGGCAATGGTCTTTAAGATAGCATGAATAGATTTACAAAAATTTTTACAAACTGGAAAAATTGAATTTAATTGAAAGTACTAGGCGCATTCGCCAAAACGTAAAATAGCCCTTCATTATTTAGTTTAAATAGTTTAAAAAGCAGATTTTTAGAAAATGTCCGATTTATTAAAACATTAATAGTATTATTATTGGTGTTCAAAATTAGTACTGCACGAGGCAATATTATATTGAGTATCAAGAACAGTAAGGACGTTTACCGGTCGCCGGCCATGTTTGGAGGCTGAGCGATAGCGAATTTGGCCGGAGACCGGTACAACCCTTAATGTTCGTGATGCTCATACTTTTTGCACGATTGTATTAAATTTACCACAATTGAAATTATTTCCACTAAATAAACGAAAAGTCAAACGTGACGTTTTAAATAGCAATGTAGATTCACTTGAAAATAAACTCGATTTTGCTAAGAAAATTTTACATTCCAGTGTTAGTGAGGTGAAAGAAATCTTGAATTCAGAAACAGTTCCTGTAAACTCAAGTACTGGGTGGAGCGATAACCGCAAAACATTTTCTAAAAATCTGCTTTTTAAACTATTTAAACTAAATAATGAAGGGCTATTTTACGTTTTGGCGAATGCGCCTAGTATTTTTAATTAAATTCAATTTTTCCAATTTGTGAAAATTTTTTTCTAAATCTATTCATGCTATCTTAAAGACCATTGCCCAAAGAAGTTTTACTGAAATTGGAAAAAAAAATAACGAAAGATTTTAGACTAAATCCACGTTTGAATTTTAGTGATTGCTTTTACAAATTAAAACTTTCATGTTTAAGAAGTTCTAGGCAAGAACCAAAGACAGTTTAGGCTTTGTGATAAAATAATATGAACAATCACTTCATGAGGAATAAAAAAACTTAGTATAAGTTTGCGATAAGACGGCTTATTACGCTTGTACACTTCGATATTTGCAGAAAAGCACGGTAAAATCAAGAAATATTAAAAGTGGCATTATCTCAAAAACGGTAACACTTGGTATATAAGTATGTTTGCTTAAATCGACTCAAAATCACCTATTATATCACACCTTTAATTATTTGTATCGATGTACCAAACACCCTGTTATATATATATATATATATATATATATATATATATATATATAGGGTGTAAAATTAGTGCGTAACTCTTATGTTGCTCCGTAATTATTGTAGGTAGAGAAAACCTTTAAATATGAGGTTGTGTATTATCTTCTTCTCCGTAACCTACAAATATCTACAATTGTATATGGTGTTGCAACATATATATTTTATATTTAGCAACCTGTATATTCTTAAATATTCTTAATCTGTCAATTGCCTATCTGGTAATGTTTTATTTAGTTAGGAATATATATATATATATATATATATATATATATATATATATATATATATATATATATATATATATATATATATATACAGGGTCCGGCAACAAGAGCGCCTTCTTCTACATCTTCCGTTTCATATAAGCTAGATTAATAAAGTTTGGAATGCAGTTATAGTTTCGTTGTGTGCATATTTTAAAATTATTCACGCGAATACAGGTTGTTTATTTAAAGAGGACCAAATTATTATAAAAAATTTAAATGGAAAACCCTGTATATTATTACTTTTTGAATTCTACACATTGTTCCTAACAAATTCGCAATATATTTCCCTGTCCCTAAATATAGCCGTTATTGAGTTATTTCGATTTTTCTAAAAAAATTGAAATTGCCGAGTTTGCTTTGAAAATGTACCTCCTTAACTGTTGAAAATAAAAGTTATCTAATTTATATGAGAATAAGTACACAGGTAGAGCTTCCTTTTAATGTGAAGAAAATAAATAATTGCATACAGGGTGCTTATAATTGACTTCCAATCAACCATTATTCGAACTAGTAAAAGTTTACTTTTTCAAATAAAACACCCTGTATATTATTACATTTTGGTTTCTACATATTAACCCTTATCAGTCCGCTATACAACTCCCTATCCCTAAATATAGCCGTTTCCGAATTATTTTCAATTTTAAAAATGTATACGATTATTGAGACATTTTTAAATCTATGGCCTCGTGTAGATAAAAAAGAACATCATAAAACAATTGTATTATACATTAAAAAACGCTACAGAAACTAATATATTATGACAGACGAGAAATTACAATTTTTGTGCTGGAGGCATTGCATGTTAACAAGAATTTGACAAATGTTTACTTCAATTTCAAGTAAAATTCTAAAATCAAGTGTGCTTCTTAATGTTTGACGTAAATAAATAAAACTGTAGTTAACCATTTACGAGTGTTATTGTTAGTAATCAAGATTTTTATAAAATGAATTTTACAGAAAATGAGTTACTTGATATGATATTCGTGCTGGGTGCTGAAGAAAGAAACTGTTTATTGTGCAGCAGAATTTATGCTGAAAGATATGCAGATAGAAGACATCCAAACGCAAGATCGTTTTCAGAAAGTTATGAGTAGATTTATTGCAACTTCATGTGCCAGTTACTCAAACATGAACGTGTTAAACCTTCTACAAATGAAGATAGTGAATTGAAGCCATCGAAGAGGATCATTACAGAAGTCAAAAGGACATAAGTGAAATAGTTGGTATAAGTGAGAGATCAATAGGCCGTCTTTTAAAGAAGAATCGCTTACATCCCTATCATATTCAGTTACACCAAGATTTGAGGATGCAGACTTCGATCATCGAGTAAGATTTTGTAACTGGACCAGAGAAAAATAGCTGAAAACTCAAATTTTTTATAATATTTTATGGACAGACAAATCAACATTTCAAAAGAATCGATTTGTTAATACACATAATTTTCATTATTATTCCTCAGAAAATCCACATTTACTAAGACAAGTTGATAATCAACATTAGTGGTTTTAAGTGTCTCGAGTTCCATCGTTGGGGATTATATCATCGGTTCATTCTTTTTCGACAGACACTTGAATGGTGAGAAGTACCTTAACATTTTGCGTAACGATTTATCGGACTTATTAGAAAATATTACTCTTGATATTAGAGCCACAATATGGTATCAGCATGATGGCGCTCCTGCTCACTACTCTTCAGATGTAAGAGATTATCTCAATAGAGCCTTTCCAAATAAATGGATTGGGCGAAATGGACCTGTGAGGTGGGCAGCTAGGTCCCCTGATCTGACAAGAATAGATTTTTTTATGGGGATAAATAAAAGTATTGTCTATAGGGAACCACCAACCACTGCCGAAGATATGCGTAATCGTATAACACAGGATTTCATAGCATTACTCTTGAGTTGTTGCGTAAAGTTGAACAATCTTTTAAAGATCGACTTCAGGTCTGTATCCGAGAAAACGGACAACATTTTGAACAATTATTATAAATCATTATCGCTAATGATTACCGTATTTTTTTTATTTTATTAGTTTTGTATTTTAGAAATAATTTTAATAATTATAGTGTAATAGTTTCTGTTGCGTTTTTAATTTGCAATACAACTGTTTTCCACTGGTTTTTCTATTTATACGAGGCCATGGATTTAAAAAATGTTCCAATAATCTAATACATTTTGAAAAATTGAAAATAATTTGGAAACGGCTATATTTAGGGATAGGGAATTGTATGTCGAATTGATAAGGGTTAATTTGAAGAAACCAAAACGGAATAATATACAGTTCTATTTGAAAAAGTAAACTTTTACTAGTTGGAATAATGTCTGATTGGCAAGTCAATTGTAAACACCCTGTATGCAATTATGACATTTTCTTTGCATTATAAGAAAGCTCTATCTGTGTACTTGTTCTGATATAAATTAGATAACTTTTGTTTTCAACGGTTAAGGATGTACATTTTCAAAGCTATCTCTGTAATTTCAATTTTTTATAAAATCGACATAACTCAAAAACGGCTATATTTAGGGATAGGAAACATATTGCGAATTTGTTAGGGATAATGTGTAGAATTCAAAAAACAATAATATACAGGGTGTTTCATTTAAATTTTGTTTTGTTATAGTTTG
>JARFJB010002360.1:327500-407500 GCA_036346205.1 Vesta saturnalis
ATAGAAATGAAATGAAATGAATATGAAATGAAATGAACATGAAATGAAATGAAATGAACATGAAATGAAATGAAATGAACATGAAATGAACATGAAAATGAATATGAATAAATGAAATGAAATAAATAATAATATAAATAAAATATAATATGAATATGAATATGAATATGAATAATGAATATGAAATAATGAATATGAATATGAATATGAATATGAAATATGAATATGAATATGAATATGAATATGAATATGAATATGAATATGAATATGAATATGAATATGAATATGAAATGAATATGAATATGAATATGAATATGAATATGAATATGAATATGAAATGAATATGAATATGAATATGAATATGAATATGAATATGAATATGAATATGAAATGAATATGAATATGAATAGAATATGAATATGAATATGAATATGAATATGAATATGAATATGAATATGAATATGAAATATGAATAATAGAATATGAATATGAATATGAATATGAATATGAATATGAATATGAAAATATGAATAATGAATATGAATATGAATATGAATAATATGAATATGGATAGATATGAATATGAATATGAATATGAATATAGAATATGAATATGAATATGAATATGAATATGAAATGAATATGAATATGAATATGAATATGAATATGAATATGAATATGAATATGAATATGAATATGAATATGAATATGAATATGAATATGAATATGAATATGAATATGAATATGAATATGAATATGAATATGAAAATATGAATATGAATATGAATATGAATATGAATATGAATATGAATTATGAATATGAATATGAATATGAATATGAATATGAATATAAATATAAATATAACATATAAATATAAATATAAATATAAATATAAATATAAATATAAATATAAATATAAATATAAATATAAATAATAAAAATAGAATAATATATAAAATATAATAATAAAAATAAATATAAATAAAATAAAAATAAATAAATATGAAAATAAAATAAAATAAAAATAAAATAAGAAGAATTAAAAATAATAAATAAATATAAAACAAAAAATAAAAAACAAATAAAAAACATAAATAAAAATATAATAAATATAAAAATAAAATAAAAATAAAAAAATAAAATAAAAATAAAAATAAAAATAAAAATAAAAATAAAAATAAAATAAAATAAATAAAATAAAAATAAAAATAAAATTAAAAATAAAAACAAAAAAAAATAAAATAAAATAAAATAAAATAAAAATAAAAATAAAAATAAAAATAAAAATAAAATAAAAATAAAAATAAAATTAATAATAATTTTAAGTAGATAGAATGTTTTTATTTCAATTTAGTTTTAATTTAACTGTTGACGGAGACAGATTTTAGCCTCCGAAAGCTTATAATTGGTGCTGAAAATACCCATTTTGAAGCTCGTCGTCGAGTAGTTGTTCAATAAAAGATCTTAGAATTAACTGTTGATAGTTTTCGGCAATTACATTTTCATTAAAAAAAATTGGACCAATTATTCCTTCTCGACATGGCACTCCAAACTCCAGCTCTAACTGGATGTAATGCAGTTTCAATAAACACATGGAGATTTTCAGTCGACCAGGTTTGGTAATTTTGGGAATTTATATAGCCGTTCGACGCTTTTCAAAATAAGTCGGCAGCAGACATTTTAAAGGGTAAATTTTCAGTATTTGCAAGCCCTCTGGCATGTCCCATAAGAAACCCTACAATTACAATTAATAAATACTCAACATTTAGTAATAAAAAAATTTACTTAAATACTACTTTGAGCACACAATTGTCTTAAAGAATTATTAGGACTAGCTTCCAATCGCCCCGAATATCTTCTAAGCCGTCATCGTCAAGTACAGGTCTTCTGCCAGGAGATTTACCTTTGGATACGGAACCGGTGTCTCGAAAACGTTGAACAATTCGACGAACATGTGTGTGAATGTTTTGTAGGTAACGTCAATGTTGGCGATCCGTTGTTGGAATTCCGCGAAGCAAGAAACTTGTCAATATTTCCAGACACACCTATGCCTCATGTCCCAATTCCGAACTCATTCATGCAAAACTAAAATGTAAAACGAACACGTTCAACCAAAAACAAAACAAATAACATCAAATACGGTAGCATAAGTTACAAATCGGTAATTACTCAATTCACTAATTTAATGGTCAAAGATGGTAAAAATATAATGATCCTCAATCAGCATCAAAATTGAAATTCCTAAGTTTACCTAAGAGCAGAACCATCCTAAATCCAATAAGCAGTGTATATCAACCAAATTAAATCAGTTCGATAATAAATAAATGCGGGCGTGTTCGAAAAAACGCTCGGATTCGACGATTGGTATTTTTAGTTGCGCATTTTTTTCAACAAAAACTTTTTATACAGGGTATGTCATGTAACACTGGGCAATAAAACTTTCTTATTTTAAATGAAATACCCTGTATACTATTCAAGTTTTGGATTATTCAGACAATTCTACACATATTCCATGTACAATATCCTACACCTATCTTCAGCTGTTTCGGAAATATTAAGTGTTTTCAGATTTATTACAAAAATTAACATTAACAAAAGAAAATTATTTGATTACAGAAATTCGCTACAACACACTCAATACTTATTTCTGATTTAGGTCTTGAGAATGAAAAAGTAAACAAAAACCATTTCAGCTACAAATAGTTTTGTTTACTTTTGTTTAAAACGCCTGCCCTTAACAAATTGTTGTCTGTCAACATGAAAGTAGTTAGTGTTATAGTCGTTTGAATTTCGTTAACTGCATATCAAACAAACGTTCCAGTTAACAGAAGTGCACAAAATAACATTTCTACAGATGATTGGTTATGGAGATAGCAGACGGACACAAATTGAAGTTGATCGATTACTTCTAGAAAAATTTCCAAATTCGTATATCCCAAGGCAAATTAGTAAAATAGAAAAGCAGTGTCGCGAACTCGGATATGTAAGGCCGATAAAGAAAGCAGCTTCTAATGTAATAAGTGATGATACAAAACTGGATATTATGCTTGAGTATTATTCGAACATTAAAAGACAATATCACACATCTCTTTAAAGTGATACCAACTCAGAATCCAATTAGAACCTTTACACTTTTATACTTCACGGTCATGCTAATCGTCAAAATTGCCGCTATTGGTCTAGGGAGAATTCTCACTGGATGAGAGAAGAACATACGCAATACCCAGAAAAGGTTAAAGTTTGGGCAGGAATTGTTGGAGATCATATCATAAGTCTTTTTTTCAGAAATTTGGACGGCGATAAATATTTAGCACTGCTACAAAATAATGTTGTGCCAACTTTGACAAACTTATATCCTGATCCAGGTAACTTACACGTTCCAGCGAATATGATATAGTTTCAACAAGATGGAGCACCTCCCATTTACCAAATCAATGTCCGGCAGTACTACCTCAACCGAATATTTCCAAATAGATGGACAGGGAGGCGAAAATCGATAGAATGGCGAACACGATCCCCTGACCTGACGTCATTAGATTTCTTCTTATGGGGATATGTCAAAAGTATTGAATACAAAACTAAACCCCTCGACTTTAGCTGACTCAAGAAGACTAATAACGCTTGCGATTAGATCGGTCACGGCTGAAATGTTGAGTAACGTTTGAAGAAATTTCTATTTAAGATTAGGGTGTTGCCAAGTCGTTCGCAGCGAGCATTTTGGTCATCTCCTACATTGACATTAGTGTTTTTTTTTTGTTTTTTATATTATCAAGGTGTAGACAGAATTACTTGTTAGTTTTTCAGTATGTTGTGGCGAATTGATGTAATCAAATTATTTTCTTTTGTTAATGTTGAATCTGAAAACACTTAATATTTCCGAAACAGTTGAAGATAGGTAGAGAACATTATACACTATCTCCCATTTTGATTGAAATTGTAGGGTGTCTCGTTTGATAGCAAATATAGAAAGATGCAGTTTGCTCGACTCTGTTCTGCTTTATCGTGAAACGAAAGATGCCACAAACAGAATTGTCATAATCCTATTAGTAGTTGAGATCCACGACGAAATTCAAAATTTGCACATTTTAAGCACCCTTCGTAACTGATGTCCCTTGTAATTTATTGAAATGGTGAAAAGTGGGTGTTATACAGAATTTTCCGTAGAATTTAGTGGCGTGCATACTTTTGCCCACAAAAAGTCAGTTTCTTCGCAATAAACCAAAGTTTCGTTTTTTTAAATGGAACACTCTGTATACTTTTTTATCATATAATAGAGCTTACTCTCAACTTTCAAAAAATATATATTGTGTGACACTTCTTTTGCATTATTAACCTCAAAAATGAATGTTACGTGAATTTAACATTTTGATGATATAGTTGGCCATGAAAAAACAAGGTTAAGGGTTAGGAAGTTTTTTGCTTTACAAACCTAATATAAATTACTAAAAGAGATGTTCGAATTGATGACCATTCAGTCTTATACATGCTTCAAATACTCTTCCAATTCGTTCTATAGCATTAAGCACAATAATAGGGTGATCTTGTAAATGTCTGAAAGCTTCTCTAACTGAATTTGTCAAACGTTCAATGTTATCATATTGAGTATGGTATATTTTATTTTGCAAGTAACCCCATAAAAAAACTGACAAGTTCGTAGACCTAGGAGACTATATTATTGGCGCATTAGTGCCAATCCACCTATTACCAAAATTGTTTTCCAAAAACGGGCGGATAATTTGCGCATTGTGAGAAGGGGCTCCATCCTGTTGGTAATAAATTTGGTTCAAGCGTGCTAAAGGAATGTCATCAGGCACAACCATTTATAAAATGTTCAAATATGTAGGAGCGGATAAGTTCCCTTCGAAAATGTAAAATTTTATTTTTCATCCTGATATAAAGCAGGAAACGTTTAGTCCAAATCGTCCTTGTTGTCTTTGGGGGAATATTTAGTGTTGATTTTCTTGAGACCAGAATCTGCTATAGTGCCTGTTTAAAACACCTGAGTTGCTAAAATGTGCATCGTCCGCCCATATCACATTTTTTCCCAAGTTGGGTACTAGACTTAACACGTTTAAGTACCAATTGCAAAATATTAATCTACGTTCAGCGTAGCCAGGATGTAGATGTTGAACAAGCCTAAATTTATATGGTTTATATTTATGGTGGCAAAGCATTCTTTGGATTCTTGTTTTCAAAACTCCAATTCTACTTTCTATAATTCTGCAAGAACTTATAGGATTTCCCTCCACACTGGCAAAAACGGCAAACTCATCATTCTCTCGATTCTCATTAATATATTTTTTTGGCCTAAGTTTAGAAAATGATCCATAATGAATTAAATTTCTTTTTAATCTATAAAATGTGATTTTACTAGGTTGTGTCCGTTCTGGAAACCTACATATATGTAAAATCAATTAACTATCAAAAGTAATACCAAGGAAACTACATTTACCTCTTAAAATACAAATTTACTGCTGCGTCAGCGTTTTTATTACTCTGACCAAAGCAAATCAGCATATCAATCACGTTTAAATCTGACTAGGTCTAGCCTACTTACAAATTTAGATATAAAGTAGTCTTTATGAGTTTTATTGCAATTACTATTTTTTTCTGAAGCTGTAAGATGCACTTTACCCAATTAAAAAAAATTGCCAGTTTGAATATGTTATTGTACCTAATTTGCGTCATTTTTTGTTATTATTTTTGCATTTCTGCATAAAAGTACTTAGATTTATTATAATCGCGTATTTACATATTTATAATTATAAGTAAGAATCTATATAGGTAAGTGCTTTACCAAAACGATTATCTTTCGTTCTGACTGCGTGCGTATAAGCGAAGCTGAATTTTGTGAATTAGCATGAGGTAAATTGATATAATTTAACTTTACTTGCTCTGTAAACGACTACTAAAATTTAGTTAAATTTATATCGATAAGTAGCAAGGAAATTACTTTGCTACGGACCACCGCTTTGCTTGAACCGTAATTATTAAAATTTGAATTAATAGAGTTCCTATTTATTAGGAACCATTCATTTTCAAAACAATGAATCGCCTTTGTTCTTTTATCAGAGGTGTGACCTTGAAAATTATAAGCATAGAACTTTAAGCGTCGGCTTGAACAATGGCTCTCCTTTGTTCTTGAAAATTGATTTCTCAGAAGTGAGGTGTATTTAGATAACAATCTATTTTTATAACTCGATCAGAACAATGAATCGCCTTTGTTATTTTCTCCTTGAAATGGGGGGGAAACGGTTGCGAAACAGCTATCTGTTTTGAGAAACGGACCCCCTGTTTTAGGAAACGTCTACCTGTTTTGGAAAACGGCTACCTATTTTGGGGAACCACTTGAGGGCACTGGGGGGCGTGGCCATAATAAACTTCCAAGAATTGCTTGATGACCTTGAAACATGCATAGACAACACCTCAGGGCTTGAGACAGAGGTCAATAGACTTCCTGGGGGCGTGATCAATTAACACTCAGCCAGAGAATTGATTGGTAACCCTGGCCTTGAAGATTAGGGCCTTTAGTTTTAGGCAATGTGATGACCTTGGAAACCACGTACTTAGACGTAGAGGAATAGATGCAGGTAATGTGTACGATAACCTACAATTGACGTGGACAATCTAATTCAGTGACCTTGAAAAACAATCTAGTAACTTTTCTAGTGACTTTTCTAATTACTGACCTTGAGGGATAATGCATGGAGCATGTGACCTTGAAGGGAACGTGCGAGCATGACCTTGAGGCAATGTGACCTTGAAGAGACTCAGCAGGGTTACAAACCTTTCCTACTACGTGGCCTTGAATCGATGACCTTGAATAGACAGAGTTACCAACCTTTCCTACCACGTGGCCTTGAATCGGTGACCTTGGAACAGGTAATGTTACCAGCCTAGAAATATAGTGACTTTTTTGATGACATTTTCCAAATCTGGTGACAAATCTATTGACAAAAGTGAGTTAGGATCGGTATAGCTATACTACTCGTGATTGGTGAAGGAATTTTGTTTGACAAGGAGACCTGTGACCTCTGTCTACCGCATCCGCCGGCCGTCCGAATTAATTGAATTTTAGGTACATCTACCATAAGGTTCCGACCCTGAACTTGATTCTCCCCTGGGAAACGCGACGCAGCCATTTGGAAAAAGTACACGTTCGGGACTGGACCCAAAGACCGCCTGGATAGCAGTTTAACTTTGGGTGGCGCCTGAATCCGTTTTCTAACCGCTCGAGCGAACGACCGCTGTCTGCAACCATCCAGAAGTATTACATAATAACAACTACCGCAACTCCAAATGAGTCTTAATTTTTGTGTTGGACTTCGTCGAGGACAAGCTTCACTTGCCACCACCGAAAATCCCTTACAGCAGTTGCCAGCGGTGTTTAAAATTGTGCAAATTTTGAATTTTGCCCTCTATCTCAAATACTAATAGGGCTATGATAGTTCTGTTTGTGGCATCTTTCGTTTCACGAAAAAGTAGAACAAGGTTGCGAAAACCGCATCTGTCTGTCTTTGCTTGCAAACGAGATACTCTACAATTCCAACCAAAATGGGACACGGTGTACATGGGATATGCCTAGACTTGTCTGAAGAATCCAAAAACTGAATATTATATAGGGTGTTACACTTAAAATAATACAATTGGTATTGGCCACTGTTACATAGCACACCCTGTATAAACAGTTTTTGTTGAAAAGCATTCCAAAATACCAATCGATGTGTCCGAGCGTTTTTTTGAACACGCCTCCCCCCTCATTTATTTCCGAATTTATTCAATTTGCCTGATACAAACTAAATGTATGCAATACTACATAACTGTTATGACCAAAAACTAAAACAACATTCTCTCAAAACGAATTAACTTAAAAATACGGAATACCTATAAGCCAAATTTCAGACACCCGGTATAATACGAAAGCCTTTTACAATACCTAAACCACGAGATTAGAATAGTACAAAATGCATTATTCTAAATAGCTTAGCTTTAGTTGAATTAAGACTCCCTATTTGATAAAACTCCAAACCTCTCATTCGTCAAACCCAAAACATTATTTTTTTGGTTAATTTGTATTGATAAACAAAGAATACTATTGGAAACGCACTCTGATGATCTGAAATACAAAATACTGTTAAAGCGTTCGATAAAATATTTAGAATACGTACTCCAGCTTAAAATGCTCCAAACTTCAAAGACATGTGTTAATCTATTTAGTTTTGTCAATTTATGCGTTCAAAGTTAGCAAACGCACCGCTAACTAGACGATTGTACTTTTGCTTTTTTTGAAACCTTATTAACTAAAAATTTTCTCCTGGTAAATATTTTGTTCGAAAATAATTAGAATGAGAAAGTCCTTTAGAAGCAACTACAAGTGAACAAATGAATGTCGGTCGGAAAAGACTAAAATATATTGTTTAATCCTGAAGAGATGATGATTTATCAGAAGCGACATCTATTCAGTTGATGCGAACAAATGATGGCTGCCGGGAAGAAGGTGATGCTCAAGGGTTACGACATAGTTTGGACGATAAGGTTGACAAATGGAACGACTATGATAAATTACTGCGTGTATGCTGATGTAGGACAAAATTTCAAAGTGCCATGGCTATGTGCTTAATCTTCTTTATGTGCGCATTTTATTACAGACAGCAAAGTACAATTAAAATTTCGCGAAGAGAAGGCATAATTATGAATGTTGAATATTCTCAGCCAATTTTAAACAAAATGAATATTAGTAAATGGGAAACGCGTGATCTTGCATAAAATGCATTTCATAATTTTATTTATAATCTCGTTTAATTAAATTTTCTAAAAGGCTGAATATTAAATTTTATCAAGTTTGTTCAATTTCTCATAGAGTCTCTGTTTCTGTGATAGGTATTTATAATCGCTATCCAAGTACGTGTCGTGTAATGGAAAACGGAAAAGCAACATCGCCACAAATTCCCCTTTGTTAAATGACCGAAAATTACTCTCATCGTAAAAATTGAAAAAAAAACGGGTCAATAAAGCGAGGGATAAGTGCATGTACATGAAAATATATGTATATAGGACATGTAATAAGGGCACCACCAGAGAATTGTGAGGACTCTATAACTGGTAACATTGCCGTTTCATCATGCTTGGTTCGAGTCGCGTCTGTTCCCCCAGGGAAATTTGTACCATGATTCCGCGGATAATGGCGTTCGATGTCATAGCTGCATTTACTCATTGTCGATTTTTCTCAAAGTTCGTTTATGGTATCAGTTTTTTTTATATGTACATTTGATTCAAAATATATCTAAAACAATGAGAGGTTGTATTGAGATCAACGAGATAAAAACTCAAAAAATAAAATGGGAAATATCTACATAGTGATGTTAAATGCTCTAATTCAAATTCAATGATGTGGATCACTTTTGTTTTTGTAAAGCCGTAACGACGGGAAACGATGCCACATAAAAGACGATATAAAAAAAAGTTCGCTTACTGTCAACGTATAAAATGTTACGATGTTATACAAAATGAAATATTTGTAGAAGGTGTTTACTTAAAAACAATTTGATTCTAAATAAGAATGATAGAGAGCATTCATTATATATTACTATTGTAGTGTCCCAAGGCACTCTATCTTTAGAAATGTAATTTGAAATTACTTTCAATAATTCAAAGACTATAAAATCTTAAAGAGCGTAACATTGAACTTATTCGCATTAATGCAAATTCAATTAAAAGTCGCTATTTTTTGCCTTACATTGACTTTCCTGGCAATAATTAAAACATTATAATTTGTTTACAAATCTGATAAAAAGAATTGACCCTCTAGTGGTAAGCTACGCCTTGTTATCTGAATGAGATAGAATTGGATGAGATTAAGTGTTGCATCATGTGGTACAGGTGAACAATGAAGCTACTCAAATTAGAATTAACGAGCTTTGCGCAATGATGGTTCGACCCGTTAATGTGCTAAATTGGGAAAGAACCACCAAGAAAACCCAATTTATTTATAGTAATTACACAAATAACAAAGAAATAGTGAAAGGGTTCGATATTTTAGCATTTCCCAGGTACTCTAACTCTCTTGAAAGGTGTAATTTGAACTTATTTGCAGTAATGCAAATTTAAGAACGAAACAATCGTTAAGCGATTTATCCTGACTTTACTGACAATAATGTTACTATTACTCAAATTAATTGCTTGCCTTACATGGACTTCCCGGACAATAATTAAAAGATCAGAATTTATTTGCAAGTCTGATATTTAATTATTCGCAAACCTCAAATCTGATCAAACGAAATGGCCGTCCAGTTGTAGGTACGCTGTGCTATTTGAATCAGATAGGCTGTATGAGATAAGTGTTGCATTATGAGGGACAGGTAAACAACGAAACTGCTCAAATTAAAATTAACAAGCTTTTCGCAATGGTGGTTCATCCCGTTAATATACTATTGTGGAAAAGAACCACCAATGAAACCCACTTTATTCATAAATAAGTACACAAGCACATTAATAAATTAAATAATACAAAAAAAAACAATGAAAGGGTTCAATATTTAACAAACCACCATTAAATCAGGTTACAGTGCGTACAAAATTATAACATTAAAAGAAAAATAAATAAAAAGTAGTTTAGTTACACAGAAACACAATAATAAACAAAAACTAGGTAGTCACGGACACAATTGTGTCAAAAATAATCAGAATAAAAATTGTAATACTAAACATGTGGCCCTTTTAAAACCAATCATGCCGGTATTTAAGTAAATAAGCACATAAAACAACAAAGCAAATTACGGTACATATAAAATAAAACAACAGTAAAATTGCACAAGTCATAATAAGGTAAAGGCAAACACAGAAGAAAATAGACAAGAATTTACACATACACAATTATTTAGTGACTACTAAAGCATAAAATACATAAGTACAGTTACAAGAAATTACATATAAAGAGAAACTAGCAAATAATTCTACTTAACCTACTGACAAAAAAAACTCATTAAAATAAAGCCTTACAAGAGTAGGTTATAAATAGATCGTAACATCGTGACCGATATATAAGTTTGAGTGTGTTAGAAAAAATACAGCGCCCCTTTCTCAGGTTATACATTCATCTATACAAAAATAAAAACAATAAAAATAAAATTCGAGGTGTTTCATGGTTATCTGGACCCGGGAGTGTGTACCCACTTAGCAATTGCACATTACAATTAATAACCAGAGCGGTATCATGTACCCGTTCGCCACCCCACCTCTACACAAACATAAATATAAACAACACAACAATGCTAATTCACACAAATGCAAGAGTGAGGGAGCCCTGTACTGTCTTTTATTCCAGTAGATTTCAGCTTAATGAGCCCGCGTGCGAATAAGGTACCTTTGCAAGGTAATGCTCTATTTTTAATAGGTTATATAGGCTTGTAGAATCATTTTCTGCTTGCCTTAATTTATAAAAATATCTTCTTACGCTTGAATTGATCACAGACATAAATCGTTAACATATGCGGTTTAAGTTTGAAAAGGGTGACTGTTATTTAAAAATTAATATTTGAGAAACACATTAAAACTAACACCCGAAAGAAAAAAAAATAAATTAGCGTTGGCTAATCCAAATGAAAACGTACAAGCAAAAATTATTTTAAAGACGAACTGTTTACAATGGAGGTATTTAATTAAGCCTATCGATCTGGTTCCGTCGACACTCTAACTGTAACTACTTTCCCCCCAATTTCAAAACTAACTACTTTACTCCCGGAATCAACCCCCATTTTTCAAAAGTAATAAAAAAAAAAATTATTATGTTGGAACAGTTTCATATTAATTATTGAACGACGTCTTTATTTTAAAAATATGCATTCATCCATAACAAACTCTACATTTAGCTCTCGAATTTCCAAGTACCAAACAAAGACGTATGTATCGACGTAATTAATCTGTTTCTATCCTAACATGTTTTTTCCAACCCTTACTAAAATATCAATTACGTAAAATACAGAAAATAAAATATCCAGGAAACATTATCAAATTAATATATAAAAAATATATCAAACCCCGTTAAGCCTTCTATCGCGGTAACAATTGCGATTTGAACCTGTTTATTATAATAAAATTTTCACGCCACCTACAATATATACCGAAACACCATTAAATAAGTGCGTACAAAGTTATAACATTTAGCAAAAAACAAAAAATAAATAAATAAAAAACAGTTTAAGTACGCATAAACACTAAAAAAACAAACAGTCAAATTACACCTACAATTTTGTCATAAATAAATCAGAATAAAAATTGTAATATCGAACATGTAGCCCTTATACACCCAATCATGTCGGCCGTAAGTTAACTCTACAGCAAATAAAAAACAATAATGCGCATAAAATACGATAAACAGGTAACAATAAGGTAACTGTAATGCAGTTCAACTGCAGTAGATAGATAGAAGTAGGCAAGGAATTTACACAATTGCGTGGTTAATAAAAGTGGAAAAATACATACGTACAATTACAGTAAATTACATATACACTGAGTCCTTTTGCATTATTTGTATGGGGATCTCGCAAACCATAAGAGTTACACATTTGCTTAAATGGAGAAAGATTTGATTCTTTAGAAGACTAATCCAGATACGATTTTGTTGATTTAACACGTTGACTGCCGTAAATAGTTTTTGAATTTAGCGGCTACAAGCCAAAGTTGGCTAACCTGATGTTTTCATGCAAACGACGTTCTGTTAGCCATTTCGTGTTAATGTTTTAACCTAAACAGTATTTTAACTTTTGTTTTGGAACATGTGTTTTGTGTATATCAAACTATACACGTGGCCTGTTAAGCACGGAGTGTCTTACTTGGCCAAGTGCATGCGCAATGAAATTTTTTTTCATGTAATTATTATCGTAATATTTTACTTTTTAATACCAGTTTCTTAATTTAGTTAGCAGATAACGATGATCAAGCGAAGAGGACTCTCTGTTAAGGAGATTCAAGATTTGCTCGACAAAAGTATGGAGTTTTTGTCGGGTGGTACAAGTGACTTCAGCGGAAATGGCAGTGACGCAGATAACAAACCAAGCAATTTGGATTCAGACTCAGATGAAAATTGCGACATAGTTTTCAGAAACGAAGTTTTTGAGAGCCCTCTGAAATTAGCACAAACCTCTACTCCAGAAAGTAGCTCCATCTCCAATAGGCTTAACGCAAATCCACCACAATGTTAATGTTTCTGAATCCGAACCTTCAACCGTGCCTATCATTCCAGGCTTTTCATATATTCAACGAGGAGATATACAAGCTGCAGGTTAAAGAAGTAGACATCGGAAAAATAACTTGGCTGAACCCGATCTGTAGTCAAGCTTTACATCCATTTACCGGCGAGCAACGTATGAATGAAAATTTAAGAGGTATGTCCGCAACGGCAGAACCAAATGATTATTACTCTATATTTCTAAAACCAAATATTATAAAAATAATGGTTCAACAAACCAAACCCTTATAGCTATGACTTATGCTTCGGAAGATGCACGCGTACATAAATGGGGAAATAAAGAATTTTATTGTACTTCTTGGTTCGATGGGATTGGTCAAACTACCGAAGTTGGCGGACTACTCGCGAACAAGTCTTTTTGTACCGTATTCCATTCCCCAAATCTATTATGACTAGAAATCGCTTTAAACTGATTTTAAAGTTCTGAATTTTGCAGACAATTCTAAATCGATAACAGGAAACCGTATGTACAAAATAGAAGATGTACTGAACTCATTTATTTTAAATTTCCAAACATCAATCACCCCAGGAAAATCTATTTGTGTGGGTGAGAGTACGACACCGTTCCAAGGCAGACTAAAATTTCGTCAGTATGTCTCGTCCAAGGCGCATAAGTACGGAACTAAAATATTTAAAATATGTACCGGCTCTACATTAATAACTGTTATACCAGCATGTCATTAGTCCTTGAGATGTTGCGAAATAATATACACCTTATTGGCACTTTACGAAGGAATAGAAAGCACCTTCCAAAGTCGGTCGTTGATGCCAAACACCATTTGGGTACAAGTATAATTTACGCAGGCCAAGAGCATTTTCAGGTTTCGTAGGCTATGACTTTCAACTGCCACAAGATATAAATAGTGTTGTGTATAGTAAAGGATACACGAAGCCTTGAAGATGGAACGTGCATATGTATACAATACTATACACGCGGCCCATAACCAGACGAGACGAGTGTATACAAAAGTATACACACGATAGTTAACGGGTTAGGAAAATGCATGGCTTACTAGATATTTGTAAAAAAGTAAATCGTTTTAAGTTATGAAGCAAAGTTGGATTTTTTTAAATGGAAGCCATAGTTGGCTATGCACGTTTCAAAAGTGCACTTTTTTCTGATTGTAATGATGTAAGGGTTGTGTCATTGTCACCTGAAAATCCTCTCCGTTTACAATAAAGACGACCTCAGATTAAGTATGGCTCCAATTTATGGTGTGGTGTTATTGGATCGCAGTTTGTTGGACCATTTATCCTTAATGGGACTTTAACTGGAAATCGATATTTGCAATTTCTTAGGGAAGATTTTAACAATATCCTAAATAGATTAATCTTACAAATCCGTGCAAGCATACAGTGGTATCAACACGACGGTGGCCCACCCCACTATCAGACGCAAGATATTTAGATGAAATTTTTCCAAACTGGTGGATAGGCAGAAATGGTCCTGTTTTGTGTGCTGCGCGTTCCCCTGATCTTTCATCTTTAGACTTTTTTGTATTTGGAGTACTAAAAGATCTCGTATATGTTCGATCATATGCAACCTATCAGGAGGTACAGGAAGCTGTTGTTAATGCGTTTAACAGATTAGATGGGTATAAAAGAAGGACTGCTATTAACTCCGTGTTGCAAAGGTGTCGCATGTGTGCCCATAATAATGGTGGATATTTTGAATGGTTACTGTATTTTTGTCAAACCTAATAATAGAAAAAACAGAAAAAAAATGCACTATTAAAATATATGATAGCCAACTATGGTTTTCATTTAAAAGAATTCAACCTTGCTTCACAAGTTCAAATTGCTAAGCAAAATTAAAAAAAAAAGAACTAGTGCGGTGACGTTATTCGGCACAAATTTTCTACAGATTATTTAAACAATTTTTATCTGTCCTTAGACGAATTAAAGTGCTGAAACGATTTTCGAGAATTTTACTTTTTTTTCAAATATCCATGCATTTTCTTAAATCAGCAGAAGCGTATCTTCTAAAGAAGCAAATCTCTCCCCAAGCAAATGTGTAACTCTTATGGTTTCGGAGATCCCCACACAAAATGAACAAAGCTCACCGTGTATGAAGAAAAATTAGTTCGTAGACAAACAATTCTAAATAAGCTGGCCGAATCAAAGAAACAAAGAAACATTAAAACAAACCTTTGCAAGGGTCAGGTACAAATAAACCATAACAAAGTGACAGGTAACCTACCCGGTACAAACGACAGAACCCCTTCCTCAGCTTACACGTTCAACTATATATATATATATATATATATATATATATATATATATATATATATCTACATTCAAAACAATAAGAACGGGTTATTTTAACAGTCACAATGGAATTCGGGGTGGTTTTAAAGTCATCTGGGCACGTGCCTGTAAACGCCGGTATTATTTTTAACAATTTAACTGGAGTCTATAGTACCACGTTTGTCTACGCCTTCCTTTCTACAGGCTCAAGTAAATAGTCAGTAAACAGTCAACAATGCCAACTCATACAAGTAATGAGGGAGGCGACGCAGTACTGCCTATCGCGGAGTCCATCTATTTTAACCGATTTCAGCTTAATAATCGTGATTAATAATTAAATCGATACTTTTCGCAAGGCAATGATTAATTTTTAATAGATTACATAGGCTTCATGAATTGTTTGCTGCGAGATTTAATTTACATTAGAATATCTACTTATGTTTGAATATAATCCTCTAATTACTCACTTATTCACCAATATTCAACGGGTTAAAATACACCTCTTAAACCCAAGATGATAACGATTATTTATAGATGTATTGATTATCCGCCCGCTTATTAAAACCTGAATATTTAGAGATACGTTTATTTGCACGACCACTTTAATTTTGTGAAAAACTTATATTAAAAACAACACAGAAAAAAACCAAATTCGTGGTTTTAGTTTTACTAAAATGTACACGATAAAATATAAATAGACAGAACTAACTGTCCTTACTCCCCAAATCGACCCCCGTTCTTAAAAATCAAGAATTATTATGTGGGAGGATTCTCATATTTATTACTAAAAGCAGTATTAATTTTAAAATATGCATTCGTACGTAACAAACTCTATATTTAGCTCTCGAATTCAAAGTACCAAACAAAGATATCTTTTGATTTGCAGTATGTTGCGATATAATTAATTACTAACTGCGAGGTTTTTACCCCAAAAACGTGTGAAATTTTCAACGGTTTATCACGATCTTTCGGTAAAGGCAGTTTTGAGAGAACACAAGTTTTCTACCCCAACATATGTTTTTCTTTTTATTTTCAACTCTTAGTCAAATATCAGTAACATAAAATACATAAAATAAAATATCCCGAAAAACATTATGAATTTACAAACATATTAGAACCCATTAATTATCCTTTCTGTCGCGGTAACAATTTCTATTCAAAATTTTTGTTGCAAAATAAAATTTTCTCGGTCCGTTACCTAAACTATGTGTGTATTATGCAGAAAAATTACAGTTTACAGTGTTGAAAATTGTATTTCATGCTTGTACTGAAATACTTAACAATACTGAAACAAAATAATGTAATAATTACTTTGGATATTCTGTTGTTATCATATGGCAACGCTAGGCGGTAATAGGGAGCAAGCTTACTTACAACGTTTCGGTCTCTTTAGGCGAGGCTTCTCGATTGCCGAAGCAATGGATACTGTTTTAAGTGATAATATTGACGCAGATATTTTCATGGAACCTCCAGATCCTAAACAGGTATACTGTTGAAGATTCAGGAGATGAGGACACTGGCGGGTAATCAAAAGTAGTTCTTACCAAATATATACAGACCCGAATTTTAAGTGAGCCACCCTAAATATCGATCAAGTTTACAAATCCGTAACTTTTTTAATTATTCATGGATTTTAACCGTTTAACCCTTATTTCTTCATCACATCGACTGGGCATGCTCCTTATAATTCTGTCGATTATGCCGCCGGGTAGAGCGCCTCACCCTTCCTGCTGAGCAATGGCCAAGTCGTTGACATTATTGTGAGCGTGAGGGCGACTTGAAATTCGTCTTTGGAGAGCGTCCCACACATGCTCTATAGGATTGAGGTCTGGAGATAATGCAGACCATACTATTCGTGTAATACCATGTTACTAAAAACGTTTTTTGACAATAACAGCGCGGTAAGGCCTGGAATTGTTTTTCATATGAACAAATGCTGGAGCCTAGGCCTTCACATATGACAGAACGATTGGTTCCAGTATCCGATTTAGATAATTTCGAGCTTTCACCGTTGAGTTAATAAACACGACCAATTAGGTTTTCCGGTTGTCTAGTGCTATGCCTCCCCAAACCATTGCAGAGTGTCCAGCAAAAGAACGTGTACTTCAGTGCAATTCTGGTCAAACCTCTCATTCTGTCGTCTCCACACGCGTTTACTATTACTGTCTCGAAAAAAAACCGATTCATCTGTAAATAGACAGTTTGACCAATCGACATCGGTCCGGTGTTAGTGGTCACAGGCAAATTGTAGACGATTTCTTTTGTGTGCCACAGTCTATTTTGGATGTCGAGCAGAGCGTTTGGAGGATAAACCTATCTCCTTAAGTCTATTTATTATAGTGGCACTGGAAACATTCACTCCTCTTGATTCAAGCAAAAGCTGTTGTACCTGCGCGGAATTTAAACGTCGGTTTTGCATAACAGTTCTCAAAAATCTATCCATTGCAGGAGTCGTCCTCCACCGTGGGTGTTATTTGGTGTGTTGTTTTCCAGATACCTTTTCCAAGCCCGATTTATGGAACACCTTGACACACCCGAACGACTACAGACTCGGGATACCTGACTCAATCAGTCCAATACACCTTCCCATAAAAACGTTTCTAATCGAGACATTTTAAATTAAGTAATAATTATTTTGCAGGGCAAGTGACAGAAGTGACAAACAATTTATCAAAACGTCAAAGAATCTTGTCTAATCCAACTTTACTGTTATTGTTTTTCAATTTATCTCCTGATCTACAAAAGATAGAGCTAAAATTTAAAAACTGGTATGATGACGACAAATGTAGCTAGCTATTGTACCGTACAGTGAATATTCAGAGTTATTGAAGGAAGTTAAAAAAACCTGCTCACGTATATCACCCTGTGGAGGCAGTGTATGCAGAAAAATAAAGCTTTATTTACTAAAATATCCTAAAAATACGCTCTTTGATTATACTGAACAAAAAATATGGGTTGTCATTTAAAAAAAAGGCACCCATTTAACGTATTCCACTGGGCATAGAATTAAAGTATTTCAATAGAAATAAATTTCAAGTCAAAATGACATTCCGTTATCACTCGTGTAAATTTAAACCCATTGTGATGAAACTTGGCATGAACAATAAACAAATAAAGATCTTTAATTTGGCTATTTCAGGTTTTGTAGATGTCTTCCAGTGGAGTAGATATTTAGGGTTGGCGTCATGTTTCCCTCATCATCTTTTACGCCATTGCATTGTTTTAAAACCTAAAAGTCTTTTTTTAATTTTAAATTTAATTTAGAAAAAGAAATAGCTCTTGAAAATTTTGATTAGAAGCTTATATACAGAGATATTTCGTTTTGTTAACGGTCCATGGGCATTGAAATTTGAAAAAAAATTAACAGATTAAAGATTAAATACAAGATAAGAACATTAACATTTTCTAATAACATTTTTTAATAATAAATTGAATATTGTATCCAAAACTAAATATATTATTTTTTATATCAAATGTTCAAATTATCGCCCTTCCGCATCGCTACAGGCTTGACATCGTCTAAACATTGAATTTGCGAACTCTGCCGAAGATTCCTGGCATTTCTCGTAATTCATGGAAGGCGACATAAATTCTGTTTACCAAGCCATCGCGATCATCAACAGGAGTGTCATAAACTTTAGATTTGACATATCCCCAAAGGAAAAAATCAATGTACGTGTAATCTAGGGAGCCAGGGGAAGGGACCATCACGTCCAATCCAACGATCTGGAGATCGTGCTCCATCACGCTGGAATACTATCCTATTCCGAATATCTAGGGGAATATCTTCCAGCATTTCCAAAGGAGAATTCGTTGTGAATCCAAGATAAACTTGACCGGTAACGTTGGGAGGTAAAATAAAAGGTCCAATCAAAAATTGTTGAATGTTCGCTCCTCAGATATTAACTGAGAACCGTTGTTGATGACCACGTACGACGGCAGCTTGAGGGTTACTGTGACTCCAGATATGGCTGTTGCGTGTGTTGAACATACCATCCCTTGTAAAACATGCCTCATTCGAAAACGTCACATCCGAAACAAAAGAAGCCACAGCTGCAGATCTCTCCAAAAAGCAGCGACAACATTATGTTGCTTTTTAAACGAATATTGTAAGTCATCATATAAAACTCTCCAAAACATATGTGCGAAACACCCATATCGTTAGCAACGGCACGAGTGCTTGTGGATGGATGTTCTGCTACACACTCTAAAACCTCCTCTTCAAAAAGCAATGTTCGCCTGGGCCTCATTTGTCTTGGGGGGGGGTGGGGGTGGAGACGCTTGAAAACTCACTCCAATCTCTCTTAAACGAGCATGAATGTGTTTGAAAATGTTTCGGTTTGGATGCCGCCGATCAGGAAAATGTTGGCTTCTCTACTGTTCCCATTTACAGCAGCATAAATAAAATGCATATCTGTTAATTCAGCAGGCACGCAGCTTTCCATAATAATAAAAACACGAAACTGAATCACAAGCCAAAATGTCTTGACAGTAAATAAACATGGCTACAAAAAAATACCTATCAATTTTAACAATGATAGACTGATTTTATAAAAATACACCATTTTAAATCATTCAAATGTAAGACTGTAGAATATCTAAAATATCTCTGTAAACAAGCTTCTAATCAAACTTTTTCAAGAGCCATTTCTTTTTCTAAATTAAATTTAAAATTTAAAAAACTAAAAAAATTAAAGATCTTTGTTTGTTGTTCGTGCCAAGTTTCATCAAAATTGGTTTAAATTTGCAGGAGTTACACCCAAAAACTGTAATATTTCTTTGACACCCTGTATCTTTTAAACCAAAGGTTATTTTGAGCTAAAATTTATTTTTTCAACTTATATTTATGAGAGAAACTACCCCATTAAGTTTGGCCTTATACCACTGAAACATTCTGTATGTACATATATATATATATATATATATATATATATATATATATATATATATATATATATATATATATATATATATATATACTGGTGACAGAGGTCCGAAAAAGTCCCACAACTGTTTTACTATTTGAGATACCAACGTGAAAACTTTTTAGTAGCTAATTTTAAAGCTAAAAATAATATTGTTTATGTATAGGGTGTCGCGACATTAAAAAAACTTTAAAGTTATTTTTTTAGAGGAACTGGCCTATTTTGATATTATTGGATTCTACACTAAATTATGTGTTAAATTTACTGAGATCAGTTACACTTCATCAGGGACTTGTTTAAAAAATCGTAATTCCTAAACTATTAAAGATAATTTGATAAATTTTTTTTGGTCAATTTTCTAAACTTTAAGGAAGCGGTTTAAATAGCCAAGCAATTTCTTTTAGTGTTTTCCAACACCCTCTGCGGTTTTTCAAATATGGAAATGTTAAAAGTTCAGTAACTCATTTTTTTTAAATGGCATGCCCTTTTATTATGGCACTAATAAATTGCTCTTTTGACAAGCTTTGATACGATATATAGTTTGTATGGTGAAATGCAAATATAAAAGCTGATACAGTAAAAAAACTACATTTTAAGCAATTTTCTCTTAAAACAACGCAATTTTCGAGTAGGCTAGGTGCTTTGCGATGGCAATATGTCAACTTTGATTTTGTCAAAAAAAAAATTGATCACTTTAAAGCACAAATTTCACCCAAATCATCTTGAACTTCATTAAGAACTGTATGGTGATGATTTTCAGAATCGGATTCGTTTTTCGGAATTAATGCTCGATTTAATGAACAATGATTGTGGCTTTTTAAACAACATTTTATTCAGCGATAAAGCAAATTTTAAGAATCACGATTGTGTTAATCTGCACAATATGCTTTATTACAGCACTGCAAATCCCCATTGGATGAGAACTATTGACCATCAAAACCGATGGCCATTAAACGTGTGGGGCGGAATATGTGGAAACCAAGTAATTGGACATTATTTTTTTGATCATGTGTTGACAGGAATAAGATACTACGAGTTTCTTCTAAGTGATCTTCCAATCCTTCTCGAAAGTATTGATCTAAATACAAAGAGAGGTATGTGGTTTCAGCAGGATGGAGTACCTCTACATTACCATCAAATTGTTCGACAATTTTTAAGTCAAACTTACCCAAATCGTTGGATAGGGGTAGGAGGAGCAACCGGTTGACCTTCCAGGTGTCCCGACTTAACTCCAGTTGATTTTTTTTCTGTGGGGGTTTATTAAAGACCCAGTATATCGTTTTCGACCAACAATTGCTGAGGATATGAACGTTAGGACAACTAATGCTTTTCGTTCGATTGATGAAGGACTGTTAATGCGCGTTAGAGTTTCTTTTGTCAACAGGCTGAATATTTGTATTGAACAAAACGGTGATATTTTTGAACATACGCTATAAAAAATGTTTTGCATATATGTACTCGTAACTCGTAACATTGTTCTTTTAGTTAAATAAATGTGCTGTTTATTGTTGTTTAAAACAGTTAATTTAACTTACTTATCACTATAATTTGTAATTGAAGCGTTAATGCGTTAAGAGTTAACATTCAATTTCATGTCATTGCCTATTTGCAAAAATGGAATTAGCCTACTCGATAATTGCCTTGCTTTAAGAGAAAATTGCTTAAAATGCAGTTTTCTTATTCTATCAGCTTAGATGTTTACATTTGACCATACAAGCTTTATATCGTTGGAAAGCTTGTCAAAAAAGCTGTTGATCTGTGCCATAAGAGACAGGGGATGCCGTTTAAAAAATGAGGCCTTTGTACAGACGGCGTTGAAAAACGCTAAAACAGGTGCTTGGCTGTTTAAAACGCTTCCTTAAAGTTTAGAAAATTGACAAAAAAAAGTTTATCAAAGTATCCTTAATAGTTTAGAATTTATGATTTTTTAAACAAGTCCCTGCATTCACGAATTTTGAAGTAAAAATTGAAAAATCTCAAAAATCTCAAATAATAACATCAAAATCGGGCAGTTTCATTAAACAAAAATAATGTTACACTTTGCAGAATATTGGGACACCCTGTACGTAAAAAAAGTAGTTATAGCTTTTGCTAACTAAAATTAGCTACTATTCTGGGTCACCCGGTATATGAAATTTAATTTCTTTTAATTTTTACTTTGTAGGTTGGAAGGTAATGTGTTGTTTTGCGTCAAATATTTCCTTTCTAACTATATACAGCATGTACGGCACATGATGACGTCTGAATATCCCTTAATAGCATGAAGTTGAAGAGCTTCACCCGAAAAGCTATTGGGTTAAAGGAAGAGTCCAAAAAGAAGGTGTTGGAAAAGAATATATATATATATATATATATATATATATATATATATATATATATATATATATATATATATATATATATATATTGTTCTTACACTTACGTTTGCATTAAATCTAAATCAAAGTTTATAAATCATTCGTCAGAACGTTATTAATAAGAATTCTTTTGACCTTTTCTCAGACAGCATTGTAAGCAAGAAATCTTGCGGGATAGCATTATAAAGCTTTTATATCCAAAACTCAGAACCGTCCTGTGTTTTAGATAAACGACAGTATTCCATAAATGTTATTTTTAAAACGAGTATTGTATAAATGAATATCCGACTGTAAAGTATAATTGCAGATATTATGCTTAGCATGACAGACAGATAAATATAAATATAGGAGGTACAGTTAGAATTTGAAAATGAAAGTAGGCCGTATAACCAAGATTTGCTACAATTCTTACCGCCTTTCTTTGATACTTAAATATTGTTTTTCAAGCAGCAGAATAGCCCCATACAATTAATAAGTAAGATACAATGACAATGAGTCAGAGCAAAGAAGCTGATCGTAAAACAGTATTCGATAATCGTCTTAGAACGTATAAATTACTACTATATCTTGGCGTTTATATAATCATCATAATCCGAAAAATTTAATTTAGGATCTCTGCAAATACCTAAAAACTTTACAAAAGGAATGTTTGGTGAGTTATGATATCTGAGCGATAAAATCATTTTTTCTGTTTTATTCAAATTAATGTTCAGTTGATCAATATGACACCAGTTATTAGCTCTTCTAAACAACTGTTCAGATTTTTTCATAGCTTCATCAATGCTCTTTGCACCAACCAATAATGTAGCATCGTCTGCGTTCAATAGACAATTATTCTCTTGTGATACGAAACTAGGCATATGATTAATGTATGTCAGAAACAAAGTGGCCCGAGGGTGCTACCTTGGGGTA
The DNA here is from genome assembly GCA_036346205.1 of Vesta saturnalis. Taxonomy (NCBI): domain Eukaryota; kingdom Metazoa; phylum Arthropoda; class Insecta; order Coleoptera; family Lampyridae; genus Vesta; species Vesta saturnalis. Next base: position 351,189 of record JARFJB010002360.1, read on the forward strand.
CACCTTTAGTTAACGGCAGTTTACTTGAATATTCATTGTTTATTCTTACACATTGACAGCGATGTGATAAATAAGATTTTAGCAATGCTGGACTTTTCTCATTAAAATTGTACACTTTTTCTAATTTTGTTAGTAGTATGCCATGTGATATATTACCAAACGCCTTTGATAAATCTATGAAAATAGCACGTGTATGTTCACCTCTTTCGAAGTAATCAAGAGTCTGGTTAACAAAGGTTGCGATAGCATCAGAAGTAAACCTACCGGATATATACAACTACTAATGGTAAATTTCCGTAAATATAAATTCCAGTAATATTTTCCACGAGTATTGTTGGGAATGTTCCCAAATAGGGAGCGTAGAAAGAAATTTTTTTGCGGGAACATAACATAAATGGATGCAGGAAAGTATTTCAGTATTTTGGAAATATTGCATATTCAAAATACTTACCTTTTTGCATTTTTTAATGGTGTAATTTTGTATTTATGTTTATACAAATCTGAACGTTTCGATAGCATTTACGGTTATCATCCCCAGTAGTAATACAATATTTACAATATTTTAGAAATGTTTAAGATATTGAAACAGATTTTTGAAATATGAAAATTGAAAACGCAAAAATAACAGATTGATAAACGTATAAAGTTAACTACGTAATTTCTATAAGTTCGTTTAAGTTTATATGGTACGGGTCCTTAGGTATAGGATACGTCGTAATCATGTGTCTGGAATTTGTTGTTACATGTCAAGTACTATTGTATCAATAAAAGCTCTCAAACCAGATGTCAGATCTTGTTCCAAACCGAGTCGTTACACCAACCTCGCCAAGATGTAGCGGCAGAGGCTAGCCAAATAGTATCTCAGCTGATTTATATAAAACTCATGTATGTTAACCTTAGCGTTTCAATTTGTGGAAATCTTTATTTCTAAATTTCCGTGGTTGTCAGCAGTAATATAGATGGTTAACTTTGGATATCTGGCAATTACCTATGATTGATTATTAACATAATACGTTTATCTGACTAGATCATGGAATTAAAAATCGTTTAACTCAGTGTAGTATAACTAAAACCAATACCAACCAAACATTTTTAGTGAAAGGGATATAATGGAAAAAACGTACTGTGGCCACAAAGTAATCAAATAAATCTGTCGAAAATCACGCCAACTATATTCCCGCAAGGAATAGTTGCAAAAGCATCATCACCAAGGCCAAAAAGATGTTTGAAGAATGTAAATGCAAAGAATTAGTCTCATGTTCTTTGGGTGGTCGTAAATTTTGGCCATTAGCTAATGCCATCAGTAAAAACTTTAGCACATCTTCCTTTACTCCCATGACGTCTCGGGACGGAGCTGTAGTAGCTGATCCTGCTGAAAAAGCCAACCTCTTTGTCGATTACTTTGCATCAAATTCATGTCTCAATGATTCTGGTAAAACTGTGCCGTCGCCCAAATCTACCTCCTAGAATCAATTATCAATAACGTTCACTCAAACAAGGTTACTAACCTTGACGGAATTCCAGCTACCGTCCTTAAACAATGCTACCCCGAGCTAGTACGTGTACTGTCCAAACTCTTTTCGATCTCCATGTCACCTGGAGAGTTTCCCTCATCATGGAAGTCCCACCTATTCCTAAAAAGGGCGACAAAATCGATCCCTCAAACTATAGACCAATAGCTATCACTTCTATTCTGTCCAAAATCATGGAAAAAGCCACCAACTACCAACTACTTTCATTCCTTTGGTACAATAAACTACTAAACGACCACCAGTATGGGTTCAGACAGAGTCGTTTAACGGGTGATCTTCTTTCATATGCCACTCAACCTTGGAACAACACATTAGAGAGGTCCGGTGAAACAGTCTTAGTGCCTTTAGATATTTCAAAGGCCTTTGGCCAGATTTGACACAAATGCCTACTTGTCTACTTCGTTCGGCTTATCCGATACACTCATCAATTGGATATCCAGCTTTCTTGAGAAAATACGTATACGCGATGTCGTCGATTGTTTTTTGTCGAAACAAAGTACTATTATCGCGGGCGTGTCCCACGGATCACTGATAGCTCCTACACTTTTCACGGCAGTCCGAACCTCGGTATCGTACGTAAGCCCCTTCTCGCGTAAGAGCTCTTGTGATTTTTATTACAATTATTTAGTCATCAGTAGAGTAGCCACAGCCTAGCAGCGAGTAGGAGCCGTCGGAATACAGCAGGAGCGAAGAACAAAAATAAAAGAAACAGCTAGGACATCGCCACCGCCAACTACAGGATCGACGTCGGATAAAACAATATGTACCGGTTAATAAAAAATATTTTTTAATTAATTTTACCAACGCCGCCCGTCCAACTACACCTACACACACAACACACACATACACACACACACACACACACACACACACACACACATACACACAAACCCTCGCCTCACCACCACCACCCCCACAACAAGCTCCCATTCAAACCCCTCATGCATTTCCATCTCATCTACACACTCCTACATCTTCAACCGCCTCCACAAAACCACACAAACCCGTACACATACACACACAAACCCGCACACACACAAACTCGCCCTCTTATCCACACCCGTCCAGCCACCTGTACCTGTAGTGATTCCTACACTTCCTACACCCGCTTTCCCCAATTCTAAAGCCTGAAATTCATAACCACAGAGATATCATTATTCAAATCCAATAAACCCCTTAACCTTCCTTAGTTTAACTTAAGGTTCAACCATAATCACACCTGTCTGTTAGAGACCTCCTTTCTCTTGCCGGATGGTACACAGCTTAGACTGCGACACCACTTCGGCGATCACACCGTCTCCCTAACCCAACTCTCTAGCCCCCATCCCCTCGACTCCACTCCTAGACCCCCTTCCCTTTCCTGCGTAATTCGTCACATAGACAAGAACGTCTTATCCGAAGAGATGTCGGGATGCGATCGACCCTCCTCACGCGAGAAAAGCAGTTCGCATCACCTCTAAGGCGACGAACATTCCCACATCCCTTGTCCGAATCATAACCTCCTACCAAACCAACCTGAAGTACCTCCTCGCACGCGGGGTCGTCATGTTAGGGAGACATTATAATTGCGAACCCTTTCTTATCCCTCAACCTCTCCCCAAGTATTGTTCCAACTGTAGGCAGGTGAGGAATACCGCTGAGGAGTGCCCTATCCGTTGTCCCAACTGTGGCGAAAGTCACAGACCCTCCTGCAAATCCTCGGCTAACCCGAGTAACAAATGCGAGGAAGCTTCCCATTCCTTCAAGTGCCGGAAGCGGGGGGAATCTCCCAGTTCTCCGTCAAAGATGGCATCCCTCGAACCTATCCTGTCTTCCGAAGAGTCCGCCTCGGAAGATAATCCACATTATACCCTCTCCGTACACCAAATCCCTATCCATCAAAGACTTCCTACAAGTCCACCCACTTCCTCATCCAGATGTTCCTCGACCGGGAGATAGGGTTGTCTGCACCCTAGAATCGCTATCCCGAAGCTTCTTCCAACAAACTATCAACATCTGCGTATACGGTACGCAGATGAAGGTCGCCGTAATCGGCCAGCCTAATCCTTAACTCCCTCCAAATAGATATCCAAGCAGGGACCGTTAATGCCAGGGGCGTTCGTCGAAAACGCTCCTTACTTAAACACTTTTTACACATACACTGTATACACATCCTTTTCATCACAGAAACAAAACTCACACCCGGATGCACACTTAACTTCAACAAATTTCACACCTATGTAAACAATAGTCAACACGGAACAGCCCTCTTAATTAAAAATTACTTGCCATCCACTTCTTTCCAACTTTATTCGCACCTACAGTATCTCGAATGCGTTGCTGCGACGGTACACTTTCCCATCCTATAGTATTTATTTCATACTACAATCCGCCCGGCCACAACACCCTATCTGATGACCTTTTGATCAACGTCTCTAGCCTCCCTCATGCAGTTATCCTAGGTGACTTCAATGCTCGCCACATCCAATTCGGTGACATCGCAAGTAATGGCAATGGTAACAGGCTATCATCCGCTCTGTTGGAGTTGCCGCTCTTGCGAATCGCCAACACACAGCCAACATACTTCGAACATTTACGTGTCTCAATAGTGGATCATATCATAGTTTCCGAACACATAGCTCACTTTTTCGATTGTAAGTGCTTTCTAGGCACCACGATTACATCAGATTACATACCACTACTGGCCAAAACTTTTGTCCAGCTCCCCCTACATCTCCTCGATACACAGTCATTAAAGATTTTTCAAAAGTAGACTGGAATGTGTTCCTCGAACACATCTCCGACAACCTCCCTACACCCAATTTTCAATCGACCCAAGATCTAGGGAGAACTGTTAGAGACCTATCTTACGTAATTACGGAAGCGGTCGATATCTCTGTACCATTAAAAACATCGACATTTCCCGCAAACCTCTCCCACAGTACATTGTGAACTGGATCAAAGAGAAAAGATGAATCTATCGTCAATTCTTGTGATCCAGGGATCCGGCCCTCAAGACCGAATACAATCGCCTTAACGCCTTAATCAGGTGAGAAGCCAACAAACACGCCGAAAACTCCTGGACCAAAGCCACCTCCCAGATAGATTACAAAAATGGTAAACCTTTCTGGAAACAGTTAGATAGACTGACCAGAAGAAAAGTTAACCCTAAATCCCACCTGATCGACCTTCGAGGCAACTTAATCTCCTCCGACTAAGAAAAGGCCGATTTCTTTGGTCACCACCTTCAATCCATTTTCCGATCCTTTGACGATCCTCAATTCGATAACCGGTTCAAGGCAGCCCTTGAGGGTCGCCTTGAAGAATTCCGCAACCTTAATCTTCCTGAAATCCAACTTGATAACGAGAACCCTTTTATGCCACCATTACTCCCGACCAGGTCCACACTTATTTCAACAAAGTGAAAAGTTCTGCCCCAGGTCATGCGGCCTAAATCGTAAAATCCTCGGTCACTTACCCGACCCTGCCCTCCTATTACTCTCCAACATATACAACCAATGCCTAAGCCTATCCTATTTCCCGACGGACTGGAAATCAGCCTCCACCGTCATAATATCGAAAAGCCACGCGAACCTAACCACACCCTCCCCCTATAGACCAATCTCCCTCCTGAGTTGCATCGGAAAGAGCTTTGAGCAGGTGATTTTAGCCAGCTGACTCAGGGACCACCCAGAATTCAACTATCTCCTTTCTAATAACCAATCCGTCCCAACCGAATGTATCACGATTCCTTCTTGAAGCTGCTTACAGAGACCATCAGAGCGTTCAGTCACAAGCAATGTAATATGGCTGTGCTTCTGGACATTAAGCAAACATTCGACAGGGTCTCACAAGCCGGGTCTCATGCACAAGATCCGAAACCTCAACATTCCCGACCCCCTTCTCCAAATTGCTCTCTCGTACCTGACCAATAGGTCAATTCGAGTAAAAGTAGGGAAAACCTCGGATCCTTTTCAACCTACAGCAGACGTACCGCAAAGTTCTGCCTTAGTCCCCATCCTTTACGCCGTATTTGAATCAGATATTCCTGAAGATACAAAACCCGTAGCAGTCGTTGCTCAGTTTGCGAACGACTCCGCCTTCTGAACGGTTAATCGGAAAATCGAATCGGCCTCCTTTCTTATATACAACACCCTACGGAACTTTTCCAACTGGGAAAACCATTGGAGATTCTCCGTCAATGCCTCCAAAACCGAAACAATCCACTTCCGACATCCTAGTTACACCGAATATAAGTTACAAAATTTCCTCCAGAAATGTTTCCCTCACCCTAAACCAAGAAAGACTCACTCCAAGATGAAGTCACCTACCTAGGAATTCTCTTCACTAGAACCCTCTATTGGCTCCCCGATGTAAAAAAAACCTCAATAGGATTAGAAACCTAGTAAACCTATTGGTCGCCCTCCAGGGTAGAATCAAAGGTTGCCAGTCTAAAACACTTCAACACACCTGCAAAACATACATCCGCCTTGTTATGGATTTCCGAGCACTCATATACACCGCTATAAAGCCCAATCACCTTTCCTCTATCGTTTCCTGTAAACACCGAATTTTTAGACGCTTACACAGGTTACCCCTCAATCACCCTAGTGACCTCACAACACGCAAACGTACCACCAATAACACACAGGATCCAGATGCTTCAGAAAAACGATATTGTCTCTACCAAAGAAATCCTTACCACTCGCTACAACTACTGTTACCCCCAATTCCCACGAAGAAAACCTAAATTAAAATTCAAGGATCCTCCGTATGCCCTTCGCGTCTCCCCGTCTCTTCGATGACGACCAGAATGATATCAGACAACGAATAGGATTAACCACGCTAAGTACGCTACACCCCACTCAACAACAAGCACACTTAAACCAATTAACGTATTATTCAATATTCAAATAACATCTTTTTTTTTCTTTTTTGCACCAAAAATAACCACACCTCATGATTGTAACTATACAATAACACAAAACATCGCAACACCAACAAGAATGGATTGACCAGGGGTGAAGAGGACAAGGACCCCTGAACAGTCTACGCCAAGGACATATAAGCTAATAATAAGTAAAAACTAACCATAAGCATGAGCGTAATAAAAAAAACCACAAATTTCCTGCTGTACATAAATGACCTCATTTCCTCAACAACTAACCCGATCCATTGCTTTGCAGACGACAGCACTCTACATTGTAGTTCTTCTCAGTTTTCCAACAACAATAAGTCTAGTCAGGACGTTAAGGTGAAAATGGCAACCTCAATCCACAGTGACTTAGAACGTGTCCTTCAATGGGGAAGGAATAATCTACTGACGTTCAACGTCGACAAAACCCAGTGTTGCCTTGTGTCCATCAAGAAAGACCGATCATTTCCTGCTGTAAATATGAAATATGAATTAGATCTCAAGTTTTCAAATTCTATTGCTGTTAGGGATGACCGTATCATCTAACCTTTCATGGGTTGATCACCTTTTGTCAGCCAGCAAAACAGATGCTTTCTATACAGATGTAAACAGTACTTCATATCACAACAACTCCCAACAAGGCTCACATTCGATCTCATCTGATATACAATTTCTACCTCTAGGTCAGTGCTCCATAATACGTCCTTGATATGGTAAACCGGATCCAAAACAGAGCTATAAGGCTTATGAATGACCCGTCTGTATATTTTTCCACACGGCGACCAAATTGTGGAATGCACTACCCAGTTTCAGTTTTCGTCCAAATTGTAGTGTAGCCATTCATACACATTTCTCGACAGTCTAAACCCTCCCAATGTTCCTGAGTGCTTTAGCAAGTTACGCCAGTTCGGGAATACGATAAGTAAAGAAAATAACCAATTTTTGGATTTTACTTTGGTACCTGTGAAGTTAGCCGACCCCTACATTAATTAATGACCATCACTTGCTTTATTTATTCGAGGAAAAAGCTATTTCTATATATATATATATATATATATATATATATATATATATATATATATATATATATATATACAAGGTGGTGCAGAGGAAACGCATGTTTTTCAATATTGAATTACTGGGACACAATGGGTTGAAAATAATAAAAACAAGTATTAAATGATAGGTTGTTTAATGCAGTTTTTGAAATTACATACCATATTTAGGTTCGGAAAATAATGTCTTTGAGATGACGTCCTTCTTGCTGGATACCAATTTGGATCCTCTCCTGAAAATTACGGATGGCTCTCTCCAACATTTCATTCGGCACGGCTTCAATTTCCTGACGAATGGAATTCTTAAGGTCATCGAGTGTGCGAGGCTTGTTGATGTACACTTTTGATTTTAAATATCCCCACAAAAAGAAGTCACATATCGACAGGTCGGGTGAGCGAGGGGGCCAGTGAACATCACCAAATCTCGAAATCACATGTCCTGGGAACATTTGTCGAACCACTTCTATGGATGCTCTCGCCGTGTGAGCTGTGGCACCATCCTGCTGAAACCAAATGTCTCTCATGTTCACTTGACGCCTTTCAAGTTCTGGACGAAGGAAGTTGTTTAACATTTCAACGTAGCGAGCTGATGTAACAGTAACTGCAATTCCTTCTTCTTCAAAAAAATAGGGTCCGACAATCCCCAACTTTGAAATGCAGCACCACACTGTTACCTTTAAACTGTGCAGAGGTCTTTGGTGTAATTCTTGTGGGTTCTCCGATGCCCAATACCGACAGTTTTGAACATTGACGTAACCGTCAAGATGAAAATGTGCTTCATCACTGATGAAGACTGTAACATCAGGATCTTCCGTAAACATTTCATCCATTATGCGACAAAACTCACTGCGCTGTACAAAATCCCCTTCATTAAGCTGCTGGACGATCATTATTTTGTACGGATGGAACTTGAGGTCATCATGTAAGATGCGGTGAAGCGAACGACGTGACATACCCAGCGCTACAGCACGTCGTCTAGTCGATCGTCTAGGACTACTAACAACTGCCGTTCTGACTCGGTCTACATTTTCCGGAGTACGAACTGAACGGGGAAGACCAGATGGTTTCTTTTTCATCACAGAACCAGTACTTCTAAACGCTACAACCCATCGGAGTACGGTATTTCGATCAGGCACTGCACCTCGACGTCCAACTCTAAAATATTGACGGAAAAGACGTTGCACTGTGACTACAGAATCATTGTTTCTAAAAAACTGCTCGACAACGAACACACGATGTTGTACGCTCCAACGCTCCATAGCGACTGAAATGGCATTGTATGGGCCGTCTGCCAACATTCGTTCAAGGTCAATATCCCCTCACGTCGCCGAGTACTAGCTGTTCGAAAAACATGCGTTTCCTCTGCACCACCTTGTATAAATATGTTATTTATTCGTAAGTATCATTTCCCAACCAATATTACTGCCGCTTGCTTCGCATTTGAATAACGTCGTTTCTTATCAATAATGCTTTAGTTAGTTTTTATAAGTCGTTTAAGATCGAGACGCTGGATGGCTTTAATCGTTTTGGAAACTTCCTTTTAGTCATTTATAAAACTATACAAGAAAATTATAGCTACGACAAAAGAATGAGTCACACCTTTCCACCTCTTTCCATAATCAAATATTTTTTACTTTACATAAATATTTTAAAACGAAAAGATGCATCATTCCTTTAAATCTAACTAAAGTAAAAGAATATGACAAAACGTCTGTTACTTTAAATCGTTTATGCAATTCTATTCTCTGACAGGTAGTTTATCTACTGCTTTAAAAACTTATGTTCGAATTCCGAATGATATAATGGTAATATTTTTGAAAGGTGTAAGATGAACTACTCCACTTTTATAGTTACGCAAGTTTTAAGACTTTATTACTAGTCATTTTCTTTTTCTTTTTTTGCCATTTTTCTGGTCGATAAGCGTTTTAGAAATATTGAAACACTTAAGAAAATTGTGAGTATCTTTTTTTTTACTTGTGGGATTTGAAATTATACTGTTTTACCAAAAGCAGTTATAATTCGGTATTTAATACACACTTGTTAAAATAACGAAAGCACTTATTTGAGATAGGGTCTGTAGTGTAAATTTGATTTAGTGTATGTATCGGTCATCATACGCAATTTGTAATACTGAACCTTTATTAACAATGAAAGCATTAAAAATCTGTAACTACTTCTAAACAGGGAAGATTTTATATCGTCTCAGACAATTGTCTCATTTTTATAATAAGTTAATATTAGTCAAGTTGCTTTGGTATGTGTGAATCCTTGCGATATTGCAGGCTCGCATTCCATTAATATAAGTAACTTAATTTTTATCTCATTAAATTTGGAATTTACATCAGTTCTACATACATAAACTTTACATAAAATTTACATCGATTGGGGCTTGTACTTCGATAGCGCAGTTGGTAGCGCGGTACTCTAGCAAAGTAGGTTCAAATCCTACTCAAGGTAATTTTTTTATTTATGTATTTAATAAAATTAGTAATAATTTTTAATTGTCTAATTTGTAAGCAACGGTTGTTAAAATATAAGGCACTACTAATTATCAATAAAGGCTTAGAACTAATTGTGTTAGAGTGGTTAAAATATATACATCCTTTTAATTATTCGGCATTATCATTTACAAAACATCAACTTTATCACTTTTTCCGCTGATAAGAAACTCATTGAAAGGTTTTCCACTCCCCACTGTTTATCTCTTCCACCTACGCAGACGTCAACTGGAAGTAGTGTTTGATCACACCTTCTTTGAATATAACCACGATTCAGACCTACCAGAGCCAAGTTGCCATTGAGAATTATCCGGCTCAGGAGTCTCTCCCTGCACCACGTGACCTGTACTAACGAGCACAGGAGTCAGTTGGGATATTTGGGATTCAAAGGCCTCCCTGGCATTCTTCCGTTTAATATACAACCTGTATATAAGTGTTTTGTAACTATGATTTTACATTAGTTGAGTTGATCGGCCTATTTCCACAGTTTTTGCTATTATTTTCGGAAGCGGACTCTGCTCTTTGCTTCCGTCATCAGGCTTAGTCCTAAGAAGGTTTTGCACTTGAGTCGAATTCATATGTTATGATTTTTTCCCAAGCACTTGACTACTCTCACAACTTGGTACCTTTAACCGCTGAGACACTAAGTAATCCAATATATATTTTCTAGAACTTATTAAACTCTTTCGTGGTTGCGCATTAATTTACTGCACACGTTGAGCCGTAACCTGTTGCGCAGGTGTATAGCACTTAAGCTCTTTGCGCATTATTGCGATCCAAATTCTACACTAGCTTGGCTAATTGAATTTTCTGCTAGTGCTATGTATGTGGTTTCTTTGAGTTTCCAGCGAGTTGTATTCTCGTCCTTTTTGCCACTATCTGTATATTATCCCATTGGATGCGGTGGTCTTCGGTCCAAACATGTACGGCGATTCTGGATCTTTCCTTCTTTGCGGATGTTGTTTTTACGTTCATTAGTTCTCACTTTGAGTGGACTACTGCTCTATGTAAGCTACACCGCAATCGCAAGGTAGGTCGTATACACAATTCTTGGAATTCTGTTCTTCATTGTGAGGTTTGTTTTGGTTAGTATTCCCCCTGAGCGTTCTTGTCAATTCGAAGGCAGTGCGTATCTTGTATTAGCTGCCTATGCTTCGTATTTTGTCTGAGGTACCGTGCATGTACGGATTATCGCTGTGCATTCAGGTTCTTGTTTTTCGGTTACCCTTTCCTTTGGTTACTCTAAGAATGAATCAGACGTCACCGTTTCACAATATACCAGCTTGAACACCAATCTAACGAGATTAGAGAAACCATTCGAAATCGAGTGAACGAACAAGACTTTGATAGTATAAATACTGTTACCAGAAACAAATATTCAAAGACCAAGGTAATACACAAGGACATTCAGCAGAAGAAACTGGAAAATCTAGTGAAGGAGAAGTAAGAACCAACCAACATCAATCGCAAAAGACTGTCATAAACATCTCTAAACGGCAGTTGAACGAGAACGAAATGAAAGTTTTCTATAAAGGCTTGAACTATGCGATAATACCGACGTATCCCGAAAGTAGATTTAATAACTGCTGTTGAAGAAACAGCTATGAAATTAAATCCTGAAGAAGCCGAAGAATACAGAAGTAAGGATAGATCAGTCCTAGATTCATCTAGGCAAACTAAACCAAACCTCCCTAACCTAGAAAATAAAGCAGTCATTTCCCACAAGAATGACCCATCGATCAAAATTATCCCGGCAGACAAAGGAGAGCGACTGTGGTAATAGATATTGAGACTTACAACAGTAAGATCCAAGAACTGCTGGACGAGGGTGTGTACAAACAAATACCAAGGAGCACACACCATCCATCGAAAGACGGGTATACCAGATGCTGGCAAAACAGAAGGGGAATTCTCTGATTACCGTAGAACTAGACTTACGCCACACTACAGCAAACCTTCGCATCTGTACGGCCTAACAAAGATCGCTAAGGAAGGAATTCCCCTGAGACCAATTGTGAGCTCGAGAAATTCACCCATTAGCACACTATCTGATAGGCATCATCACTTCCTTATCAAGAAAAACCGAGTCTATGGTCAAGAATACGCAGCACTTTCGTGGAAACCATCAGAAACTCCCAAACAAACCACGACATCGTGAGTCTCTATACAAATGTGCCGACAGATAGGGCACTAACAATCATAAGGGACAAGCTGCAAAAGACGAAGCGTTAAATGGACGCACGCAACTCTCGGTAAACACGATAGTGGAACTTCTGACAATATGCTTTAGAACTAGATATTTCCAAGTAGAAGACCAATTCTACAAACAAGGGTTTGGGATGGAAATGGGTTCCCCACTATCACCCATAGTGAGCCATATACACTGCGTCTCTTGAATTTCTGGACATGGGAATTCCCAAATTTTTCTTTAAAAAGTAATAATCTGTCCCAAATAAAGTTTTAATGATGAATGAATTGTTTTTGAACAATGACAATTAATAATTATTGTTAGCATTGTCTGTCTAAAGCAAAGCAACCTTGACCAGTTACGAAAAAGTTTTTCCTAAATTTCTCGAAAACGGATGAACCACATGTAAATGCAATTGTAACATAAGAAGCAGCCTTTTTTCCTTAAGAAGTTTTACATTTGACATTTTACTGTAAAATAACTAGGGGAGCCAATATTTACAATAGTTTATTTTAACATGAGAATTCCCTATGTCCAGAAATTCAAGACACACAGTATATATATATATATATATATATATATATATATATATATATATATATATATATATATATATATATATATATGGAAGATTTTGAAGACCACGCGATATCCGAATTCACGGAAAACCAACGATAAGCTGCATGAATTCCTAGATCATTTGAATAGCCGCGCACCCTCTACATAAAATTCACAATGCAATTGGGGACGGAACAAAAACTGCAATTCCTGGATGTACTTGTACACGGGAATTTCAACACTTCCACAAGTGTATGCAGGAAACCTACCCACGAGGAGATACTTACACTATAACTCCAATCACCACAAAAGGATCAATTTAGGCGTGGCAACATGCTTGTACGATAGAGTGGAAACAATAAGCTCAAAACAAGAGGACCTGGAAAAGAAAATATCGCTAAAACACTTAAAGAAATTGGCTACCTCGAACTAACATCTAACCTAAACAGGGAAAGGGTAACAAGAACCTAAATACACGGCGATAATACCGTGCATACAAGGTTTCCTCAAACAAAACACGAAGGATAGGCAGCAAATACAAAACACACGCTGCCTTCAAACTGACAAGAATGCTCACGGGGATATTATCCAAAACATAACTTCACAATGAAGACGAGAATTCCAAGAATTGTGTACACGACCTACCATGGTAATGCGGCAGAGCTTATATAGGAAAGAACAATAGACCACTCAAACGAAGAACTAAGGAACATAAGAACAACGTCGGCAAACGAGAGAGAAAGATCAAAAATCGCCGAACATGCCTGGTACAAAGACCACCGCATCCAATGGGATAACATACAGATAGCGGCGAAGGACGAGTATACAACTCGCCGGTTCTAAAAAATATATTGTATTACTCAGTGGCACAGCGGTAAAGGTGTCAGGATTACAAGTGAAAGGTACCAATTTTGAATCTGATAGTGGCCAAGTGTTAGGAAAAAATCATAATACATAACTTCGACTCAAGTGCGAAAACAGTCCTTCTCAGGACTAGTCCTGATCACGGAAGCAGAGTCCGCTTCCGAAAGGTCGCACTATAACAGCAAAAACTGCGGAAATACGCCGAACAGCTCAACTAATATACAACCTCACCTGTACGTAAGATTTCAACAGCAAGTTAATCCCAGCGTCGTTTTCTTTACCGTTCGACAAACACGAAGATAAGCCTGTTCTATCGACAAACCTCAGAGTATCCTTAGGAGGAACAAGGATTTATAGACCCAAGTAAATAAAAACCCTCTAAACTACGATAATGCTAATATTTTCAATTATCATCTTAAATAAATGTACATACACCTTTGTAAATATATACAATGGTAAAGAGTTATAATTCTGTACGCACAAAGATCTAAGAGATACATATAAATGCATTGATTATATAAAATCTGGTCAACCCATACAAATATTTGATAACATCCTATGAATCAAGCGATAAAGATATTCTATTTTAAAAAAGACAACAAAATGACATTTGAACCCACAGATTCGCAAGTATTTATAAAACCGATAACAAAACCGATTTATTAGATAGGACCACATCGCGAAAGCCTTAAAAAACTAGTGCAAAATCCCACCAGACTAGAATCATCTCAATATTAGTTTATTAGTAACAAAAGTGCTACTGGTTTATCATAAATAATCAAACATACAGCGTATTAATTGGACTGACACTACACAGTTGAGTATTCATGGCCTAGTTACGCAATACACTTTCGATAGTAAATCACGTTGCATTTACTAGACGCCGTTACTGAAACACCATAGCAGTCACCGCATAGGCGGCAATAGTGAAATAAGGACTCGTGGTGTGTCTACAAGAAAAACATAATGACGGCCTCAAAGACGAATTATTTTTAGCACAGTGACCTATTTCCAGGAGCCCGGTTGTGAATAGCGCGAGAGCTCTGGACAACGTAAAGGCCCCCAGATGTTAGTAGCACATATGAGAGTTACCTAAGTGGAGCGCAACCCTAATGTTCTTAAGTTGAATGCATTTAGTAAAACCAGAGAACTTGTAGACCCTATTTCTTTCTCTCTGGGAAAAACGAGTCAATATGTATCATTCTTTTCAAAAGGGTTAGACCGAATTGCCTAAAATTTCTAAGCACCACCAGCAACAATGACGAACTTTTAATACATACACGTTAAATATGTAGAATTAAGAAAGGATGTGATCAGGACAGGACAGAACGAAGCAAAGTTACAGTTCGGAGCCAGATAGGAGCAAATGACACCTAGAGTTAATCCAATACCACCAAAATTCTACGTAGAACACGTTGCTACTATCATACTAGGTTAGTTGTCCTGACAGCCGATAAATCATCTCACTAAACTGTTTGACCGAAATAGAGTTGACCATCGGTGTCAGTGGCAGTGATTATAGGGAGTACTCTTATTAGTATGGTTTGATTGCTATACTTTGCACAACACACACCCCATTGCTGGTGATAGAAACGTTTCTAAGTTGGAAAAAAGTTGTGTCGAGTTTTTTTCAACTATGATCTCTTTGATATCATAACTTGTTTACCTCGCCTCTCAGTAGTAAACAGATTGCCCGTTCCTGCGACAACTAGGTACAAACTCTCACAAGGTCTTTGAAGTGGAAGTTTAATTGAGTGTACTCGTGTTTATACGTCAATTGATTCTTTCATTTATATGAATGGTAATTGGTAAGGATTCATTTTCAAGCATTATAACAGTTGTAATGTTAGATTTAAATTACGAGTCTTGTTTTGTATATTTAGACATTATTGTTTTTAGAAATAATTTGAAAATTAATAATCAAAGTATTTGAGCAATTAAAAAAAATAAATTTAACATTAAGTCCATCAAAACGCGAATTATTCAAAAAATGAATTTTATTTTATTTTGCCACCATAATGTTCTTTATACGCTTCCAAATGCGGGCGTAGCACGCTCTCAGGAATATAAAAGCCCTCCGCTTCGCGTCGGGCTTTTAACATTCCCTCGAGCCATAATCTTGTGATTATGCCCTTAATACATAAATATCTATTATGCTTAGGACATATTAAAACGGAAAACGGAATTTTACCAAATAAAACAGATTATCTAAAAACGACGAGCGGGAGTGCAACGTAACGTTTTATTGCATTTATTAACTACTACAGAAATTTGATAAAAAATTTGTTGACATTGCAAACCCATTATATAAATTAACACGTAAAGATACGAAACTTTTATATTATGAATCATGTTAAAAGACAGTAATTAAGTAACTCACCGATTTTAGAATTTTTAGATTTTTTTTGAAAAAAGATTTTGTTTTAAACACTGAAGCTAGTGTATATAAAAAAAGGGCAATTTGATGTCACGCAAATTGCAAGCCACTAGCGTACGCCAGTAGAGCGTTCAATAAAATGGAATAGAAATATGCGATAATTCAGAAAGACCTCTCAGTAATTTTTTGGCCAGTCAAACGCTGTAGACCATATTTATACGGTAGAAACTTGATATTTATACGGATGACAGACTAATACAATTATATGAAATGACGAATCCATCACCGAGATTAAAAAGTTAGGTTACTATTAGAATACGATTTTACAGCAAATTATATAAAAGGTAAAGGGAACCTAGTGGAGTAGTCGGTAAAATTCTGATATCAGAAAATGTTTTTGTTACAACTAAAAATCAATTTGGCAAAAACAGAATCGGAGGTAAACTTTAATAATGCCACAACCCAATGGCTTGATCACTCGGAAGCAGTGGAACTGTTGACGCGATTCCGCGATAAAATTAATATCGATTAATGGCAATGACGAAAGTATGTTAAAACCGAGAAATTTATGTAAGTTAGGTAACGTTTTGTATGACACACGGATCCAAAAAATTTATATAAACAAACTTATTTTCACATAACGACCTAGGCCGTATTCTCTGACACGTCCAAGAAATATGTAGTAAAAATAGAATTGCAAACATTTATATACTTAAAACGAAGGAAAATGAACCGCATCTGCAACAATTTTTTCAACAACTTTGCAACAATTGTAATTTGAAAATGAATCTAATCTATTAGAGTAATTTGAAAACTTAGAAAAAGCAAGAATATTTATGATTAAAATGTATACCACGAGTCGAATAGATTGCAAAGAAATGAGACACATAATAGATAGATAATAGATTTCCATACGGCTGGAGCGGAGATGCTATATGGTCGACCAGAAGTGAGGCTGAGTCTCATGTCTCAACAGTTTCGACCGGTAGCGTAGGGATCGGCTACCCTGCGGTTTCAGTCAAAGGCGTTGCAGCGAGTTGGGTAGACAGCGGAGGTTTTGCGGTTGGGCTAGTCGGTTATGCTAAGTTGGTAGGCGGACAACATACCGCGACAAGTGCCAATGCGAACGGCGGTATATGTGTTGGCTATTAGGCTTGGCAGCTTCATTAACAGGGGGCGGTGATACGATAGAGCTGCTATTCTATCCGGCGGTGGCATGTCTTAGATAAGACAGAATGCTTGTTCCCTCTCTAACTGTACCATAGTATTCACACGCAACGATGAAGGTAGCCCAGTTGTTTTTTTAATTGCCTGCGGTGTGGTTCGCTTGGCAGACATTGCAGCTGACCCAGGATCTAATAGAGCAGGCAGTAGTACCCTGAACTCCTGAATACAGCGTCGTAGCGGGTTTTATTGTAGGTTGCGCCGTAAGTGCACCAGGCGACGAGCTTGGGATCCCTGTCTGTGGTGGTGAAAAGGGTAATGGTGCTGTGGGGTTTGCATGTTGCAACATTTCGGTGGGTTCAACATGTGGTAGTGGAGCTGCGGGATTGGGAGGTGGTAGTGGTTTGAGTATCTTGCCTTTAAAGAGGTAGGCGAGCGTACTTTTTAGGTCAAAGTACGTCAGTTTGTATGGTTTTCACGCCTCCTACTCTGCCGTGACTTCGTCCCAAAGTTGTGGTTCCGTGATCCGGGGTTGCTGATCTATGTGGGTCGCGTACTTGTTAAAATACACCTGCAACCGCTCACAGAAGGCAACTGGGTACTCTTTCTTGCTTCTAATGATGAAGCACCGCCTCATTTTAATATTATTGTTAGAGTCTTTTAACCACGAATATCCAAACAAATGGATTAGAAGAGGAAATAATTTCCCACAAGTTTGGCCTCCACGATCGCGAGACCTCAAGAAATGTGACTTCTTTGTTTGGGGAACGTAAAAAGAATTTGTGTATTCCTCGCCAGTTACATCTTGAGCACAATTGTGGAATCGTATTACAGATTCACTAGAAACAATCAGTGTCAGAAAACGGTGATCATTTTAAACGATAAACGATAAAAGTTATCAGTGCAAATTGTATATTTCTGTTGTTTAAGTTTGTTTTTATTAAATTATTCTTATTCTAACTTTTTCCTCATCTTCAAGTTTGACGTTTAATTTCATAACCAACTTATGATTATTCGATTATTGTAAATAAAAATAATAGATACAAGGTGTGATTTCATAAATGCTTTTTCATCAAAGCAAAAGGACCTGTTTAAGTTGCGCTTTGGTTAGTGAAACATGTGCGCGTGAAGAATGAGAATTTATAAGTCAATCAAGTAGTGGATGGTAAGGATGAGTTTTTGAAGAGATTTTTATAACACAGCGATTTGAGTATTAGTAATAAACAAAAATAACAATAATCTAACCAATAAAATTTTAGTAACGTATGAAATGGCTGTATAGAGACATAAATTAAAGAAAAAGGCACGTAAATAGTATTTAGGATTGCTACAGCACTAAATTTCTACGAAGAATACGGTTCCTTTAAACCCGTGTCAGATGATACCAACACCACCAAGAAGACTGTACCAAATAATGCTTGTATCACAATTAGAGTTAGGTATATGATTGTGTCTAGTAACAGGGAATAGCAATAATAATCGGGATACCTGTTGATATGCTGGTTCTAATAATATTAGGAATATTGAGAGAATGGAACTACAAGTGATGACGGTCAGGTTAGTCAGGACAAGTTAATAATACTAGTCAAGGGATATTGATCAGGCTGGTCAGGTCAATAATAATAAAGGTACAAGGTAGAATTAATAATTTAAGTAACAGTAAGTGTGTAATGCGGGCGATCTGATCGGTAATTGGGATGGAGTGGGAAAGGAGAGGGAAACAATGATAAAACAGTTGTGGAAGAAAATAGGAATTATTTACTAGGATCGGAAAATTTATAGCAAGGTTTTTCAGAATCACTACAGTTCTATTAAGCGAAAGGTAAACGTCAACAAAACAAAGATTGTGGTGTTCACAAGTGTGGTGTGGGGAAGGTGAAAAGAAAAGTATAGTATTTACCCTGCATGATAAAATTGTGGAACAAGTGGACGAGTTGTTATATCTGGGTATAATGTTCACTGCAGATGGTACAACGGATGGCGAGATTGGACGTTGGGTCAATGGTGAAAGGAAAATTATTGGAAATACGTGGACGATAATGAAAACGAAAGCATGAGCGAAGTTGTGAAACGAGCAATATGTGTTAAAGTGTTTGTCGCGTCAGTACTGTATGGAAGTGAGGCATGGGCAACAACTCAAGGATAACAGAGCAGATATATGTGATTGAAGTTAGGGGTAACGCCGTCCCTGGCAGGTTGCGTAAAACTTAGCTAATGTAGTAGAATGTATAATAAAAGAGAGGAAGATATGCAGGGATAGGAAAGCATGAAGAAAGATTTCTAAATAAGCAAGAGACAGGGATTTTTTGCTTGTCTCGCAATGAAATGACGTGAGATAGACAGAGGTAGACAGAGATAGACAGAGATAGACAGAGATAGACAGAAATAGACAGAGATAGACAGAGATAGACAGAGGTAGACAGAGGTAGACAGAGATAGACAGAGATAGACAGAGATAGACAGAGATAGCCAGGGATAGACAGAGATAGACAGAGATAGACAGAGATAGACAGAGATAGACAGAGATAGACAGAGATGGACAGAGATGGACAGAGATGGACAGAGATGGACAGAGATGGACAGAGATGGACAGAGATGGACAGAGATAGACAGAGATAGACAGAGATAGACAGAGATAGACAGAGATAGACAGAGATAGACAGAGATAGACAGAGATAGACAGAGATAGACAGAGATAGACTGAGATAGACAGAGATAGACAGAGATAGACAGAGATAGACAGAGATAGACAGAGATAGACAGAGATAGACAGAGATAGACAGAGATAGACAGAGATAGACAGAGATAGACAGAGATAGACAGAGATAGACAGAGATAAACAGAGATAGGCAGAGATAGACAAAGATAGACAGAGATAGACAGAGATAGACAGAGATAGACAGAGATAGACAGAGATAGACAGAGATAGACAGAGATAGACAAAGATAGACAGAGATAGACAGAAATATACAGAGATAGACAGAGATAGGCAGAGATAGACAGAGATAGACAGAGATAGACAGAGATAGACAGAGATAGACAGAGATAGACAGATAGACAGAGATAGACAGAAACGAGCAATATATGTTAAGGTGTTTGTCGCGGCAGTACTGTATGGAAGTGATGCATGGGCAATAACTCAAGGATAACAGAGAAGATATATGTGGTTGAAGTTCGGGGTAACGCCGTGCCTGGCAGGTCGCGTAAAACTTAGCTAATGTAGTAGAATGTATAATAAAATAAGGTAAAATATGCAGGGATAGGAAAGCATGAAGAAAGATTTTAAATAAGCAAGAGGCAGGGTTTTTTTGCTTGTCCCGCAATGAAATGACGTGAGTCGTATGTTGTGTTAAGTGTGTGTTTAGTTATTCGAGTTTTTTTAATAATAACAAGAGTAAAGAAAGTTTTGGAATTAAATTCCCCATCACATACAGTAGTAATTTTGTAAATCCGCCAATGGGTTGCAAAATTCCGTCACATTTTGAAGGTGCATTATCTTTTATCAACCCTTTAAAATGCTACAATTAAACTCTACTTACTGTCGATTACAGGTCTTTGTAGGCCTTCAAGGTCTATAGATTTTTTGGGGTGCAACCTCGTATAGGGGCAAGTTGCGTAAATTATCATATTTTTGGTTCTTATATATGTTCCTGCCTGTGTTCGTTCATATAAGAATGACCCTGTATAATAGTCAAACGCGTAGCATACGATTTCCCCATAATTTGTTGCATCCATTTACACAAACGTAACAATCAAACGAATGTTGAGCAAAATATAATTAAATGGTGTAGTATAATAAATATGAGAATAGAACAAAGAATAGACTATATCTACACGTCGAAGCCAATATATACATTAAACATGTAGCGTTAGAAGGTTTATGCATGAATTGATAACAACTCCCACTTGTTTGCACGTAATATTATTTTTCTTGTTACAATTAACTTACACAGAAAAATGTTTACTAAAGAAATTAAAAAAAGGAAACAGATTGTTCAACCTGCAAGAAATTACGTTCCGAACGTCCGCTTGGAGTTTTCAATTATTCAATTTTTAATACAACGTGAAACTCTTTTAAGCATGAATAATATAGTAGACAATTCATTTTATAGAATGTGTACACATACCATTTTAGACTCAATACACAATAAAAAGGAACCTTTTTATGCAAATATTTGCAAAATAAATTCTAAACAATTTTAATATTAATGTACTTACTTTTTCTCCTCTTGAGTCTTTATAAACAAACCATTGATTTATCGACGGTCTCCAATACTCAACAAGAAACGCTTCAGCATACTCTTGCCCCTGACCATTACCAAATCTACCCTGAGTTTCAGTCCATGTAACGAGATGATTTTTTTGTAAATCAACTTCCAAATATTCACGTATCTCACTACTAATCTGTGCTTTTGGACACCATGCGCCACCATTTTTTTCCTGTCGAATTCTGAAAGAAAGAATTGCGTTAGAATATAAAAATAAATGTGATTCAATGTTAAAGTATAATCAAAAAGAGGAATAAATCGAAAAATGAACGGAATTCACGTTGAAACATTTCTGTAGGGTGTTTTCAAGCTTCATATTAAAAATTAAAGAGTGCTCATCTGGCGTAAAGGAAGCGGGTGGTTCAAAATTTAATCAAATACTAATACATGATGTGTTACGTGCCATTAAATTGAGTTTTGCAATTTAATTGTTATCATTTATCATGTAGCGGATAAAAAAAATATAAAAGTAATTACTTCGTTTGCTGGTTCGGTGATTTAGATTGCGTCAATGTAAGCTTATTTGGAGATATTGGCTCGATTAGTTAATAATGAAATTGCATTCTTATGTAGAAAAATCCATTTAACTACACGTTACTCTACCATAAAGATTTATAATTATTTCAAAAGAAGCGGTTAATTTATTTTAAAATTACTTTAAGTAGGTATAACCTGATGTAAATCTGATTTGGGTTTTTTGGTTGTGACGTTAAAGGGAGTGACAGATAATTTAGGAAAACGTAATTATCTTAGTTTAAATAAAATTTGGTAAGGGTTTTAGAAATTACATTATATAAAATATTTAAGTGCTACACGTAAAAAATGAATTTAGGCGTTAATCCTTAAAAAAACCACTGAGTAAATTTGTGAAAGGTTTGTTAGTTTCAGGAAATGACACTAGGTGTCAGAATTCACACTTCAAAATGTAAATAAAGCTCCCCTAAATAACGCTGTGTAAAATTGTTTTTCTGCTTTTAAAATGATGGATGTGATTACAAACACAAACTTTTACATCGAAAAGAAGTAGTGGAAAGTAATTTTCGTTAATATCACTCAAATGCGTTTTAATAGGAACACAACTGAGTTAATTTATTTGTTACTAACTAATTTAGTTGTATTATACAGGGTGTCATGTCAAATCTCTGTATCGCTAATTTGCTTTTTTTTTCAATTATTAACAACTAAAAGTATGAATGTTCTATAGGTTCAGCCCTACAAATATTTTGCGAATCTGATCAGTGACGTACTCAGAACGGATTCCGAAATGCTGCCCGGTGCGAATGTCGTAATGCTGTATCCTAACATTGGGCGTAAGTGTGTAGTTAAATGTATAAAATCAAAGGATTTAAAAATAAAAAAATTTAAGACGCGGTCGTGTATAAATAATTATGATGGGTCTCTAGAAAAGAATGGGCCATACTGCATACTGCAGGGGCACCTTCAATGTAATTAGTTTGTTGAATTTATCTCACATCTAAATTTTTCTTTTATAATGCCTCGACATAACTTATTTTATAACAGTGAAATGACCGACATGGTGGCAATTTATGCCCACCAATATTTTAATGACCGCGCTGCAGCAAGAATCTACGCCGAAACTTATCCAAATCGTAGACAACCTTCAACGTCATAACGGGCGACCTATTGAGCACACTGTTCAACAATAAGTATTCGCCGATAATCATTAAATATTGGATTATGCCGTACTGTAACATCCAATGTTTTACATGCAGGGGCTTTATCTATTTCATTATAGACCAGTCCAAAATTTACTGCCCGGTGATTTTTTGACCAGCACAAAGGACCAGGCAGCCGGCTTATGGAGAAATGGATTGCGGTTAATTTGCCTTAATTTTTGGGATGTTGAAGATATCGACTTCATGTGACCATGGGCACAACTCAATCCTATAGCCAGTCTTCAATTTACAGGGTGATGAAGTTGAAAAATAGCCATTTTTTAAAACGTATTAAAATGCAATTTTCTTAATGTATTAAGGATTTTTTGCTGTAATAGTATTATAATAACATCAAATAATATTACTTTGTGTAGAAAAAGTATTATTTGATACAGGGTGATTCAAAAATTACCAAAAAAAACTGTTGATGCTGTGTATTCTACTTTACAGTAGGAATATGAAAATATTAATATTTGGTCTGAATTTACTTTAGTTGGACTTATTATAACAAGATATAAAAACATTTTATATAGGGTGAGTCACAAAAGTATTTCGACTTTGCAGGTTATTTTTACTACAATTTTATATGTTTTGTAATACAAGTCAGTAGTCGACATTGAACCATTTTCAAAAATATATAATTTATAAATTAAATACAGGGTGATTCACAAGATATTTAAGGTAGAATATTACGAAAATTGATTTTTTTTTTGCGAATCACCCTCCGTTAATTTCTCTACTTTTTTCTTATTGCCTGTAATTTGAGTTTGTTAGTCCCCTATAGAAGTTTTGCGAAGTTACTATGATCAGTTTTTTTATATCGACTTTGTGATGACAAGCCTGTCACTATGTATACGCTTATACCTGAGCTCATAAATGTTTTTATTTTATTTAATCATTCATGATTTATGTCATTCTAGCGTTATTTGTTTAAGGAAATAAATAATATGTAACATATAATATCAACAAATAATGTATTAGTAGTGAGCCAAATATCCGAAGACGCAAATATTATTATGTTATTTACCTACATACCTATCTGCAATCAGTTTGAATAAGTTACTTATAGGTGTAATGTATCTAGATTATAAGTAATAAACATATTAACAAATATATGAACCAGTTTCCTTACCACCATAGAGGTAGAGTTCCCGGCGCGCTTTTTTTTAAGTGGTATCCCCAATAAGCCTAATCCACTTTAACCTGGGAAATGCAGGTCTATTTATTAAATAATTTAAGAAACGAATATACTAGCAAAAATAATTACATGTGTAGAATTTAATCCAAGTCAAGAAAGAAGAAACAAACGAAATGAACTAAAGTTAGCACTGAAAATATTTAATTTTCTACAATTTCTGGACCATGATCAATATTTTCTGGCAGCATCCTTTCAACTGCATCAGTAATTTCATTTAAGAGTTGAATAGATGGATATCTCATATTTTGTTCATATCTAGCATAACCCAAAAACCATAATACACTGGCCACATGAAATAATGAAAATAACGGAAGAATTTTATAAAGAAATGTACACCTCCAAGACATACGAAGATGCAGAATATAAAACAACTACAGCGAGAATATTAAATATCGGATCCGAGGATATGCCTGACATAAACACAGAAGAAGTTATGTTAGCGCTCTCTAACATGAAAAATAATCAAGCGCCAGGAGAAGACGAAATAACAGTGGAACTTTCGAAAGAGAAGAGACGATAAAAAGACTAAGTAAACTATTTAATGAATGCATGAAAGGGGACAAATACCAAAACCTGGAATAACGCAATTGTGGTTTTAATATATAAAAGGGAGATAGGACTAACCTTGAAAATTATAGACCTATAAGCTTATTATCCCAAATCTATAAACTCTTTTCAAAAATACTAACAAATAGAATAACAAACAAATTAGATGAACATCAATCTGTAGAACAAGCCGCATTTAGAAAGAATTTCAGTACATGCGACCACCTACTGACAATGAGAGTATTGATCGAAAAACAGTTGAATACAGTCTCGAATTACACTTAGCCTTTGTGGATTTCTATAAGGCGTTTGACTCGTTAGAACACTGGATGATTATTAATAGCTTAAAAAACGCCCGCATCGACCACAGATATACACAT
The DNA here is from genome assembly GCA_036346205.1 of Vesta saturnalis. NCBI lineage: Eukaryota > Metazoa > Arthropoda > Insecta > Coleoptera > Lampyridae > Vesta > Vesta saturnalis. The sequence goes on from JARFJB010002360.1 coordinate 376,387, forward strand.
GCTAAAACACATATATGAAAATGCGACATCGGTAATTAAGCTATACCAGAATACAAATAAAATAAAAATAAGAAGAGGAATTAGACAAGGCGACACTATCTCGCCAAAGCTCTTCAATCTAGCCCTCGAAGAAGTCTTCAAACATCTAGAATGGCAAAATAAAGGCATATTAATAAATGGAAATAGATTAAACAACTTGAGGTTTGCTGACGATGTAGTGATAATGGCAGATAACGCGACAGAATTACAGCACATGTTAGAAGAATTAGATGAGGCAGCAAATAAGGTGGGATTGAGAATGAATTTAAATAAGACTAAAGTTATGTGTAAAGAAGACCACAATATAACAATTAAGAACTGCCACATTGAGAACGTCGAAAGTTATATATATATCTGGGTCATCAAATAAAATGCAGTAGAGAAAATCAAACTACAGAAATATACCGAAGGAAACGATTGGCGTGGAGCGCATTCGGCAAACTCGGACACACTCTCAAAAATAAAAATATTCCACTAAGATTGAGAGCACGACTTTTCGACCAATGTATACTCCCAGTACTAACATATGGATGCCAAACATGGACTTGGACAAAACAAAGTTTAAAGAAAATAGCAGTAACGCAGCGAGCCATGGAGAGGCAAATGATTGGAATATCCTTAAGAGATAGGAAGAGCAATGCTTGGATCCGGAAAGCTACAGGAGTGAAAGATGCCATCGAAACCATTACTACGCTAAAATGGAACTTCGCCGGACACACGGCGAGATGTAAAGATCAAAGATGGAACAATACAATCTTACACTGGAGACCATATGATGGGAAACGAAAAAGAGGACGGCCCCCAATGCGTTGGACTGACGACCTGAAACTGACCGCAGGACTAAACTGGATACGAGAAGCCCAAAACAGAAATCACTGGAATAAAATGAGGGAGGCCTATGTCCAAAAATGGACTGTAGAAGTGGGCCTTTGAGATTGAGAGAGACTGGCCACATGAGCACATGTTCCTAAAGTTCTACCTCCCGACTTGCAAGTACGATAATAGTGAAATTCTAAAGGTTGATGGTCGACATTTTCGTCAATCGTAAAAGATATCCACAACATATATTTACATATATTACGAAATCTGGAGTACACTCGTATAATGTTCGGATCCTCCACCAATTCGTCAAATTGAAGAATATTAGTTTCTTCTCTTTGAAGTTTGTCTTGAATATAACTTTTTGCCAAGTTTACATGATAAATTGCAATCAGATGCTTTAAATAGTGTAAATCTAAACGGGGGAACTCATGAGCGTGCAAGTGATTTAATAAAACCCACTGACCGTCCCTTAAATGTAGATTTTCAGCTTCAACTCGTGCTTGCATAATATTTACTTCGTCCAAATTACCTAATATTTGTTTCGCCATTTGTATTGTACCGGGCATGGTTATTGGGGATGGAATTTATTAATAAGACCTCCAGCTATCTATAATATTCGTTTAAATTAGCAACATGGTGTATCGAAATAGTGTTCTTTAAAGACTTGAATATAGATTTCAAATGTCCATTACGAGATTCGACTATCCAACGTGTGGTTGTAATATATCGAGCAAAATTAGCATCACGTGTTTCCAATTGAGCCTGTCCTCTAACAAGAAGAGGGGGCATAAGACAGTTAATCCCATACTCTTGCAATAACGGAAGAGAACCTCGATATCCTCTATCTACAATTGCAATGCCCCCTTCTTGAAACCAAGCTCTCATTCCATTAATGTAATTGTTTAGTTCATACTGTAAAATAGTGGCATCATTGTTTCGGACGTCCGAAAAATATGGTCCATTAATAGCCAGAATGTAACCATCGGGGGCGACTATCAATTCAGGTTTTACCAAATGCTGCATTTTATAATAGCAGTACGATTGTCTAAGTACCCTAAAATTAGAACTTTTTCGAGTTTGTTATATGTGCAGTCCATATACACTATGGCTTTGGGAATGTCAGGATTAGGATTATACAGTGTGTTTGTAAATCCGGAGACATGTCTGTCTATATAGTTGGCTCTGGTAGTTGCGTTAAATCCTATATTATATGGTACAAATCGTTGCATTAGACATAACCGCACCTTATTAATAACTAAACTAGTTACTTGTCCAGAAGGATATTGAAATATAACTTTAAAAATTATCTGATAAACCGTGTTTCATTTTAGGAGAAAATTTGTTAAGTATTTTCTTGTTATATTTACACGATTTCCGTCTTGTTCAAAAAAATTGCAGGTTTCATATAATTCGTTGAAATTATTTTTGGAAATCGATGTTAACGATTTAAATTCCTCTTCTGTAAAGTTATCTATATCTTTATAGGTTCGATCATTATTACTGGTAGCAGCTGTTCACAGACACTGAAGAAATTGAAGTAGGTCAATTATTACGCATGGACGGTTAAGAGAACGTAATCCACCTTGCAACATGTTCGAAAGAATTCCGTCTTCGTTAAGATGATGCTGACATATTCGTACATAGTCAGGGACAACTATGTTTGAAACAATAAATATATTTACCCTACACTCAATAGAGAGCCTCCGAATATTTTCATTGGCATTACATATCATGCAAGCGTTGGACTTAGCTGGAAAGGTACGTTGATTCTGAGACAATTGGGATTATTTTCCATGGCTCTGATGTCTACCAATATAACTTGAAAACAATTAAAACACACCGTACTATCTTCATCAATATTCAAAGGTGGCCTTTCAAAAGCTTCACGTCTCAAAATTGCAAGTTCTTGCTGTAAAATCTCTTCGTCATAGAGACGATTCATTTGTCGTCTATTATAATTTCTGTTACACACATTACAGTTTGCTCTATTTGTAAAAGCCATAATTAACACTTAAAATAAAGTTTAACCAACGTAAAAATTATTAATAAGAAGCTGAACGAAACATTATATTAAATTATATTACATTTAATATATTACTTTTTACAACAATTTATTAGACTGTAGAAACATTTAAACAAAACACTTGTTAATAAGAAACACAAATGTTTTGTGCTACGAAATTATTTTGACCGATACGTCAAAATAAGTAACAATTTGTTTTCACAGCCTACATGATCGTTCATTGCAGTTAGGTTTTTCACTATAAATTCATGTTATTTCGAATCTACGATCTACGATACAGGGTTATACAGGGAAATCCAGAGTTATACAAGAAAATTCAGAATGATAAAAATCGGTAATCCCAATTGTCTCAGAATTAACGTACTTTTTCCAGCTAAATCCAATACTTGCATGATATGTTATGAAAATATTCGGAGGCTTTCTATTAGTGTAGATATTTATTATTTCATAGTTCTCCTGACTATGTACGAATGTGACAGCATCATCTTAACGAAGACGGAACTCTTTTGAACATGTTGCATGGTGGGTTACGATCTCTTAACCGTCCATATATAATAAATGATCTACTTTAATTTCTCTTGTTTTTGTTAGTATTCGTTCCTTAAAGTATTTATTTTATATACAGGGTGGTCCAACGAAAACTTAACACCTCGATTTTCTGGCTTTAAAATGAAAATGTGGAAAATCGCTCGCACCCGTCGATTTTAGTTTGGAGGGGGACACTTTTTTTCCTGATTGCAGCATTGGCACTTCAACCGTCTAGCAGTAGGGTGAACCAACCCTAAAAAGATAGGGAATGTACCAAGTGTGGCATAAATAACATAATAATATTTGCGTCTTCGGATATTTGGCTCTTTAATAATATTTGCGTCTTCGGAGGTTTGGCTCACTATGAATACATTATTTGTTGATATTATATGTTACATATTATTTATTTTCTTAAACAAATAACGTTAGAATGACATAAATCATGAATGATTAAATAAAATAAAAACATTTATGAGCTCAGGTATAAGCGTATACATTGTGACAGGCTTGTCATCACAAAGTCGATATAAAAAAACTGATCATAGTAACTTCACAAAACTTCTATAGGGGACTAACAAACTCAAATTACCGACAATAAGAAAAAAGTAGAGAAATTAACGCAGGAAATATTAAATTACAGGGTGATTCGCAAAAAAAATCAATTTTCGTAATTTTCTACCTTAAATATCTTGTGAATCACCCTGTATTTAATTTATAAATTATATATTTTTGAAAATGGTTCAATGTCGACTACTGACTTGTATTACAAAATATATAAAATTGTAGTAAAAATAACCTGCAGAGTCGATCAACTTTTTGACTCACCCTGTATAAAATGTTTTTATATCTTGTTATAATAAGTCCAACTAAAGTAAATTCAGACCAAATATTAATATTTTTATATTCCTACTGTAAAGTAGAATACACAGCATCAACAATTCTTGTTTGGTAATTTTGAATCGCCCTGTATCAAATAATACTTTTCTACACAAAACAATATTATTTGATGTTACTAGAATACTGTTACAGCAAAAATCCTTAATACAATATGAAAATTACATTTTAATACGTTTTAAAAAATGGCCATTTTTCAATTTCATCACCCTGTAAATTGAAAACTGGTCATCGGATTGAGTTGTACCCATGGACACTATTGTTCATGAAGTCGATATCTTCAATATCCCAAAAATTAAGGCAAATTAACCGGATTCCATTTCTCCTTAAGCCGGCTGCCTGGTCGTTTGCGTAAGAACAGACAAAATCCAGCACTTTGGAGAGACATTTCTAGCACGAATTTAAAATTATGTTGGTCCTTTTGAACTCCCAACAAACCTAATTGGCGATAATTACTTAAACTTTATTAGAGAGAACATGATTGGAGGACTTGTATCTGTTATAAAACGTTGTGGGCAAATAATTGCACCTATTCTTGCCCATATTATTACCATGTCAATCACTCAGGGAAAATTTTCAACGTCACTAAAGTAAGCTTCAGTGATCTTATTATTCAAACAGGGTAACCCCAGTAGTGTCGAAAATTATCCTCCAATTGCCATTCTTAGCATCTTCTCCAAAATAATTGAAAAGGTTGTAGCTAAACAGGTTGAATCGTATTTAGTTAAGTTCAACAAAATTACTAGTAGCCAACATGGTTTCCGACATAGTTGCTAGACTGAATCTAGTACAATTAAGTCCGTTCTATTCGTCAACGAAAAGTTGGGTATTGGTGATCATGCGGTATCCATTTTATTTGATTTAACAGGGGCCTTTGACATGGTCGACAAATCTTTCGTCTCAAATAAACTAAATAGTCTTGGTATACAAGGATGCATTAATGACTGGTTTGTGTTGTAACATCCAAAAATTCATTTGTACACAACTCTGCTAATTGCTATGCAATTATCTATTTTAACTTCTTGTCGATATGTACTAAACGCACAATTCGTACACTCAGTGTTGAAAAACATTGCAGTAATTTACATGTCTTCAGTTGTGTAATTTAACAAAAATCCGGTTAATGTTAATAATTTTTACCAAAAGTAAATAGGTATGACACCTGTCGGCGTCTAGTCAAACTCTGTAGTATGCAATGGTTGTAAACACCAATACCTTAGGTTAGTTTACGAAATTATCGTAAGAGGGCGATGTTTAATGTATCAAATAGCCAATGGGAAAAGCATGTATTGAATATACATCTAATAGATCACAAATTAGATTTTGATAAAAAAATTTTTCACTTTCTTCTCCGCCATATTAGAGACGCTACGAAAATTCGGTGATTTCTTTTACACATTCTCTAATAAATGAAATTGTTTCGGATACTAGTAAAAGATTTCAAAACAATAGGAATTCTTACCGAATTTTCTATTCCTATTGATCGCAAGCTTTGCAGATTTTAAACAAAATTTAATCGTGTCCAATAAGGGTAAGAATTACAGTTTTTCCCATTTGGTCTTAATTTAAAATCTTCCTTCTTAGGGAACGGAACCCATACAATCTACAAGTATAAAGCTTTAGATTCGAACCTAGCAGGCTCGTTTTCAGATTTATCGCACGCCTTACAACTTAGTGGTAAGCTCGTAAACCTCTCTTATCTTATCCTTTTTTTAGCGATTATCAATCGATTTGGGGAGTTAGAAGGAAAAGTTATTCTTCTTACGAACCTACTATTCTTCACGTGTAATATTACGGTAACTTAAATGGGAAGTTGAATTGGCTACTCAAAAACAAACCATTGGACATATCATACCGGGAATGCGGCAACTGCTTTGGTTGCGAACCCATCGTTAGACTAAGAACTCTCGTCATCCAATAAGGTCAGAGGGTTTATCTGCATTATTTTGTTTACTACTTCCATTATTGTATATGAATTAAGGTATAGAATTCTGTTAGGGTTAACAACCGTATAAATGCTCACCTTAACTAAATGGTGTCTACAAATATGATCAATAACCTCTAGTTAACAGCTGTTGCTACGGTTGATTTAATATGTACCACCTTCTTAAGCCTATACTCTGCCATTAAGGGAGTTTCATTATCTGATTGAGGTGATATTTATAGTCTTACTTGTTAATTGGTTTACGTATTGGTCTTCACACTACCATTTATTTTAATGTAAATGCTAGCTGCGCAACAGACGAGTTTCATTATTCAAGTATGCGCGTCACGAGAATTTAGGAAAATGGAAGTGGCTACATGGTATCATTGACGTTAAATTACATGTGTAGAAATTATTACTTTGACTGTATAAAATTGAATATTTCTTTTCCCATAAAAGATTTTTTTATCAAAATTAAATTACGAGGAAGATTTAGTGACTCAATTATTTATTTCTGGCTCCTTTTATTGCGAAATATTTGGTTAATCAATTTGTTTTTCAGAAATAAATAACTCTTTTCTTTATTGTCACCACTTTAAATGGGTGGTTAATTAATTAAATAATAATGTATTTTCTGTAAACTTCAATAAAAATTACTTATCTATATGATAATTTCAGGAAATAATTATACTATTTGTGTAAGCTGCAGCAGGTGTTAGTCACTATTCTGTTTCATTTTTTCTGTGGGTTATCTAAAATTCTTGTGGTAGCGAGAATGTATGTTTTCTTTCAGTGCACACAATGAAAGGTCTTTCATTAAGCAAAGGAAACGTTTCCAGTTAAGTATTTAAAATTTATACTCTAGGATTAATTGGTTTTGGGTTGCGTATAGTTACCCAGCAACTTACTAAAGTACTACAAACATTGGTTTTATTTATTTGGTATATGGGTCAAGTTTGGGGTTATTCTGAATCGAAATTATATTCCTTCGGCTCTTAGTAGCATTTATAAAATTGAAATGTTGATCTATTTTTTGTTTTGTTTTGTGAGAGTAAGTTCGACACAGTTTCGAAAAAGTAATCAAACATTACTATTAAATTTACATCTTCCTCCCTTTTTCCTATAGTTCCTTACCCATCCACTGCACCACCGTGTATTCAGGAGTCGGGATAACGGTGCGGGATGGCGTAGGGGAGGCCGATTCCTGTCGCCCAAAATTACTTTAAACTTTTATTCCTCCAAGCACGACCCGTTCTGAGTAAAACGGTCGTTTAAATAGCTACGGTTGAGTAGTGAACTCTCCCTGTCTCGATCCTGTAATAATAGACACACCCCACGCATCCAGTGCCTCCGGCGAACTGAGGCCCGGCATTCTGTAATTTGTTGCCTCTGCCTTATTGGCACGTAACAGTGTATAATTTAGAACATAGAAAGATTGTTGTGCATATTAATGATGCCTATTAAAAAGAATTTGATTTAAATATGGGAACACCACAAGGCAGTGTTATAGGACCACTAATTTTTATCATCTTTATAAATGATACTTAATACTACAAAAAACTACTTCCATTGCACATTGAGCTACAAGAAAAATTACACCTATACGAAGACTTGACTATTAGCAATGCTACATTAAAGTTCCCTACATCCGTAGAATTTCTGGGTACGCATATTAACTCGGTTTGCAACAAATTAAATCAATGCTTCTACTTATTATCCGTGTTAAAATCAACATTAGATAAAACAACTCTTCTTGATGTATATTATTCATATGCTTATGCTGCGATTAATTATAGTATTGTAGTTTGGGCGTGACGTCCAAAGAGTGTTCACTTTACAAAAACGTATTATAAGACTTATTTTTGGTTTAGAACCTCGAACCACATGTCGGAATGCATTTAAAACTAACAAAATTTTAACTGAGTGACTCTAGTTATACTCTCAGACTGCTGTGCTATATTTATCGCAATAAATCTAAATTTTATGAAGGTACTCACATCCATACACATGATAGGAGACGCAAGAATAATCTTGTAGAAATTAAAAGTAAATGTTTTTACTGTAACAAATCGCCGGTTACTGCGGGAGTTCGCCTTTATAATAAACTGCGAATGATTATTATTATTATTTATTAGAAGACATGCCCATGAATATTCGTCACAATATGTGGTATTTACAAGATGGTGTCCCTGCTTATTACACTGTGGTTGTACACGATTATTTAAGTAATATATTTCCTCATTCTTGGATTGGACGAGGAAGTGAACATCCGTGGCCTTCTAGAAGTCAATGGATTTTTATTTTTGGGGACACATAAAAGCTCTTGTCTATTCCACCACAATTAGTACAAGAGCTGAACTATGGTAACGAATTAACGAAGCTGCAAATAGTGTTAAAAACCAGCATCCATCATTTATAAACTGTCATGTGTATTTGAACGCCCTATATACATATATATATATATATATATATATATATATATATATATATATATATATATATATATATATATATATATATATATATATATATATGTACGTATTTTTCTTTTATTCTTTTTTTGCTAGTGTATCAATTTATTTGTTTTTTTTTGTGTTCATCAAGGTACAATTGGAACTAACAATAGATTGTTTGATTTCTCTAAGTTGTAATGGTTTTCGAATTAAACCTTTCATATATCAACTAAGACTTGATATCTGAAATTGGCAAATATGTATTTTGTAGATTAATTAATTGAAAATAGGAAAGTATAAAGTTGAATCTAAATTAGCTTTATTGCAAATTTTCATAAAAGGTTTCGTTAAAATAAGATGTAATGGCAGATAAGAAAAGTTCGCGTTTGAATTGCAGGATGACATCACTCTTTGCTTTGGTTGTTTAAGCAGGGGCTGTTGAGGTTAATTTCACTTATCGCGTTTATTAATTGACGCCGCTCTTCTGCCGGGATATAGCATCTCGGTCCATTAGTGTATAAATAATTATCATTATCGTTTAAGGAATAGATCTGTTGATGACAATTTGCAGTTGAGTCGTGCACGTAGCAGAATTATGCAATATTTTGGAGAGGGGAAGAAGCTTTTTTTGCGCGGTTAATTGCGCGGGAATTCTCGATCTGACTTTTGGGAGTAAGGGATGTGATCTGTAAGCTTGGGGGCGTGCCTTTTTCGAATACCTGGAGGACCGAACTTTTGGAAAAGTTGTTTGCAGCTAAAATCACCCGTTTGGTGGATATTTGTGTAGACGTTCATCCCTCCTGGTTATTTATTTTGAAGTTATGGACCGTGGGGTCAATTTATGAGCATTTCACTAAGTTTTCTGTTTATTTAAATGCATCTTAGTGGTGGTTCCAGGTCGTGCTTAATGCGAACTTATATTACCGAATGAAACCATTGTGAAGGCACAACGTTTTGTTCCCCAGTAAAATAAAATCAGCTGCAACAGACGAAAGTCTCACTGTAAATATTTTGTTTTAATATTAAATATTTGTAAATAGAGCTACCGATTGAATTGAACAGTAAAGTGTGTAAATATCTCGTGTGTAAAAGCTACTCATCTTGTGCACATAAACTATATACCGTCCCGACCAATTGTAGATGAATTAATTAGAAATAGAAAAGCTTAAAGTTGAATCTAAATTAGTTTTCCTGTAAATGTTTACAAAAGGTTTCGTTAAAATAAGATGCAATGGTAGATAAGAAAAGTTCACATTTGAATTGCAGGATGAGATCACTCTGTGGTTTGGTTGTTTAAGCAGGGGCTGTTGAGGTTAATTATACTTATCGCGTTTAGTAATTGACGCCAATTTTCTGCCGGGATATAGCATCTCAGTCCATTAGTGTACAAATAATTATCATTGTCGTTTATGCAATACATCTGTGGATGACAAATTGCACTTGAGTCGTGCACATAGCAGATACATGCAATATGTTGGAGAGGGGAAGAAGCTTTTTTTGCTCGGTTAATTGCGCGGGGATTCTCGATCTGACTTTCGGCAGTAAGGGATGCGATCTGTGAGCTTGGGGGCGTGCCTTTTCGAACTTTAGACTAAGTTTTGTGTTTATTTAAGTGCATCTTAGTGGTGGTTCGAGGTCTTGCTTAATGCGTATTTATATTACCGAATGAAACCATTGTGAAGGCACAACGTTTTGGTCACCCGTAAAAGAAAATCAGCTGCAACAGACGAAAGTCTCACTGTAAGTATTTTGTAAATAGACATTTTTCTTTCGTTTTAATATTAAAGACTTGTAAATAGAGCTACCGATTTAATTGATCAGTAAAGTGTGTAAATATCTCGTGTATAAAAGCTACTTGTTTTGTGCACATAAACTATATACCGTCCTAACTAATTAAGATAAACGTATCTCTATCGAAATTTAAAACTGGGAAATTGCCGTATGGGTTTGCCTTGCCGATCTAGAACATCAGCTAGTATCTTGGAGCCGTCCCCTTGCTTTTGTTTCTAACCGGTGGAGAAGGTAACGCAATATTGTACGTTATTGTGAATGCTTTAGCACAACTTTGTTTCTAAACTTGGAGAAATTATTAGTTGACGAGCGAATAACCGCAGTCGTTTGTTTTGATGTTATTTTTGCAGTAATTGATGCTTTCACGTCATTTCAATTTAAAGGTTGACGAACTGCTTTTATTTGCGATATCTTTGGTATTTTGTTTTTTTATTATTTAACTAAATGTACTGCAAAATTGGTTTTAGTGACCAATTGGTTACGTAATGTTTTGAATTTTAACTATATTTTGGAAATTCCATTTGCGTAATTTAAAATTAAATCTGGTAAGCTTACAAGGTTGACCATTTGTGTTCCCATTTTCTAATATTTAAGATGTTAAATCAAACCGAAACCATTGTAATTAAATATATGTATTTGTGTGCTGTTTGAGACATACTTGAATTTTATGGTGTGGATTTGTGATCTTCTCCCGACCAGCGAAAGCAATAATTTACGAAGAGTAGTAATTTTATTATTCAAACTAAAGAATTAATTGAGAGTTAAATTTTGTTTCATTATTTATTTTATTGATTCATATTAAAAGTAACCAGTGGTAATTTCCTACAATTCAAGCATTCAGGATCATACAGTTTTTTGAGTTTTATTAAATATTTAGTGTTGTTTAACGTAACAGATTAGAGGAATGTTAAATGAGGTTTATCTAGTTTATGTCTAATTATTTTAGTTTGGAGTTCAATTAATGACAGAGTTTTGAAGATGAGTAGTATTTAAATTTGAGTTAATAAGACTTAAGCGTGATATTTAATGTTCATTATTTTTTTATTATTGTGTTTCAATTATTTTGTTCACAAGCGTTGGGGGTAACGTAACGAAATATAAAGTTAAAGAAGTCATTGAAACCCAACAGCTCTTTCGGTGTTTGAGCGTGTGGACATTTTTAAGATTTATTCTAGAGCTAATGTTTCGAAGCATCCCCGGCGCGCACCTGAAGGTAGCCAACGTAAGGTAAGTGAGATAGTTTGACTGTGGAAGGTTGATTTATCTACATGTGCCCAGGTGTATTCTTACCGATTTCGTATTAATAACGGTCTGGCGCCCTTTTATTTGACTTATTATAATTACGACGCGCCCCTTATTTGCGACTTTCGACAATTTTTAGATTCCCCCACCGAGCTAGTCCGGTGCACTCTAATTATCTGTTACCTACCGTTTTAGTTTCATTTTTGACCGTAACAAAAGTAAAGAGAAACTTCCTCAAAAGATGCCAGAAATGTATTGAACGGTCAACATTTTGAAAATAAACTTTAGCGTAATGTTTTGATTTAATGGTTTCTGTGGTTTGTTTTGGTTCAATTTTCTTGTTAGTCTGTTAACTATTATATTCTGTTTTAAATTTGGTTACTTTTTTTTATTGTATGTACATTTCTATATATAATTTTTGGGAGGAGCTAGAAGTTAATTAATATGAAAACAAACATTTTCGATAGAAGTAGTACTAATTTTAAATACATTTTTTTCTTGGAAATGGTGCAGTTTAGCGACTTGTTTGATTATTATGAAATTTTTAAAAAGTTACTCATTATGGCAAATTTTTCACATAACAAACGAGAAGATAACATATAGGTTGCTGCAAGCGCCCTCTATACTAACACAAAAACTGATTTCACAGACATGTTCAGCTAATGCGAAAACCTATAAAAAATTTCAATTAAATAACTCAAAAAATAAATAAGTTAGCGTAGAAGAAAAGAAAACAAATAAATCTTTAAAGGCTCGTATGTCCTTATGGGAGCAACTTGGTACTAAGGCAAGTTGACTTAAATCGGTATATTTTAATCCAGAGAAGGCGCCCCTGCAGTAGGACCATTATTTTAGTACGTAAAAACCCTTTGTTGTCGAGTCGAGCTTTCGGATTTCTTTATTCCTGTATCAAGACAAACTAACGTGAGTCATTAATTAAAGTTACATATATACCCAATTTTTAACACATAACAAAAGCATCGCCACTGGTCAACGATAAAGTAACGATTATTTGAAAAATGTGGAGTGACTATTGCCGGAACATATCTAACATTTCTCACGGAAATCGTTGTTGTACCCTAACAGCTGCGAATTTCGGAATCCGTCTTATGAGGATGTAAGAGGACGAAATAAGCTATGTTTTGATTTGTTTACTTAAAAAAAAGTTTTCCAAAACTCCCGAAATAAATCTCCTAAGTTGCATGACTTCAATCTTCAATAACTTGGTTATTTCAAATGGAATGCCCCAATTTTATTGACGGCATCGTGTTTAGAATCCAAAAATCTACAACTTTTGTTAACACTGCCCTATCCCTAAACCCAGCCGTTTTTTGGATTTCGAACATTTCTCCTTTTTAGCTTCTAAATATTTCAACATTCGCACCGGTGGCGTCACCATACGCAAATGTTACCCGTTGTCATGGAAACAAAAACCAATGCTTTATTTATTCCTATTGATGTCTGTGTTTTCTTTCGAAAATATTATAAATTTCGTAGGTATTTGTGAGTTACAATTAGTTTTATATTGCGCATTCGTTTTTTCTTTAGTAGTTTCCAATATTCTTTAAATTTGTTTTACATAATTTTTTAAGGCTTTTTCCATTTGGTGAGTAGTTACGCAGATATTTTGCATATTTCATTCTTAGATCAGATTAATGTTTGTAGTTAATGTAATAAGTGTGAATTTTGAAAGGACGGTTGACATGATCTTTGTTATGGGATCTGCTGATCAAAATTGTTCACTAACTCAGAGGATGAACGCGCAAAAATATGCTGATAGAAGGCAACCCTCGGTTAGAAGTTTAGAAAAACTTAAGGAAAGAACAGGCAACGTAAATTATGAAAAATGTGAAATAACTAAGAGGACAAACTACGAAGATCAGTTGAATGTTTTGCTGCCTGTAATTTCGGACCCTTCTACCAGTTTGACAACAATATCCAAGAAAACTAATGTTTTATAGATGAACAAGTTTCATGACTACAGCATATCTTTCCATCAAGAACTATTGGGGCCTGACTTGGAAATTAGAAGGACATTTTGCCAGTGAGGGTTGGAAATGGAAAGGTCAACACCTAACTTTTTCCGAAAAGTATTATTCTCCGACGAATCAACTTTTACTCAGAGTGGTAGTCCAAACCGTCACAATCTTGATTATTAAGCAACGGAAAACCCAAAAACAGTAAAACCAGTTAAAAAACAACGGCAGTGGAGCGTAAATGTTTGGGGTCGTATTATTGGCGATTTTATAATTGGGCCACATTCCTTTAACGGACATTTGAATGGTGTGGAATATTTGCATTTTTCGAAAAATGACGCCCCAACTTTTGTAAGACATTCCTCTAATTCAAATGAACAATATGTGGTTGCAGCATGACGTGACCTTAGCGCATTTTGCTGCAGATGTCAGAGAGTACTTAAATCAAGAACTTGAAGGTAGATAGATAGGCCGCGGCGAACCCATTTTTTGGCCATCAAGATCGTCAGACAACATGTAACAACCCATTTTGGGTAGCATTAAGATATTCCGTAATTTAGGTTCTTCATTCATTCAGTTGTAAATATAAGAAAAACTTAATCTGCATTTTGGTGTAACTTAAGTTGCATACCTTTTTAGGGATTTATAGTGCATATCTTCTTAAAGGTCTATACTTTCACCTCTTTAAATTATTTTTCTGCTCAAATATTTTCGCGCAATACGTCATCGCTGACTTAATTCTTTGCGCAAATCTTTTCGCGCACGACTACATCGTCTAATTTCAAAGCATCCATTTTTTCACTTCCTGATGAATGTTGTGTGTGCAGGAAGCTTTTTGGGTTTCCCCTAAATTTTGTGAAAGTGCCATTGATTTGATGGTAAGATTAATTAACGCATTATACTAAAAATTAAAACATTTTCTCTTTTTGCAGGCACTTTCTTTTCTTTTATTTTTACTTTGATTTACTTTTATTACATTCTACGTACGCATTTAATTTTACTTTGACGTACGCTTTCATTTTATGATTGCAAGTTTTGCATTCAAAATTTCAATAAAATGCATTAAACGGATTATTCAATTTCAAGAAGACAAATTTATAAGAAATAAACTTCCAGTGTGGGTGTGGTTGACAACATAAAAGCATTGTTATTGCAATATATTGCGCAACATTGACACAAGGATTACGTCATCTTGGTTTGCATTTTTGCATTATTTTTATAATACCAGGGTTCTCAAGAAAATGTATTATATTTTGTAACAGGTATTTAATGTTTAATGATTTTTAGTAATTTAAGGCTATTCATTTTAATTGTTAATAAACATTGTTTGTATATATTTTATTTTTACATTTTGATAAATTTTATTATTGTAAACCTCAGTTTAGTTATTCCGAGCATAATTCAAAAATACCTTGGCGTCCGAGATCATTTTATTAGTGTTACAATTTTTTTATATTGATGTTCAGTGGAAATAAGCCAGCAGATTTTGTGGTAATCGAGCAAATCAAAAGAATGAACCACCCTACTCTAATTTACCGACTGGGACAAAGACATTATTTGTGGTGAATGGTTTGTATCTCCAGTTAGTTTAACGATTTGTTTTTGGAGAACTTATATCTTTATGATATTATTTAAAATTTAAACTTATACCATCACCACTATTTTATAAACAAAACAATTTTTTTATGGGGACACATAAAAACGTTGTATACCAAACTGCTCTGACTACCGCAGAAGATACGAGAGAATGCATAATTCATGCGTTTAGAAATACCATAAGTATTAAAATGTTAGGAGAATAAATAGGTCTTCTTTGGAAAGACTGCAAATGTGTTATAATCGAAACGCAGGACACTTTGAGAATTTATTGTAAATACAAATAATGTTGTGAAAATAAATAATAATGCGTTTTTCTCGGAAAGGGTTACTCCTAGCAGAAAAGATAGGAGAATCGATTTTCTAGTCCAAAATGGCATACAGTGTAGCACAAAAAATTACAACGATTTAAAGGGGTTGAAATGGTTGTCGCTGGCGCGCTATAGAAACCACAACTAAATGGACCACAAATTTGAATTTGTCATCCCAAAACAACCCCGTACATGAAATTTCATGAAATTATTTCGAAACAGTCGAAAGATATTGAAGAAAACGCGATTTATTTTTTCCACTTTGACACCCTGTATCGCGGAAACGAAGCATTTCTGGACCCATTTACTTATGAACTTTTTGCTTAGTACGATGAGTTCTAGTACTCCTTTAACTTTGGCGGATTAGATAAGATTCACCCTGTGTATTTATATATATTTAGCTACCCATTAAATTTTTCTTCTTGTTTTAACAACCTTGATTATCTATATATATATATATATATATATATATATATATATATATATATATATATATATATATATATATATATATATAGATAGATAGATAATCAAGGTTGTTAAAACAATAAGAAAAATTTAATGGTACTAAGTAAGAATATACTGCTGCACAAATCTGATACTGAACAACTGTCAACAGTATATTCTTACATCCTTAATTTTAATGTTGAAGACAATTAGTTACTGTATGAATTCAAATTTGCCGCATTAATTTATATCAGTGACTTAACCTAAGTAAAATTAAATGTAACCAACGTGACAGAAAAATTGTAACAATGCAAGCACATGTGTCTGTCATGGTATAAAAATAAAAAAAATGTTTTAATTAATTTTATATGCAACTCAGCTTCTGTTAATCATCAATTAACAATGACAGTTTAATGGTAAACAATTATAATAATGCAAATTTATCTATGAAGTATAACCAACTAGTTTTTAAAGAATAACTTAGATGTAAGTAACGTAAGCAACTTGACTGATAACACTAAGCAATTAGTTAATAATAAAATTTTTTTTCCTTAACATTGTAACGGCTGTTACTTCCTCAACTTATATATATATATATATATATATATATATATATATATATATATATATATATATATATATATATATATATATATATATATATATATACAACGGACACAAGCGCGCGATATCCGCGCCAAGTCATTAAAGTTAACAGTTTTATTGTGTAAATCATACGAGTACCGCTTTAGATATTGCATTCGCCTGGCGTGACTTAATATTCGAATCTCTGCATTTTCCGTGTTGTATTTGTGTTCTTTCCCTGTTCGTTTTCGTGTCTGTGGCCGTGCCCGTGTGTGTGTTTTCGTTCGAATTTGTGTTCATGTTTGGGTCTGTGACCGGATCCTTGTGCGTGCCCGTGTCCGTCTCCATGTTCCTATTTCTGGTGGTGTTGGAGTTTGACTACGTACTCATGCTCACGTTCGTGTTTGTGCTCGGTTTGTCTTCGTGTTCATGTTTGTATTCGTAATCGTGTTCATGTTTGTGTTCGTGCTTGTGTTCGTTTTCACGTCTGTGTCCGTGTCTGTGTCTATGCCCGTGTTGGTGTTGGGGTCCGTATCGGTACCTGTGTCGATTTGTGTGTTTTGGTTCATGTTTGGGTTCGTGTTTGCCTTCATGTTGGTACCAGTGACCTAGTACTTGCCCGTGTTTGTGAACGAATCCGTGTTCGTATCCCGTGTGGGTCTTCATGTCTCTGTGTAAGCTTGTGATCGTGTTCGCGTCTGCCGTCGTGTACCTGTCAGTATTCTTGTCCTTTCCTTGTCTCTGTATTCGTGTTCGAGTTTGAGTTCGTACTAATACTCGTGAACGTGTTCGTGTTTGTATTTATATCTTTGTTCACGTTCGTAGTTGTGTCCGTGCATGTGTCCATGTCTGTATTCTTGTTCCTGTTTGTGTTTGTGTTCGTATTTGCTTGCATGGCCGTGTACGTGTCCATTCACTTAGCTTTTTCTATGCCCGTGCCCTGTTTGTGTGCGTGTATGCGACCGAGACTGTGTCTTAGTTCTCCTGTTCATGTTCGGACCCTTAACTGAGTCCTTGTTTGTGCACGTGTTCGTCTCCGGGACTGTGTCCGTCTTCGTGTCATAACCGTGGCCGTGTACTTTTCTGTGTCCCTGCTTTTTCGTCTTCGTGTTCGACTTTGAGTTCGTACTCAGGTTCCTGCTCGTACTCGTGTTTGTGTTTATGTTCACCTTCATTTTTTGTTCGCGTTCGTGTTCGTATTCGTATCATGTTCCTGACCATGTCCATATTTGTATTTCAATTCGTGTCCGTGTCCGTTTGCTCGTCTCTGTCTGTATCAGTGTCCATATTTTGTTCGTGCTTGCGTGCGTGGCTGTGTTTGTGTCCGTTTACTCGCATTTTCCGTGCCCGTGTTACAATTTGCGTTTCCGTAACAGTGTCCGTGCTCGTGTTTGATTTACTTCGTGTTTTGTTCTTATTGAAGTTCAATGTTTGTGCCGTGACTGTGTGCTCTGTTGGCGCTTGTTCTAGATTGAATGTTCGTGTTCATACTTGTGGTCGTGTTTGTGTTTCTGTTTGTTTTATTTTAGTACTTGGTGTGTTCGTGTCCGTGTTCGAGTTAATGTTGGTGCTCGTGGTCGTGCCTGTCTTTGTGTTCCTATTTGTGTTCGTGTGTGTATTCGCTTCCGTAGCTGTGGTGTTGGCGTTACGTTCACGTTTGATTTCCGTTTGTTTGCCTTCGTGCTTGTTCGTATTTGTGTTTGAGTTCGTCTTTGTGTTTGTTTCGTCTTCGTATTAATCATCGTGTTTCTTTTTATTTGCGTGTTTGTATCCGTACTAGCATTCGAGTTTGGATTCGCGTGTGTTTTGTGTTTGATTTTGTTTTATGTTTCTTTATAATTAATTGGCAAACCTGCTAACAATTGTTTCTTTAAATAGCTTCTTATAGTATCGAGCTTACTAAATTTAGCTAAAGTTCGAGTTAATGTTGGTGCTCGTGGTCGTGTGTGTATTCACGTCAATGGCTGTGGTGTTGGCGTCACGTTCACGTTCGATTTGCGTTTGTGTTTGCCTTCGTGTTTGTTCGTATTTGTGTTTGAATTAGTCTTCGTGTTTGTTTCGTCTTCGTATTAATGATCGAATTCTTTTATTTGTGTATTTGTGTCCGTATTAGCATTCGAGTTCGGGTTTGCGTACGCGTTTGAAATCGAGTTTGGTCTTGTGTTTGATTTTATGCTTATCTTTCTTTTAATTAATTGGCAAAACTGCTAAAATCAATCCGTCACATATTGTTAATTGTTTCTTCAAATGGCTTCTTATAGTATTGAGCTTGCTAAATTTGGGTTTCGCAGTTGGAAATCGGATTGCTATAGTTGTTGATACACGGTCGCTTCCATGATAAGTGAATGTTTAATAACACATCGGCGGCTTATCAAAGCTTAGCGCGTTCATCTAGAAGCTCTCGCAAGAATTGAAACGTGTTATAATGACAATCCGTTTATTTAATACTCGTTTTAAGTAATTGCTGACCGGTAGAAAATACCTGCCGTCACCACTTCCGAACACCACTGTATCGGATTGAACGTTTTAATTTAAGGATTTCTTGCAGATGTAAATGTAAACTACAAGTTTAAAATTAAAAAGTGCAAAAAGCGGATTTGTCTGGATAAATTGCACCAACTTTTGATTTTTAAATGGAATACCCTGTATTGTTTTGAATGTTTTGATTGGAAGTAATATATTTTATAATAATACCACACATATGTATTTTACTCCTTAGCGAGACATTTCACTTATTATTTTTCTTGATTTAATTAAAATAGCGATTGCCTTGAAACAATGTACACTTATAAACAAGAACTAAAATCCGTTCATGTCACATTGCTAGTATCAACAGCGTATTTTGAAAAAATTTTTTCAAATAATGACAATGTTGATATGTTGGCAGTTTACTTTTGTGTAGAAAGAGTTCCAGAGAAGCGCTAAGACTGTATGCACAATGATACCCAGATAGAAATCTACCTGGTGTTAAAAATTTTCGCGGCTTGAAAGAGCGTTACGGAGTAACGGCTGTTTTAAAAATAACCACTGTTTGTCAACCGAAAATCCTTTCCAGGCACAAGACAAATTATCAAAATAGAGTTTCTATTAATGTTTGGTGTGGTATTTTAATAATAACATTGTCGGCCAATTTTTTTATAACGGTGCCCTTACAACACAAAAATATTTAGATTATCTAAGGAATCATATACATGCTTGGTTGGATAACCTTCCATTAGATTTAAGAGCACAATGTTATTACCTACAAGACGGTGTAACTGCCCACAATGCTGATTTGGTGAAGCAACATTTGAACGATATGTTTGGTAATAAGTGGATAGGAACCCACGGCCCTTTACCATGGCCACCGAGATCATCGGGCTTGACTCCGCTCGACTTCTTTCTGTGGGGATATTTGAAGAACATTTACAAAGAAAAATACGATAACGTCTAAATGCTCCAAAACAAAATTGACCAAGTTTTAGGTGACATCGACAGAAGAAAATTGAGCCGTCCATTCAACGTCTAGCAGAAGTGTGCATACGATACCAAGGAAACAATTTCGAACTCTATTTATAATATTAAGCAGTGTATTCATTGTATAATGCTAATGTTATTTATACTTTTAGTTAATTGTGTTAATTGGTTTATTTGGGTTACTTATATATTGTTTATTGTTGCAGGGCAATCCTGATTCTGATGTAAATAAAAATAAAGATCTCGGTTATTTTAAATTTTAGACATACGTATGTGTGATATTATTTTAAACAAAAAATTATTTCCAACCCAAAAAAATACAGGGTGTTGCATTTGAAGATCAATAGTTGATGCAATTTCCTGTTAAACCGGAAGTGGTCCAAGTAACTCAATTCGAGATTTGTACTACATATAAAAAGCCCTGGCACTTCCTTCAATTGACCTAATTTGTGACTTCAAAAATAAAGAAGTTACCAACGGTGGACAATTTAAAATTGGCACATATATATATATATATATATATATATATATATATATATATATATATATATATATATATATATATATATATATATATATATATATATATATATATATATATATATATATATATAACGACTATAGCAATCCGATTTGACTGCGAAACCTAAATTTAGCAAGCTCAACACTATAAGAAGCCATTTGAAGAAACAATTAACAATATGTGACGGATTCATTTTAGCAGTTTTGCCAATTAATTAAAAAGAAACATAAGCACAAAATCAAACGCAAGAACAAACGCGATTCCAAACGCGTACGCAAACCTGAACTCGAATGCTAATACAGACACACACACGCAAATAAAAAGAAATCGATCATTAATACGAAGACGAAACAAACACGAAGACGACCTCAAACACAAATACGAAGAAACACGAAGGCAAACACAAACGCAAATCGAACGTGAACGTGACGCCAACACCATAGCCACGGACGTGAATACACACATGAACACAAACAGGAACACGAAGACAGATACGACCAGGAGCACCAACATTAACTCGAACTTTAGCTAAATTTAGCAACCTCAATACTATAAGAAGCCATTTAAAGGAACAATTAACAATATGTGACCGGATTGATTGTTAGCAGGTTTGCCAATTAATTATAAAGAAACATAAAACAAAATCAAACACAAGAACAAACGCGAATCCATACTTGTACGCAAACTCGAACTCGAATGCTAGTACGGACACAAACACGAAAATAAAAAGAAACACGATCATTAATACGAAGACGAAACAAACACGAAGACGAACTCAAACACAAATACGAACAAACACGAAGACAAACACAATCGGAAATCAAACGTGAACGTGTCGTCAACACCACAGCTACGGACGCGAATACACACACGAACACAAATAGCAACAAAAGACAGGCACGATCACGAGCACCAACACTGACTCGAACACGGACACGAACACACCAAATACTAAAATAAAACAAACAGAAACACGACCACAAGTACGAGCACGAACATTCAATCTGGAACAAGCGCCAACAGAGTACGCAGTCACGGCAGGAACATTAACTCCAGTAAGAACCCAAACATGAAGTAAAGCAAACACGAGCACGGACACTGTTACGGAAACACAAAGTGTAACATGGGCACGGAAAATGCGAGTAAACGGACACAAGCACAGCCACGCACGCAAACACGAACAAAAATATGGACACTGACACAGACAGAGTCTCGGATACGGACAAGAGCACGGTAATGGTCACGACCATAAATGCAAATACGAACACGGGTGCTAACACAAATACAAACACGAACTTGTACACGGATACGAACCCAAGCAAAGACACGGGCATGGAAAATGACAAGCAAACGGGCACGGACACGAACTAAAATACAAATGTAGAGATGGTCAGGAACATAATACGAATACGAACACGAACGCGAATAAAAAATGAACGTGAACATGAACACAAAAACGAGTACGAGCAGGAACCTGAGTACGAACTCAAAGTCGAATACGAACACGAAAAAGCAGGGACACAGAAAAGTACACGGCTACGGTTATGACACGAAGACGGACACAGTCCCGGAGACGAACACGTGCACAAACAAGGACTCAGTCAAGGGTCCGAACATGAACAGGAGAACTAAGACACAGTCACGGTCACAGACACGCACACAAACAGGGCACGCGCATAGAAAAGCTAAGTGAATGGACATGTACACGGCCATGCAAGCAAATACGAACACAAACACAAACAGGAACACGAATACAGACATGGACACGTGCACGGGCACAACTACGAACGTGAACAAAGAAATAAATACAAACACAAACACGTTCACGAGTATTAGTACGAACTCAAACTCGAATACGAACAAAAACAGAGACAAGGAAAGGGCAAGAATACTGACCGCTACACGGCGGCAGATGGGAACACGATCACAAGCTTAAACAGAGACAGAAAGACCGACACGGGATAGAAATACGGATTCGTTCACAAACACGGGCAAGTACTAGGTCACTGGTACCAACATGAACGCAAACATGAACCAAAACACACAAACCGACACAGGTACCGATACGGACCCCAACACCAACACGGGCATAGACACAGACACGGACACGGACACAGACGTGGAAACGAACACAAGCACGAGCACCAACATAAGCATGAACACGATTACGAATACAAACATAAACACGAACACAAACCGAGTACAAACACGAACGTGAGCATGAGTACGTAGTCAAACTCCAACACCACCAGCTATAGGAACACGGAGACGGGCACGGGCACGCACAAGGATTCGGTCACAGACACAAACATGAACACGAATTCGAACGAAAACACAGACACGGGCACGGCCACAGACACGAAATCGAACAGGAAAGGAACAAAAACACAACATGGAAAACGCAGAAATTGAATATTAAGTCACGCCAGGCGAATGCAATATCTAAAGCGGTACTCGTATGATTTACACAATAAAACTGTTAACTTTAATGACTTGGTGCGGATATCACACGCGTTTGGTGTCCGTTATATATATATATATATATATATATATATATATATATATACATACATAAAATCAAGGTTGTTGATCGTGGTTGATTAAGTTAAAACAAAACGATCCTTTGTTCAAAGGGATGCTTTCGGTAAATTTATTACCTTTACCAACCAATCTAGTTATAAGAAGTTATGCGTTAATTATACATATAAATTAAGATAATATAGTAACTTACGATCAAGGATACAGTTTAAAACTTTTAAGCAGCATTGAAAGGAGACATTTCAATTTAAATTTGAATTATAGGTACGTCAAAAACATTTTTGACGTTGACTGACAAACAAAAAGAAATTATCATAGTTATAAGAAAAACAAAGAACACAGAGTTATTCAAAACAACTCTTCTACTCTAAACAAAAAGGAAACATCCACACAAAATAAATCCTCTTCTGCACTAAGAGTTAATCCATTTAAAGTTCACCCTATGGTTTCTATGTTTATCTACATAAAGTATGTTAGAATAAATTATATTTCAATTTTGAATGTCACATCGCTTATTAATTGCATAGTCTGTACAACATATATGGGTCATTTTAATAACTTTCCTTTGAATAAATTTGTTTCAGAGGTCAAGACTTGCACTGTTTCGAAATCCGGACTATGTCCAGTGGAACTTACGTGTTGTGATAAAGCCCAAGCATCTTTTTTACTCTTATGTCACTGCGGTGTGATGTCAGTCTATATCTAAGATTTCTTGAAGTCATGCCGATATATGATTGGTTACAATCACTACAAGAGATTTTGTATATTACATTTGTTTTATTTAAAGTGGGGTCCCATCTTTAAGCTGAGAATAGATTGTTTACTTTCTTAACGTTATTAGGTTCTACGATTATGTGTCTGTCTTGTTTGAGAATTTTATTAATTTTAGGAGTAATAGTACTAATGTAAGATATTGAACTGTATTTTTATTTCAGCTTCCACCTCTTCGTATAAAATAAAACCAACTTTTTTATTGTTGGATACTCATCCTTCAACAATAACACAGCAATTAAACAAAATTACCCACTGACTGTGATTTATGACACTTAGTTTATTCAATTAAACTACATCCTAGGTTTCAACATCATTTGGAATTCTTTCAGCGTAAACTACTTTTTTAATCTACACCTCACAAAAATCCATAATAGTAAGATCAGGTGATCTTGGAGGCCACAGGAATCTCCTACTGTTCCTCCCAATCAATCTTTCGCAGAACTGTTCTTTCAACCAGTAGAATGGGCAGGGCTGCCGTCATGCTGAAAGCAACTGGTATGGCTTATTTGTAGGGAAGTTCATCAACAAACTTTTCAAGAATCATCATGTACGTAATATAATTAAAGTTTCCTTTAATAAGGAATGGTCCAATAAGACCAAGTCTAAATGAAACTACACACCATACATTAATTTTTTAAAGTATTGCCTTATGGAATTAATTTGGTATCATGGATTTTCTTCGCACCAAAATCTACAATTCTGGGACGACGGGACGCTATTTGTTGTGAAAATAGATTCGTCAAAGAAAAAATTATCTGCTCATGAAAATATCGTTTGTTTAAGGTTTTTCTCTCAAAGACAAGGAATAAATTTACCTTCATCGCCATCTTCTAGCGTATGAAATGCATGGATGTTACAACTTTTATAAATTCTATGCAAATGTGTTCTGCTTATACTTGAATTGTTACATCTCTTTCTCAATGACATTTTTAGATCATTTTCTACCGAATTTAATGCTATCATTATCATTCTCAGACAGATCTTTTTTTGCTTTTTAAATTATTTACCCTTCTGGATTGCAAAAACTTTTTATTAGCCAGCTCGCGTCATATGATTTTTGTACTACTGCATCAGGATATTTTACATTAAAAGGTTAATTATAGAAGAAATCGATCTCTCACCATAACACTGAATTAAATGCATTTTTGTTCTGTTGTCAACCTTTTAACTATTACAGAATAAAATAACTGTAAAAGGGACACAAGTGGTACTATTCAGTTTGTTTTAACACTATTTATTATTAAAGTAGTGATTTGACAGTTCACACAATTCTATTGTATCTTGAATTAAACGTTTAAAAACCGAAAACTTCAAACTAATCTGGTTACTGTCAAAATTGACACCGCCAGTACACTTTTAACGCACCTTTTGTTATTAAAAGTTGTCGTATTTTTACACGGCGT
The DNA here is from genome assembly GCA_036346205.1 of Vesta saturnalis. NCBI lineage: Eukaryota > Metazoa > Arthropoda > Insecta > Coleoptera > Lampyridae > Vesta > Vesta saturnalis. The sequence continues at coordinate 401,712 of JARFJB010002360.1, forward strand.
CCGAATTTTTATGAAAACAATCTAAAAAATCAAAATTCAAAAATGCAGGGTGTTCCATTTAAAAATCAAAAGTTGAAGCAATTTCCTGTTAAACTAGAAGTGCAACAAATAACTCAATCCGAGATTTGTAATATCCATAATAAGTCCCGGCACTTTCTCCATTTAAATTAATTTGTAACTTCAAAAATAAAGAAGTTACCAACGGTGGACAAGTTATAATTTTGTACCTTATATATATATATATATATATATATATATATATATATATATATATATATATATATATATATATATATATATATATAAATGTGTATATAATATAAGTGTTATATTTTAATGATAAGCAATCAATTATTGTTAAAAATTTTTTTACACGTTTTCCTTAAATTTCAATCGTTATAGTTACAATTCCAATTGTCACAATAATTGTTAAATTTTAATCATTTGTATTGTTTTGCGTTTGCCAATTCTATAACGATTTAGCATACAATAAGTAATAATGTTATAATTTACTTATTATTGTATTTATCATTTTAGTATTGACTGAAGAAGGAATAAAGAATCCCGAAAGTACCGAATTTAACGTCTAAATAGATACCATTTTAGTTTAAGCTGCATCCCAGTTATAATAAAATACCATATATATATATATATATATATATATATATATATATATATATATATATATATATATATATATATACGTATGGTGTGTGTGTGTGAGTGTGAGTGTGTCTGTGCCTGTGTCTGTGTCTGTGTCTGTGTCTGTGTCTGTGCCTGGGCCTGTGTCCGTGTCCGTGTCGTGTCCGTGACCGTGTGCGTGTGCACGTGCGTTTGCGTGTCCGTATGCATGTGCAGGTGCATGTGCACGTGTGTGTGTGTGTGTGCGTGTGCGTGTGCGCGTGCGTGGCTAGATGTAAGGTAGATTAAAATCGTAAGGATTTATACAGAATTTTTTAGACTATATATCATTTCAGTAATTTTTGTTTTGAATGTAAACACAAACCTTGCCAACGTTACAAGCGTTACAAACGTTACAAACGTTAGAAACGTTACAAACTTTACAATCGTTACCAACGTTCCGAACGTTACAAACGTTACGAACGTTACAAACGTTACAAACGTTACAAACGTTACAAACGTTACAAACGTTACAAACGTTACAAATTTAGGAACGTTACGAACGTTACGAATGTTACGAACATTACGAACGTTACGCACGTTACGGAGGTTACGAGCACTACGAACGTTACGAACGTTGCAAACGTTACGAAGGTTACGAACGTTACAAACGTTACAAACGTTACAAACGTTACAAACGTTACAAACGTTACAAACGTTACAAACGTTACAAACGTTACAAACGTTACAAACGTTACAAACGTTACAAACGTTACAAACGTTACAAACGTTACAAACGTTACAAACGTTACAAACGTTACAAACGTTACGAACGTTACGAACGTTACGAACGTTACGAACGTTACGAACGTTGCGAACGTTACAAACGTTACGAACGTTACGAACGTTACGAACGTTACGAACGTTACGAACGTTACGAACGTTACGAAAGTTACGAACGTTGCAAACGCTAAGAAGGTTACAAACGTTACAGACGTTATAAACGTTACAAACGTTACAAACGTTACGAACGTTACGAACGTTACGAACGTTACGAACGTTACAGACGTTATAAACGTTACAAACGTTACAAACGTTACAAACGTTACGAACGTTACGAACGTTACGAACGTTACGAACGTTACGAACGCTACGACCGTTACGAACGTTACGAACGTTACGAACGTTATGAACGTTACGAACGTTACGAACGTTACGAACGTTACGAACGTTGCAAACGTTACGAAGGTTACAAACGTTACAGACGTTATGAACGTTACAAACGTTACAAACGTTACAAACGTTACAAACGTTACAAACGTTACAAACGTTACAAACGTTACAAACGTTACAAACGTTACAAACGTTACAAACGTTACAAACGTTACAAACGTTACAAACGTTACAAACGTTACAAACGTAACAAACGTTGCGAACGTTACGAACGTTTCGAACGTTACGATCGTTACGAAAGTTACGAACGTTACGAACGTTGCAAACGTTACAAACCTTACAAACGTTGTCAACGTTACAAACGTTGCGAACGTTACAAACTTTACTAACTTTACAAAAGTTACAAACGTTAAAAACGTTACAAACGTTACAAACGTTACAAACATTAGAAACGTTACAAACGTTACAAACGTTACGAACGTTGCGAACGTTACGAACGTTACGAACGTTACGAACGTTACGAACGTTACGAACGTTACGAACGTTACGAAAGTTACGAACGTTACGAACGTTGCAAACGCTAAGAAGGTTACAAACGTTACAGACGTTATAAACGTTACAAACGTTACAAACGTTACAAACGTTACGAACGTTACGAACTTTACGAATGTTACGAACGTTACGAACGTTACGAACGTTACGAACGTTACGAACGTTACGAACGTTACTAATGTTACGAACGTTACGAACGTTACGAACGTTACGAACGTTACGAACGTTACGAACGTTACGAACGTTACGAAAGTTACGAACGTTACGAACGTTACGAACGTTACGAACGTTACAAACGTTACGAACGTTACGAACGTTACGAACGTTACGAACGTTACGAACGTTACGAACGTTACGAACGTTACGAACGTTACGAACGTTACGAACGTTACGAACGTTACGAACGTTACGAACGTTACGAACTTTACGAACGTTACGAACGTTGCGAACGTTACGAACGTTACGAACGTTACGAACGTTACGAACGTTACGAACGTTACGAACGTTACGAACGTTACGATCGTTACGAACGTTACGAACGTTACGAACGTTACGAACTTTACGAACGTTACGAACGTTACGAACGTTACGAACGTTACGAACGTTTCGAACGTTACGAACGTTACGAACGTTACGAACGTTACGAACGTTACGAACGGTACGAACGTTACGAACGTTACGAACGTTACGAACGTTACGAACGTTACGAACGTTACGAACGTTACGAACGTTACGAACGTTACAAACGTTACAAACGTTACAAACGTTACAAACGTTACAAACGTTACAAACGTTACAAACCTTACAAACGTTACAAACGTTACAAACGTTACAAACGTAACAAACGTTGCAAATTTCGAGTGAACAATCAACAAACGCGATAGAACACATACTGTTGCTAATTACCAGTTTAATACTAGTCTCAAACCCCATCGATAAAACAGCAGATTAGAATGTCGCAGAACAAATGTTTCTCATATCCATGTGTTTAAAATAAAACAGATAATGAGATGTTAATTTGAAGGAGTGACTAGACAGTTTGATAAAAATTTTGAGTGTAATCTAGGGAGAGAGGTTCAAAAACTTAAAATACTTTATATGATTTTACAATTAAATATTTTATAAACTAAGCTTTTAGTAAACGTGCACATCTTTCTAGTGAGTGCGTAACGTAAACATTGACAATTTTATTAACAGTGTAGGTCTGGCTACACGCAGTTAATCTGTAGAATCACCACTTGCTCTGATGTCTACTTGACATTATTTACAAACTATTTCATGATTTTTGCGTATGCAAGTATTCAATTTTGAAAATTTTTGGTAAGTTAAAATTAATTTGTTCTGCAACTTATCTTGCGATTACGTTTAAAAATAATTCTAAAATGTTCGTGGTTTAGTAAAAAAACCAAGGTTTAATGAAGGTTCTAATTAATTAATACAATCCATAGACGCCCCACTGATTGTGTTTTGAATGTGTCCCACACAATTACTGGTATCTCTTATCATATAAACTGTACTTTAACAAATGATCCAGGTTTTCCTCTTTCACTTGTCATTTTACGTAACCTAATATTTTAATGAACATTTTTGATGTAAACAAATTTGTTTACGTAAATTATACATTATTTAACCAAAACCCGCTCTGCTTGAATGTTGTGTTGTGAAAAACATAACAAATAGCTCTAACACCGAACCCGATTGAGAACGTATGCCATTATTGAACGATATAAATTATTAAATATCGGTGGGATGCTGTGTATTTTACATTTTTGTTAATTAAATGCATTATACCTCGACGTTACTCTACAATGTCAAAAATAAAAGAAATTGCAACGAAAATAGCGTTCTGTATATTCACGTAACGTATATGTATCTAACGGAAATTAATATCTAAATTAAACATTTGCACATGTCAACCTATGTTATAATGTATAAAGTATGTTGCAAGACATGAATTTCCTCTTAAAGGAAATTATAAAGTTGCATTTTCTTATTATAACTTTTAGTGTGTTTTATATTTTAGAAAACTTAAAAATGGAGCCTAAGAAAACATAACTTGTTTTTCTTTCTTGAGCTCAACGAGAAGGTATACATTACCGAACTTATTTACAAATTTTATGGAGTTTCTTTGTAGGTACATAACAAAAATTTTTGTTACGATTTTATTAATAATTTTTTTTGCGATTACAAATACTCTCAGCTAGTAATAACATTTCTGTTTATACACATAATAGCAATAAATTAAGCTACACTATCGTACAAAATGCTTTCATTAAACTACAAGTCAGTAGATTGGTAATAATGGGTAAACGTACAAACATGTGCTTACAAATATAAACACACATTATTATTAAAGGTACATGTCTTATCATTCCAAATAATGTTTACAGACATTTACTAATACTAATTTGACTTTACATACACCCGTTTAGGTAAATGTCTCTATTTGGGTACAGTTTGCTACGTGAACTAAGATTATTATGGATATTAACTTACCCTCTATAGTATTTATTGTTGTTTGTGTCCTTATAAGTTAACTTAGGATATAATTTGCGACACTCTCGAGGTAAAATTAATATGATTAACGATATTAGATGCGATACAAATATTCACTCAGCCCTAGAGATCAAGCACTTGAGTTGGTACCTAAATTACCACACATAAAACTAAACTACCAGGTTAAAATACTTATTTAACTGTAAATAAATAGCAACTAAAATACTTCAACGATTTTGGAAATGGAAATTGGTGATTGGGATATAGAAGTAGGTGCAACTCCTTTAGGTCATATTTAATATAAAGAAAATAAAGAAAAATATACAGAAAAAAACCAGGAGTGTTTGGTTTCAACAATCGCGTATTCATACATATGTACCATAGAAGTGCTAGCTATGTAATAAAACTCTATGTACAATGTAAATATGAAACTGAAATTTTTTGGTTTAATGTTATACATGTTCTTCAACACATTAATTCCACTCTAAAACAAGTCTGATTACCAGTCTGACCACATGACCGCATAGCTATTGGCTCTATTTATATTTAACGTGTACTGTTAGCATATTAGATTTTTCACTTTCACCGTTTCGCCCCCTTTCTGTTTGGCAATCAAGCTGAAACTAGGTATGTTTGCGTTTTTCCCGATTTTCATTAACTCTGCTGCATCTAAGTCGACAAATCTTGTTTAGAAGTCTCAATTTACATAAGATAGTTCTTAATTTAAATAACATTGAGCCTCGACCAGCTTGAAATTTCACGTGTGCAAAAAATTCAGTTGCTAGCCGTATGTTCAAACGACCAGTTTATTTGAACAATTTGAAAACTGTGTAGGTTAACTGGTAGACAACACGACACGACACGATACGACACAACAATACGCGACACAACAACCAAGGTACACAACACGAAACGACACGATACGATATGACATGACGAATCAGTAC
>JARFJB010002360.1:410000-442500 GCA_036346205.1 Vesta saturnalis
GTTGCGTTGCGTTGCGTAGCGTTGCGTTGCGGTGTGTTTTATTATGTTGTATTGTGTTGCGTTGTATTGTATTGTGCCATTGTTGATAAGGTATTAACTTGAAAAATTGCTGTAATTAGCAATAGATCAATATTAGAAAAGAGCACCATCCTGAGATCGTAAATAATGTTACAAAATCATTGTAAAATTTGACATCAAATTAAATAAAATGTTATACCAGGGCTACTTGTTTGCACACTTTTTCGTACCGCACTCAGGAGCTACGACCTCATTTGGTGCTCATTGCGAATGGTCCTTTTCGAAGAGCTGCTTTTGTTGCTACTACTGAGCGGGGCCCCCTTGCGCCATCCAATACCAACATTCCTGTATCAACATCAGGTGGTGAAGCCCTAGCGGCGGCCATCTTGGGGCTTTAACTCATGCGCCCAATGTTATATCGCTGCTAGGGCCACCTAGCTGTGAAAACTGGAACGATGGGCCAGATCTGGCACAGATATTACTACCACCGTGCCTGGAAATGTACATTTTCCGGTTTATTGAATCTTTGTTTATTTCATGGACTATTACTGTACCCAGAATTATTAAGTTTTTGATATCGCTTGTTAAGAAAATCATTATATTGAAAACGAACATTTCTAGACGGTATATTAACACTGATTTATTAAATTGTTTTGATCATGTAATTCCTTTGATAAAACTGCTGCGCTTTCCAATGGTTTATCTAACCTAATTTTTACATTTTTGGGTGATCCAGTTTTCAAACCACACTTTGTTAAAATTTTATGACTAATATTATTACTAATTAAATTGGCAGTTCGATAATTAAGGTAATGCGTGCACGTGCACTTCAATGAGTTCCAAAATTTAACTTTACTGAAGATATTATTTAAGAAATTGTTAGTTTCGTCGCTAAATGTGCGACTAAACTTCATTTTAAAACATAACCAGCCTCTTCTAATTATTATAGTGAATGAGAGTTTAATTAATATAATGCGCGCACGCGTTTTTCAATAAATCTCAAACTTTAACTTTAGCGGAGAAATTATTTTAGAAAACTGTTTACAGTATTAGTTTCTTCGCTAAATGTGCTACTAAATTAGATTTTATAACATAATCAACCTCTTCTATTTATTATAGAGAATGGGAGTTTAATTAAAGTAATAGATGTATCCGATTTTCAATAAATCTCAAAATTTCCAGCAGTGGAAATGGGTGGGGTCGATATAAGACGTAAAACGATTGAAATTCAGTTTCATCGAGCTGGTAGCGTAGTGGTGACGCGACCTGCTTAGCATACGGGACGTAATGGGTTTGATTCCCGTTACCGTCTACCTTGTATGAGGTTTTTGAGGGGTTTTCCTCATACACTTGTAGCGGCATGGTCACTGCGTATATGCACACCATGTGCGAATGCTGGGATAGTATTTTCCCCTTTAAAACCCTAACTCCGTTCCTTCGATCCTATCCTAACTACACTCATTCTTAGTGCCACCTTGCATGTATACGTAATATATGTATGTATGCTGGGAATCCCTTAGAGAGGGAATGAAATAAGTGACCTTTTCCTTTTTCAAATCCAGTTTCAAACACCTTACATTTACAATAAATCCACAAATAACAACCCTCAACCCGGGAATAATTGCCTCTAGGCGCCACCACAGTTTTAAGCTTTTCTTAAATAAATAGTCTTAGGCGAGGTATTAAGTTAACCCTAGCTGACTGTGGAAAACAGTATAATAGCGTACTCAATAAAATCATACACAACTCGTGTTCAGTTACACTTTCACTTTCATAGAGTGCCTTAAATTCCGTCTGAGAAAGCTTAATGCAATTTTGAAAATCTTTAAGTTCATTTACCCTCAATAATAAATTAACCCAAAGCTTAATAAAATTTTGAAGCATACGAGTCACCGTAAACTTATTGATCGCGCATATTCATAAAATCAAAGCAATAAAAGGTTATCTGGATACTCTCTAATTTTCCTTCGTATACATATAGATTAGCATTTATAACTGTCATATAAATTCTGAAATAAATAATTATTGCGCAATTTCGAAAAATAATACTTCGGTCTATTAATTAATTTTTAACTACAAAAACATTAATTAGAATTTAAAAATTTTAAAGACGTATCGATCAGTGCGTCGTTCACGAATCATATATTTTCTATCAAATGTTATTGGAACACTTTCTCTTTAAAACGTATTTAAACATTCACCACCATAAATGAATTGTAATAATTAAAATCTGAAGTTTGTGCTTAATAAATATCTTATCAGTATTATGTATTTTGTGATTGTTACTGAATGCAAAATAAGGAAATTTTGTAAACAAAAAAAAATTCAAAATAAACAATTCTCGGATCAATTAGTAAGCCAAAATATCAAAAGATTGATTGCTCTAAAACGGTATAATCCTTTATGTAATTTCACACCAAGAAAAAAATTAACTCTTATAATATTTGTTCTCTTCTAGAACTTTAGACTGAGGAATCATCATGTAAACAAATATGTTATTTAATGGATTTCTATTGACATCTTTCAAAAACGTTTAGGTATTGTTTCTAGATTAAAAATTCGTAAATCATATGATTTAAACATATAATAACGGTAATGTAGGTTGATTATCCTTGTTGCCTGAAACAACACTTACAATATAAACGATGATACGTCTGACGATAATCAAACCCTTTGGATTCAAAAATCTAGAGTTATTCATATATAAATACGTTCCGCGGTCCTTTATACGGTATAATGTGTCCACTGGGTTGATTCGTTGTAAATAGTCCACACTTGTCACTAATAAGCGGCCATCGACGTAGTTTCGCTATCTTAAATGTCCGTATTCTGTCACGTAAAACAAAATGGAACAATCTGATTTACTACATACCATTTTCGAAAAACAAGTGTTAGTCACAGAATATATTTATTTACACTTGAACATTAAAATTATTAAATGTTTTTACACAGTAGATTTAGTGCTGTTATAATCGCACATACGCATAAATCAGTACCATTAATATCCAATGCTGTTTAATCTAATACATAAGTGTTAAAACACAACTTAATTTGTGACATATAGAATCACGTTAGGTTCCTTTTTGTATCATGCGGGTTTGCATACACAATACTTCCAACTCGATGTTTGCTGTTTACTTTAAATCTGATTCAACACTTAAATTTTGAAAAAAAACAGTAGTATTTTTTTTCAATTTACAAATTAATCCTTTCATTTTTAATGTTTAAATACTTCATCCCCGAAATGAGCTTTTTGCAGTAAACTAATATGCACCGCGTCACTAATTATTTACAAATAAAAACCAGCACTGACTGTTTTTACGATCCCACAGCATACTCGCGCGCGACCACTTCTTAAGTATAGCTCCTTGCCAAGCCTTTCTCGCTGTACCCTAGCAGTCTTATAACAACATTTGTCCTTGAGCACGCATTCAATTTTTGTATTGCTCAATGTTACGACATTTATACAAGCAAAAATATACATACATATTCTATTCTGCACCTTTAATACGGCATTTAGCAGCCAACAGTGGCAAATTCCGGTAGCATTTAACTATTATCGTCTCAACAAGGGTTTTACCAAAGCATTAATTACCACATTTAATACTTTCAACTCAAATACAACATTTAAATACTCATACATGATACACAATGCTCTGCTAAAATTCCAGTGATAAGACTGCATATACCCATTGGGTCATAATAATCTTACATCAGTTGTTCTGGAACTCCTTCGTTCCCAATCATATGTGGTAATAAACTACATCCAATTTTTAAAACAAAAGTCAAAGACTTATTCTACTTTATAGCAGACTACGTGCTTCCTTCACAAATATATTTTTTTGCAAAATGAAATTATATCTCTTATCCTTATTAGTTTACCTTAGTCTATTTCTTGCATTTATCATGAAAATATAATAAACTTCTAATTTCTGTAGATTTTATTGAATGTTTTCTATCCCACCCCGATTATTTTTCTTCAAGTTACTTAAAAATGTACACATCTTACTATACAATTCATTAAATTCTTTTAACATAATTACTTCATATTACTAGACAGAACGGTCTTTGTTCCATTACGTTTTCCATTGCTATCGGCAACTTTTCGTTGCTTCCGGTTTCCATTTCCGTTTTAATTATTCGGCAACTTCTTTACCTTCCAACGTATACGTATATATCTAGGTATAGAAGATTATACAATCGACTATTTCTTCACTATCGCTAAATCGACTTATTAGCTCATTTTACAACTTTTGGTCAAGTTTCGACAAGATCGGCCATCATATCTGGATGTCTGTGGGTGTGTGTGTCTGTGCGTCTGTCTGTGTGGATGTATGTTAGTATCCACGATAACACCAGAACAACAGTATCCACGTACTTAAAATCTTCTGTTTAAGCTTGTTTTAATTTGGATTTCGGGAGAAATACAGCGGTGGAGAGGGGGGTCAGTTTTAGGTTTTTATCAAATATTTCTAAAACATAAGATATAAAAATAAGTAGATGTAGATTTTAAACATATCGATTAATTATGGTCTATGTAATTTTTTGATACGGCGCGTAATTTAGCAGAAAAAATTTAAGTGTCCACTTTTTTCCAATATCTGAATAACGATTAATTTTATGAGAAAAAGTGTAGACATATTTTCTAAAGAAAATTTAATTTAGCATAACATTTCTTCATAAAGTTTCTTAATATCATGCAAGGTAAGTGTAAAAAATAATTAAACATGAATGAAAATGGTTAAACTGTATTATTGATATCTTACAAAAGGGGCGGCGTTGGAATTTTTTTTTAAGTTAACATGTATTTGTCTATTAATCTCTATCTGACATGAAGTTTTAAATGTTATTCTGACATAGATTGTTTTTGTTTTTACAATGTTGCCTGTTTTCGTTATAAAAGTATGGAACAGTTACCCTAAAAATTATATATTAAAATAATCGGGTCATTTAGTTCACACATATTGCGAGACAACCATTTGACGGATTTCGATGATTTTTTTTGCATGAAAGTAGTTTTTCGCAGAAAGAGATAACGGAGCCACAATCTTATTTCAAGATTTCAATTTTTTTGAAAAAGTCTAGCAGCCGACGCTAATATTGTTGTCCATTTACATATATACGATTGTATTTAATTTACTATGCTTTTAATTAGCATCATTAAATGTAAGTTAAACGCAAAATTTTACGGAGAAAAGGCTAGATATAATTAAATTTATTTCATTTCTTTTAATTTTTTAAGTTAGCATCTAGGTGTCTATTAACCTCTGCCTGTCATGAAGTTGATACAGTGCTAACAAGCTTAGAAACGACGTATGTCAATTAATTTCAATAACAAACGCCAACAACCAATCAGCGGTTGTGATTTAGTTAGTGTACACTCTGTGTAAAATACATATTTAAAAAAATTCGTTTGTCAGTTCACGCTTTTTAGTTTTCCTTAATTTGTTTGTTTGTATTTCATTTTGCTTCCAGTTTCATCTCTTGCCTACTAAATCGTCTTTTTAAAAACGCCTGTCATTTATTAATTCATAAATATTGGTAAGTAAATATGTTGTCATTGTTACATAATTTATTAGCATTTTTTGGTCATTGTGTACAGGGTGGCCAACTAAGAATGCGAGGTACTGTATCTGGGAAACTATCCATCGTAGAGGCTTGCGCAAAAAAAATTTATTACTAAAACGGCCAATACAAAAACCTGGAAAATATTTTCAAGTTTCTGAAATGGCCGCTACGGGGCGTAACTGCAATCATGAATCTAAAAACGTGATGTTTCTGTGAATTCTGCTATATTAACCTAATATGGTAATGGCACTTTTTGACGTATGTCTAAAAATAAAGTGGTGGGGGGTATTCAAAGGTTCTTGGGCTACAAATGTTATAATATTTGAAGTTTTGTTAGTTTCACAAGTCGTCGCTAGAGGGCTTTGTTCGACATTCCGACAAAAACGGTTAATTTTCGCAAAAAAATTAAATGTATTGGTATGACTTATTTTTCACGAACAAGTAGATAAATGATGCCTAAACAATCTAGTGAAAACCGCATCTCGATATCTTGTTCCTAACCTAAAATATCGGCCAAAGAAAACTTTATAAGAAAATCCCTTAAATTTTTATTTTTTTAACTATATTTTCTGTAATTGTTTCTATTATGTAAGTTGTGGCCCTAAAAAGGACCGATTTAAAGGAGGAAGGTTTTTAATGCCCCCGTAAATGCTCTAAATGCTGACCATCACGCTATATGCATTGCTGAAGCCTCTCATGACTAGACAAAACTGCAGCTTCAATTTTGGTTCACGGTATGTTACGTATCGCGTTACGAATCCGGTTTTTCATATCTTCTCTAGTAGTAGGTTGAGTCCGAAACACGATGTCCGTTAAGCGCCCCCATAAATAAAAATCGAGGAAAGTTAAGTCTGGCGATCGCGGAGGCCATGGAAACAGACTTCCTCTTCCAATCCACCGTTGTTGCTCCAACAACAACGGTAATTGAATGGCCAAAAAGTCAAGAAATACACTGCCATTTAGTGGTTGCTCGAAAAAATATGGCCCAATAATTCTGCCTCCCAGTATGCCACACCATATACTTAAACTCCAACGTCCTTGGCGCTGAACTTCACGCAACCAATGGAGATTTTCTGCAGACCAATAATGCATATTGTCCAAAGAATTTAAAATAATAATTCTCTATTTTCGCGTATCATGCCTAACATCCAATGGCAACAGTCTAACCTTCGATCAAAAGCTTTCTCTTTCAAGGCCTGATGCAAAACGACATGAAATGGGTGCATTCTTAAAGTAATCAAAAAGAGTTTAAACGAATACCTATATATTTTGATGGCCATTAGAACTTACCTATGGTCCTTCAAAATATTTTGAACCGTTGTCCGTGATATGCCCAACTCAGTGGATAATGCTCTTGTGCTAACATGAGGATTTCCTTCAATATAGCCCAGTACATGGTTAATATTTTTTTGTGTTCTTCCAATTCTACTATGTAAGTTGGGGCCCTAAAAAGGACCGATTTAAAGGAGAAAGGTTTTTAATGCCCTCGTAAATGCTAGAAAAGCTAGCCATCACGCTATATGCATTGCTGAAGCCTCTCATGACTAGACAAAACTGCAGCTTCAATTTTGGTTCACGGTATATTACGTATTGCGTTACGAATCCGGTTTTTCATATCTTCTCTAGTAGTAGGTTGAGTCCGAAACACGATGTCCTTTAAGCGCCCCCATAAATAAAAATCGAGGAAAGTTAAGTCTGGCGATCGTGGAGGCCATGGAAACAGACTTCCTCTTCCAATCCACCGTTGTTGCTCCAACAACAACGGTAATTGAATGGCCAAAAAGTCAAGAAATACACTGCTATTTAGTGGTTGCTCGAAAAAATATGGCCCAATAATTCTGCCTCCCAGTATACCACACCATACACTTAAACTCCGACGTCCTTGGCGCTGAACTTCACGCAACCAATGGGGATTTTCTGCAGACCAATAATGCATATTGTCCAAAGAATTTAAAATAATAATTCTCTATTTTCGCGTATCATGCCTAACATCCAATGGCAATAGTCTAACCTTCGATCAAAAGCTTTCTCTTTCAAGGCCTGATGCAAAACGACATGATATGGGTGCATTCTTAAAGTAATTAAAAAGAGTTTAAACGAATACCTATATATTTTGATGCCCATTAGAACTTACCTATGGTCCTTCAAAATATTTTGAACCGTTGTCCGTGATATACCCAACTCAGTGGATAATGCTCTTGTGCTAACATGAGGATTTCCTTCAATATAGCCCAGTACATGGTAAATATTTTCTTGTGTTCTTCCAATTCTTTGCCGTTGAAACATAGGCCGAAAACTACCATTGGCTCGTAAGCTCTTACATCGCAAGGACGCCGATCAGGATATCGAGCCGCGTAAACTCTTTTAGCTGCTGCGGCATTCTGAAGACATTCAAAATAAACCTTGATTATACGTAAAACTCATTTTGAAAGCACAAAAATTGCTGAAAGTAACGCGAAAGTATTGACAACTATTGACAATTTGAGGATTATGTATGTTTTGTTTAGGTATCTGTTTCCATTGCCTGCTTCTCTTAATGGTATTTTTCGTGTACATCCATAGTGAATATGCATTTAAACAAACAAAAAATAGGCCTTTCGTATAACTTTTAGCATTGCTTACTTGCCCGTAGTAATTTCAAAAAGGGTGATTTTATTCTGGTGAATAAATTTACAAACATTTAAAATCGCAATTTCTAGGTAACCTGTTCAGAGCCGAAACTGAAGCTGCAGTTTTGTCTACCCATAAGAGGCCTCAGCAATGCACAGAGTGATGGTCAGCATTTCGAGCATTTACGGGGGCATTAAAAACCTTTCTCCTTTAAATCGGTCCTTTTTAGGGCCACAACTTACACAATAGAAACAATTCCAGAAAAATATAGTTAAAAAAAATAAAAATTTAAGTTATTTTCGTGTAAAGTATTCTTTGGCCGATATTTTAGGTTATGAACAAGATATCGAGATGCGGTTTTTTCGATCTTGTTTAGGCATCATTTAGATACTTGTTCATGGAAAAAAGTCATACCAATGCATTTAATTTTTTTGAGAAAATTAACCGTTTCTGTCGGAATGTCGAACAAAGCCCTCCAGCGATAATATGTGAAACTAATAAAACTTCAATTATTTTAATGTTCTTTGTAGCCCAAGAAAAGTTCTTTTCAACGCGCCCAAGTTTATTAAAATCGGATTAGCCGTTTCTAAGGTACGGTAGGTGATTTAAGGAAACCTTTCAATACCCCCCACCACTTTATTTTTATAGATACGTCAAAAAGTGCCAAACAAAAAAAGTTCAGATTATTCTCGACTTCAAAGATCAGTTATTTTTTTATTAGGTTAATATAGCAGAATTCACAGAAAAATCACTTTTTTAGATTCAAGATTGCAGTTACGCCTCCTAGCGGCCATTTCAGAAACATGAAAATATTTTCCAGGTTTTTGTATTGGCCGTTTTTGTAATAACTTTTTTTTTGCGCAAGCCTCTACGATGGATAATTACCCAGATACAGTACCTCGCATTCTTAGTTGGCCACCCTGTACAATAATTGTTATAGCTAACTTGCAACTCAAAACAAGAAAAAGCATGTAGAAAATTAGACGTATTAATTTGTTAATGTATGAAATTTAATTAGATGGTTTAAAGTAGAAAGACTTTGTGCATAAACGTAAATGTTTGGATCGATTAAGTTGATTATTTATAAAATTTACTTCGAAACTTGCTTTAATTAACCTTTGTTGACATTATTATTCAATTTGAATTGTTTTGGAATGTCTTTATGTGTAACTTGCAAATTATACGAATACAACTATAAAAATAAATCTAGTTCCTGTAATAACACATATACTGGTAGTTAGGCAACCAATGTTATAAAACTATATGTCATAGTTTCTTCTGTTTACAATTTGGAAAGACCGCCAAATGGATTTCTATGTACTTGTGCATATGAATGTACTTTGGAAACATACAGCTCCCTCGGTTACGCCGTCCTGTTGCAGTTCTAAGCTTGGTGTAACTGTACGTCTGTTTGACATAGATTCTTGTTCTTGCTTTTACAATGTTTCCTATTTTCGTAATAAAAGAGGTTGCATAATTAACCTAAAAAAAAATTATTAAAATTATTTCGTTTCTTTTAATTTCCATTTTGTAGGTTGGAAGATATTTTACAGATTACATTCTCTATACATTTTTCCGAATTCCTCCATTACTTCTCCCACTACATGTTGTCATTTTAACGCATTATTTATTTTCACGTAGTTTCACATATTTATATTTTACTTAATAATTGATTATTCGCTTATACTTTAACACTTGCGTTTAACTATTTAATGTTTACAACTCTTAATTTTTTTTTTTTAAACTGATTTAAATTATACCTCACTTGTTAGAAGTACGGTTCTATTGACAACAATTTTCAGACTTCTTCTTTAACACGTTAGACTAATTTTTATTTCTGAAATTTCTGCTTACATTTTAATTATTTTAAAACTTCCATTTTTTTTAGCAGAGGTCGCCATGCAATAAAGCTACATTTAAAGGAGGTATGGCCGTGTAAATGACATGTGTGCGTTGCAATATAATTTGTTCGTTGTCAGGGTGGCCTAGTAATGTTCCTGAGGAAACGCCATTGTTTCCTTTCTTTACTTATAGGGAGTTTGGTTTGGTTTATTATTAATAAGCTTTCTATGTAACTATACGTATTGAAGCTATGATGTGTCGAACTAAGGCTTATCCTTACTTCTTTCACGTCACGGGTAAAAATCTACCCATCAACTTCTTAACCATTTAGCACCTGACAATTAACCCTTAACTGGTAACATCTCCAAAATAAACGCTATGAGTAACACACGTCTCACAGACGTTGACGGCATTTTTATTTTTTCAATGTGCGTCTATTGAATCAATTCGCGAAAAAACTAAAATTTCATCATTTGAATAATTTCAACAATTTGTTTAGTATATTATCAATGTGAGTCAAATGGAATATAAAACAAAAATGTCAATAATACAAGTGAATGAAAGTAATTTTTTATTGTATAATGATTTGTAAATACCATGCAATTTGAAAATATGTAATTCGAAGCAAAGAATGACATTCATATGCAATGAACAGTGATCAGAAAAATATAAATGAAGAAAAAAAAATTGAGAAAAGAAAAACAAAACTCATAAAAGCAAAACAAAGTTCATACAACAGTCGAAGCACATTGATTGCATTTTTTTTTTGAGCACTCCAAACAGCACGGATTATCACACTTTATGCACTTGTAGGCTGTTGCTCTCCTTTTCTCATACGGGCAATACCTGCAAGTTTTCCGTTTTGGCAGTTTGTCCGATATTTCCCTGCGAGTAGTAGTTGGCCCCTCTTCTCCTAGGATATCGGTCATAACTTTTTGAGACCATCAGGGAGATTGGGAATAGACAATCGTCGTTGAACTTGCTTTTTTATTAGTGTCGTGGCCAGTGAGTGTATAAATTCGAAACGCTTTACCGTGGGTGTTCCGTCAAAACTTGTATAAATGATGCCAGAATTTACAACACTTACAGCAATCATGATAAAATATGGTGAGAGGCCAACGTCTGGATCTTCTATTTGGTGAATAATTTGCGATGATTTTATCCAAGTTATCAACACCCGATTTAGTGGAATTGTAAAAGCTGATTATTTCTGGTTTATTATTCGATTGATCCGTGAATTTTGAGTTATGCATTGATGAAATCAAATTCACTGCTTTGTTCAGCTTTGGAACATGAGACACCATTGTCACATCTGATGCAAAACCATATAAAGATGACCCTACCGTTCTTCTTCTATTGGCATGGAATTCTGGTGGGATCTCTCTTTTGTTGGCTCTCATTGTGCCAACGTAAGTCAAATTGATTTTCTTCAATTCGGTAATTAGCACCAGTGACGAAAACCAGTTATCGGCTGTTACGTTTCTATTTGAATTTGCGATAGGCTTGCATAGGCGAATGACTCTCTGTGTAGGTTTACTCATTTTTCTCTCCTCACTCGACAATGTGAATCCGTCACTGTCTTTGCCTAGGTATAGGTAGGCATTGTACAAATAAGACGTATGCGCGTCTGTCAGGCATAAAATTTTCAATCCATATTTTGCCGGTTTATTCGGTATATAGATTCTAAAGGGACACCTTCCCCTGAAACCAACTAACATCTCATCTATGCATGCATGATTCCCTATCTCAAGTGCATTCTGGCAGTTTTTCACAAATTTATAGAATAAAAATGAAATTGCGGCAGCGGGGTCACTTTTACTTCGCTCTTTCCTTGTGTTAGCATCATCAAACCTCAACGCTAGTAATAAAGTGAGACATCTTTTCAAAGACATGACACCTCTAAAAATTGGTCGTCCAGATGGTCCTGTAGAGAATAATGAGGCTAGATCTTCTCTTCCTGACTTGAATATAGCGCATAGCATCATTAGTCCAATAAGAGCTTTAATTTCAATTGTATCAGTGTCTTTATAGTTCACAGATTGCTGGTCTTTCAGTTTTTCTCTCATTGTTGCCATTTTTTGGTTAGTCCATTTTACTATTTCATCAATTATATCTCCATCGAACAGAAGACGCCAAACTTCTTCAATATTTGGATTTTTTCCAAGTGATTTCGCGATTGGTCGTAACATTGGAAGCTTCATTTTCATAATATTTTTTGCCGGAGTTCTTGAAGATTTCGGTTCATTAGCACTCCAAATGAAACATTTGTTTTTTCCATAATAATATTTCGGCTGCTGATTATCATTCGGATTAGAAACTTCCTCAGGTGTACCAATAACCGCTTCTGTGTTCATGTTGCTACTGCTTGCTTCCCCAGGTGCATTATAGAGCGTTGAATGCAAATCGTTCCCTTCGAAATGACGATCATCTTCCGAAACTGGCTCATCGACATCAGAGTCGACATCGTGATCGGAACATTCCAGTAATTCATCTTCAACATTGAAAGAATCATCAGTATCGAAATCTTGATCACTAGGTTCTGCGTCGTCCTCAGGTAGAGAAACCATTGCCATGATTTTTCTTGTTCGTGCAGAAAACATTTCTGGAAGAGACACGAAAATTTTGATGTATACTGTCATTAGATAGGATGCAAAGTGTCTTCCTGATTGATAAAAGGGTTTCACAAGTCATCGAAAAAAATGAGTAGGGCTTTTGAATTACTAGAAATTACTGATGGTTAACCTCTCCTGTCTCGGCTTTCACTCATGACTTTCAAAATCCTGATGGGAAAAAACAGTTTTTAACTGGAAATACTCACCTATGAAGTATCAAGTAGTATCCATCCACAGTGAAAATTACACCACAATCGGTAACACACGTCTCTGGGGCGTATAAAATCTAGTTCACTATTGGTAACACACGTCTCTGAGACGCACTACTTTTCAATGAAATGTGTTTCAGAATCACAAAACGTAGGTCGCGTGATCCAAACTGTAATGGACGATGTCGGTTCTGTCACATCTGAGAATACACTGAGTGACAGGCAACACTGCCAGCGCCACGTCAAGTTACGAGTTTTTTTGAAAATAAGCGCGTCTTTCAGACGTGTGTTACCAGTTGAGGGTTAACTGTCTTACAACTACTTTACAATATCATTGCACTCCCTCTACCATCAATATGTATTAGGTATATTTTGCGTTTACGCTATTAATTCATTGATACGAGGTAAGTTCACAAAATTCTTACTTAATTAACATCATTATTATACTGAACTACATCTCCTAGCATAAGTAGTAATTGATTAGTTGAATTTAACTTTGTATCAGTACATCACAGGGGAAATGACTTATGTACCCGGTGGTTCCCAGATTAAACTTTGACTAAGCACCTCATTTGCCTACATTTCCTCTCCTCTGTCAGATAGGGTACTATTTATACTTGCAGGCTGGATAACATGGTTACTTTCGTAGTCGAACCACAGCCACCCCGTTGCAAGCTCTAATTACCCGTTGCAGGTATTCTACGGTATAGAGCCAGATGAGCATATCAGTTCCTATTTTCGTCTTAGCCCTTTCGCTCACGGCGTCGTCAATTGACGGCATGGGGTTATATTGAAAAGTATGGATACTTCCGCAACATTTTGTGCTTGAATCATCATGTCATCAATTGGTTACACTATTAGGAAACCGTATATAATATTGTCTTGCCATCTGCTGTCTAATAACTAAACTTCATTTTTAATATTTCATTGGGTGTATAGGAGACGTCGTTGCCTCGACAACGTGATAAAGCAAAAACGAAGGTGTTGTCTGTCAATTTATATTTATAGGCATGTCAGAACTGTTTAGACATAAGTAAGTAGTCACTAAATTTTTCGTTTTTGTCAAAATTGTTCGTTGTGTGCCGTTCAACAATATTTCAAGGTAAAGATAAAATGTGTTTTTTATTACTTTGATTTTAATTTTATTATTTTATTATAATTTTAATTATATATCTCTACCATAAGTATATGTGTGTTCGAAAAGCAATAATGTGAATTGAACAAGGTCAATACAATTTGTATACTATGAAAAATAACTCGATACGATTGTCGGGATAGTAATGTAGATTTTTATGTTGCATGATATTTTAAAAAATGAATATAACGTCGTGTAAAAACAGCGGTAATACCTAGTAATAAATGTGATCAATGTGATTATTCAACGCAATTGAAGAGCAATATAAAATAACATCAATTAGTGCACATCTAAAATAATCATTATAAATGTGAACAGTGTGATTGGCGGACTGATTCTAAAACCAATTTATGCAGGGTGTTGCAAATTTGAAGTTATTAACGTTTTAATTTCCTCAAAAGTATTACATGGACAGAAGTATCAGTACTTGGGGTACAGTTAGTAATTATTCCTGATAAGGTAGAATTAGGGTATAAACGAAAATTTGTGTTTGAGGAACAATTTTTGTTCTACTGTTTGGGGAGTTGAATAAATTTATTTATTGGTTTGTTGATAGTGTTAACTATAGTCAACAAAAGAACCCAATTTTGACCCATTAAGAGCCAAAAATATTTTGTTGTGTAAAATGCTGTATTTGGAACAAAATTAATTTAAATATCACAGCATATATATATATATATATATATATATATATATATATATATATATGTATGTATATATATATATATATATATATATATATATATATATATATATATATATATATATATATAATATAAACATTAAATAAGTTAAACGTAAGTGTTAAAGTTTAAGCGAATAAGCAATTATTAAGTAAAAATTAAATAAAAACGGTATGTAGTATGAAAATCTATCTTATATTTATATAAATATGTGAAACTACGTGAAAATAAATAATGCGTTAAAATGACAACATGTAGTGGGAGAAATAATGGAGGAATTCGGAAAAATGTATGGAGAATGTAATCTGTAAAATATCTTCCAACCTACAAAATGGCAATTAAAAAAAACGAAATAATTTTAATAATTTTTTTTAGTTTAATTATGGAACCCCTTTTATTACGAAAATAGGAAACATTGTAAAAGCAAGAACAATAATCTATGTCAAACAGACGTACAGTTACACCAAGCTTAGAACCGCCACAGGACGGCGTAACCGAGGGAGCTGTATGTTTTGAAAGTACATTCATATGCACAAGTACAAAGAAATCGATTTGGCGGTCTTTCCAAATTGTAAACAGAAGAAACTATGACATACAGTTTTGTAACATTGGTTGCCTAACTACCAGTATATGTGTTATTACAGGAACTAGATTTATTTTTATAGTTGTATTCGTATAATTTGCAAGTTACACATAAAGACACTCCAAAACAATTCAAATTGAATAATAATGTCAACAAAGGTTAATTAAAGCAAGTTTCGAAGTAAATTTTATAAATAATGAACTTAATTGATCCAAACATTTACGTTCATGCACAAGATCTTTCTACTTTAAACCATCTAATTAAATTTCATACATTAACAAATTAATAAATCTAATTTTCTACATGCTTTTTCTTGTTTTTCAGTTGCAAGTTAGCTATAACAACTATTGTACACAATGACTAAAAAATGCTAATGTAACAATGAAAACATATTTACTTACCAATATTTATGAATTAATAGATGACAAGCGTCTTTAAAAAGACGATTTAGTAGGCAAATAAATTAAGGAAAACTAAAAAGCGTGAACTGACAAACGAATTTTTTTAAATATGTATTTTATAAAGAGTGTACACCAAGTAAATCACAACCGCTGATTTGTTGTTGGCGTTTGTTACTGAAATTAGTTGACATACATCGTTTCTAAGCTTGTTGGCACTGTATAAACTTCAAGGCAGCAGAGGTTAGTAGACATATACATGCTAACTTAAAAAATTAAAAGAAATGAAATAAATTTAATTATATCTAGCCTTTCCTCCGCAAACTTTTGCGTTTAACATTACATTTAATGATGACAATTAAACGCATAATCAATTAAATTAAATACAAACGTATACATGTAAATTAACAACAACATTAGCGTCGGCTGCTAGACTTTTTCAAAAAAATTGAAACCTTAAAATAAGATTCTGGCTCCGTTACCTCTTTCTACGAAAAACTACTTTCATGTCAAGAAAAAATAATCGAAATCCGTCAAACGGTTGTCTCGCAATCTGTGTGAACTAAATGACCCGATTATTTTAATATATAAGATTTTTTAGGGTAACCCTTTCATACTTTCATAACGAAAACAGGCAACATTGTAAAAACAAAAACAATAATCTATGTCAGAAAGACATTTAAAACTTCATGTCAGATAGAGATTAATAGACATACATGTTAACTTAAAAAATCCAACGCCGCCCCTACTGTAAGATATCAATAATACGGTTTAACCATTTTCATTCATATTTAATTATTTTTTAGACTTACCTTGCATTATATTCAGAAACTTTATAAAGAAATGTTATGTTAAATTAAATTTTGTTTAGAAATTATGTCTACACTTTTTCTTATAAAATTAATGGTTATTCAGATATTGAAAAAATTGGACACTTCAATTTTTTGCTGCTAAATTACGCGTCGTATCAAAAAATTGCATAGACCATAATTAATCGATATGTTTAAGGTCTACATCTACGTATTTTTATATCTTTGAAATGTGCAGCTGTTTTAGAAATATTTGATAAAAACCTAAAACTGACCCCCTCTCTCCTCCACTGGATTTCTCCCTAAATCCAAATTAACACAAGTTTAAATAGAAAATTTTAAGTACGAAGATACTGTCGTTCTGGTGTTATCGTGGATACTAACATACATCCACACAGACAGACGCACAGACACACACACTCAGACATCCAGACATGATGGCCGATCTTGGCGAAACTTGACCAAAAGTTGTAAAATTAGCTAATAAGTCGATTTAGCGATAGTGAAGAAATAGTCGATTGTATAATCTTCTACACCTAGATATATACGTGTACGCTGGAAGGTAAAGAAGTTGCCGAATAATTAAAACGGAAATGGAAACCCGAAGCAATGAAAAGTTGCCGATAACAATGGAAAACATAATGGAACAAATACCGGAAATGAGTAAAACATTTGCATGAACAATTTTTGTGTTCTGTTTATTAATATGAAGTAATTATGTTAAAAGAATTTAATGAATTATATAGTAAGATGTGTACTTGAAGAAAATAATCGGGGTGGGATAGAAAACATTCAATAAAATCTACAGAAATTAGAAGTTTATTATATTTTCATGATAAATGCAAGAAACAGACTAAGGTAAAACTAATAAGGATAAGAGATATAATTTCATTTGCAAAAAATATACTTGTGAAGCACGTAGTCTCTTAGAAAGTAGAATAAGTCTTTAACTTTTGTTTTAAAAATTGGATGTAGTTGATTACCACATATGATTGGGAGCGAAGGAGTTCCATAACAACTGAAGTAAGATTATTATGACCCACTGGGTATATGCCGTCTTGTCACCGGAATTTTAGTAGAGCTTTGTGTATCACGTGTGAGTATTTAAATGTTGTATTTGAGTTGAAAGTATTAAATGTGATAAATACTGTTTTCGTAAAACCCTTGTTCAGACGATAATGGTTAAATGCTACCGGAATTTGCCACTGTTAGCTATACTTAAGAGGTGGTCGCGCGCGAATATGCTGTGGGATCATAAAAGCAGTCAGTGCTGGTTTTTATTTGTAAATAATTAGTGACGCGGTGCATATTAGTTTACTGCAAAAAGCTCATTTTGGGGATGAAGTATTTAAACATAAAAAATGAAAGGAATAATTTGTGAATTGAAAAAGAAATACTACTGTTTTTTTCAAAATTTAACTGTTGAATCAGATTTAAAGTAAACTGCAAACGTTGAGTTGGAAGTATTTTGTATACAAGGCCGCATGATACAAAAAGGAACCTAAAGTGACTCTATGTGTCACAAATTAAGTTGTGTTTTAACACTTATGTTAATGGTATTGGTTTATCTGTATCTGCTATTACAACAGCACTAAATCTACTGTGTAAAAACATTTAAGAATTTTAATGTTCAAGTGTAAATAAATATATTCTGTGACTAACGCTGGTTTTTCGAAAATGGTATGTAGTAAATCAGATTGTTCCATTTTGTTTTACGCGACAGACATTTAAGATAGTGAAACTCCGTCGATGGCCGCTTATTAGTGACAAGTGTGGATACATAGTGAGGACTATTTACAACGAATCAACCCAGTAGACACATTATACCGTATAAAGGACCGCGGAACGTATTTATGTACGAATAACTTTAGATTTTTGAATCGAAAGGGTTTGATTATCATCAGACGTATCATCGTTTATATTGTAAGTTTTGTTTCAGGCAACAAGGATAATCAATCTACATTACCGTTATTATATGTTTAAATCATAAGATTTACGGATTTCTAATGTAGAAACAATACCTAATTGTTTTTGAAAGATTGGCAATACAAATCCATTAAATAACTTATTTGTTTATATGATGATTTCTTAGTCTAAAGTTCTAAAGAGAATAAATATTATAAGAGTTAATTTTTTTCTTGGTGTAAAATTACATAAAGGATTATACCGTTTTAGAGCCATCAATCTTTTGATATCTTGGCTTAATGATTGATCCGAGAATTGTTTATTTACAAAATTTACTTATTTTGCATTCATTAACAATCACAAAATACATAATACTGGTAAGATATTTATTAAGCACAAACTTCAGATTTTAATTATTACAATTCATTTATGGTGGTGAATGTTTAAATACGTTTTAAAGATAAAGTGTTCCAATAACATTTGATAGAAAATATATGATTCGTGAACGACACACTGATCGATACGTCTTTAAAATTTTTAAACTCTAATTAATGTTTTTGTAGTTAAAAATTAATTAATAGACCAAAGTATTATTTTTCGAAATTGGGCAGTAACTATAGATTTCAGAATTTATGACAGTTATAAATGCTAATCTATATGTATACGAAGGAAAATTAGAAAGTATCCAGATAACGTTTTATTGCTTTGATTTTATGAATATACAGGGCGCGAACAATAAGTTTACAGTGACTCGTATGCTTCAAAATTTTATTAACCTTTGGGTTAATTTAATATTGAGGGTAATTGAACTTAAAAGATTTTCAAAATTGCATTAAGCTCTCTCAGACGAAATTTAACGCACTCTATGAAAGTGAAAGTGGAATTGAACACGAGTTGTGCATGATTTTATTGAGTTTGCTATTATACTGTCTTCCACAGTCAACTAGAGTTAACTTAATACCTCGCCTAAGACTATTTACTTAAGAAAAGCTTAAAACTGTGGTGGCGTCTAGAGACAATTCTTCCCGGATTGAGGGTTGCTACTTGTGGATTTATGGTAAATGTAAGATGTTTGAAACTGGATTTGGAATAGGAAAAGGCGGGCTGCTCGAGCTTTCCGAGCTCCTTCAACCACAATCATGGATTCGCAGCATACATACATACATGACGTATATATGCAAGGTGGGATTAAAGATGGGCTTGGTTAGGATAGGATCGGAAGGAACGGAGTTAGGGTTTTGAAGGGGAAAATACTATCCCAGCATTCACCTAAGTAGCCGCACATGGTGTGCATATACGCAGTGACCATACCGCTACATGTGTATGAGGAAAACCCCCTGAAAAAACCTCATACAAGGTAGACTGTAACGGGAATCGAACCCATTACCTCCCGAATGCTAAGCAGGTCGCGTCACCACTACGCTACCAGCTCGGTGAAACTGGATTTCAAGCATTTTACGTCTTATATCGACCCCACCCATTTCCACTGATGGAAATTTTGAGATTTATTGAAGGATGCATGCATTACTTTAATTAAACTCCCATTCTCTAAAATAAATAAACGAGGTTGATTATGTTATAAAATCTAATTTAGTAGCACATTTAGCGAAGAAACTAATACTGTAAACAGTTTTCTAAAATAATTTCTCCACTAAAGTTAAAGTTTGAGATTTATTGAAAAACGCGTGCGCGCATTATATTAATTAAACTCTCATTCTCTATAATAATTAGAAGAGGTTGATTATGTTTTAAAATGAAGTTTAGTCACACATTTAGCGACGAAACTAACAATTTCATAAAATAATATCTCCAATAAAGTTAAATTTTGGAACTCATTGAAGTGCACGTGCACGCATTATCTTAATTATCGAACTTCCAATATAATTAGTAAGAATATTAGTCATAAAATTTTAACAAAGTATGGTTTGAAAACTGGATCATCCAAAAATGTAAAAATTAGGTTAGATAAACCATTGGAAAGCGCAGCAGTTTTATCAAAGGAATTACATGATTAAAACAATTTAATAAATCAGTGTTAATAAACCGTCTAAAAATGTCCGTTATCAATATAATGATTTTCTTAACAAGCAATATCAAAATCTTAATAATTCTGGGTATAGTAATAGTTCATGAAATAAACCAAGATTCAATAAACCGGAAAATGCATATTTCCAGGCACGGTGGTAGTAATATAGGTGGCCCTAGCAGCGATGTAACATTGGGTGCATGAGTTAGAACTCCAAGATGGCCGCCGCTAGGGCTTTACCACCTGATGTAGATACAAGAAGAATGGTATTGGATGACGCAAGGGTGCCTCGCTCAGTAGTAGCAACAAAACACATAAATAAAAAGTTTACCTCGAGTAGGATTTGAACCTACGACCTGTACTTTGCTAGAAGGTCGTACTTGAGGTAAGCTTTTTATTTATGTATTTAATAAAATTAATGATAATTTTTAATTACATATTTATCTTTGAACATATTCGTTCGTAACAAAACCAATAATAAACCAATTTATTAAATTAACAATAACGATTGTAAAATTTTATTGTGATTAAGGCCACTTTGTGTTATCCAATTTTGTATTCTTATCATAAAATAGATGTCTTCACACCTTAATTTTTCACCTTTATGCTTGTGTCACGTCTTCCAGATATTTTATGAACGTAAAAGAAAGTATAATAAAATTCAATATGCACACTGACAAAAGTTTCAGATTGTAGAACTCTTCCACGATAGTTAATTTTCCTATGGTTTTGCAAAAATAAATCTAAACTTTTCTAAGGCTAGAATGTTATTAATTTTCATAATAAAACTCTTGCTTAACAGATTATATACTGTCTAATTAAAACAAAATGTGATACTCGTCACCTTTATCAAATTCATTATGAGCAATATTAATATTATACATAAAGTTAACTAAAAAGAATGGCCCTCGTCCCACGTTAATAAAATACTAGCAGAGTTGATGCTTTTCGTTTTAATATTTGAAATAACCATAATGAACCCAAACTTGGAGCCTATTATTTTTTATTTCTGTTTATGGCGAACGTGCGTTCTCAAATTTAGTAACTAATTCAACTGCGTTAATGGAATATAACTATTTGTGAACATTGTAGTTTGAGATCAAATCGATATTTCAATTGAAAAGCTAGAGGCGACGGGTCTATTATCAAATTAGCCATATCCAATGTGTCCCAATAGGGGGAACTATTGCCCAGAATCCGATTTGCTTCACAAAGCTTCTAAATCATTAACCGTTTAACATTCACGATATTAGCACCACTTATTAAGCTGTAACGATATGAATTATGCTTCCATTATCCTAAATACCATATTTATCCTAAATCGAATAACACATTCCGATGAAGCACACAAACATTGTGTAACGTTTGTTGTAAATAATAGTGAGTTGTGATGATTTACTGATAGACAATTGTTCGAAATTTTCTCAATATACGTTTTCATGTAGCTTTATGATTAAATTTGGCTGAATATAACTATATTACAATAATAGTTGGAAAGAATCTTCAATAGTTAACCTTATTACATTTACCATATTGTAATGACCTAATTTTATTTTGTTTAGTGTATTAATAAATTACATTTCGGACGTTCACAACTTTACTGTGCAAATTTTTCTACCTTTTCGCTTTTGTTGCAGTCTTGTCGCTTTTGTGCTATTTCGCGCATTTCAAATTCGTCGTTTTATTATTTTCAGTATATAAATGGTGTCTTACTTATTTCTATAATAAATTAGTGCTATGAGGGACGTATACGCGTAAATATGAAGATAAATAACTTTTGTGTGAATCTATTTAATGCACGCTACTCATAATGGGGTAAAATATTAAACCACAAGGAAAGGAATTCATAACATTTTCATTAAAGTAATGTGAGTTTATTTCTTCGTGGTTGAGATATAAATAAATTTAGTCTCTATTTACTACAATGACGTAACCATGGGTAGCATCAAGTTAAAAGGTTGTCAATAATTAACAGAACTATTTTCGGTCAAATTAGACAAGTACAATAGATCACTGTTGAACGCTATTAACCACGATGTATAACTAAGATTCTTTTCATTATAGATAAAATGTTACCAATAGAATGTAAACAACATGTAAGCGTAAACGACGTGGTAAGGTTAGATCAGCGTAAGTCCAAATTAGGTTTTAAAAACTAAAAGATGCACGTATAAGGTAACGTTAACATTAAGAATTAAGCAAAACATAACATGCCGTAAGTAAAACAGACATCACGTAAGTGAAAATGCATTTATTGAATTCTTAAATCATAACACAGAATAACTTATTGAGTTGTAATTATGCATTAGAGGTTTAATAGGTCAAACGCATATATTTAAAATTTCACTACAATTTACATGCTAACACAGTGAACCATTCTGACGTAGCTTGTTGGAATGGGCTGTAGCGCCTCCCTAAACTGCTAAATTTAAATGGTACAATTAATCAATCAAAACGACAATATCGGAAAACAAATTTGGCGCCACCTGATTTTCAATTTATAACGATAAATGCGTTATTTTCTGCAAAACCGTCAATTATTATGCACTCTTCGAATTTTGAGTTTTCCTTTCTATGTTTTAGATATTGTCTTTGATGTTGAGCAGTGTAGAGTGTATTTTAAATTTTTAAGTTTCTTTGATAATTCGACTTCAAATCTTTTGAGGACTCCACCACGGTTATAAAATCACATCTATCCGTGCTGACCCATTGTTTATACTGTACTTCGTTTACACCATCTAACACTTCTTCAAAAATTCTTCTTATTCGTTCACCTCCAGGACATTCTGTGCAGTACTCACTTACCATACCTTCTTCATTTGTAATGTCGCAAACCATATACTTAAAATATTCACTGTATTTTTCTTTTACTCTAAGAGCATCCATCATTAGCTTTACATTTTGGTGTAACACTAGACCCAGCCAAGTTACACCACTTTGGACGAGATTCTGCAAATTTCAAAAATCCTATTTTAAGAAACGGGTAATTTTTCCTCAATTCCAGAAAGTTCTTTTAATTTACACAAAATCAATCTTGTTTGCATTTTTACCTTCTCTCCTGTCTCGTTTCTAACATTTACACAATCTTTCATACCTGGACACATTGTACTGTATTCATCATTTTGGTAAGATTCTGTCACCAAGTCAGAGGAAAATTCTGAAACTCGAGGTGGTATTTCAGGCAAAACACCGTGTTCTTTCATAAGCTTTCTGCTAGTCTTCACTAAACAATATGTGGCACCAAATTCAGTTATTATATTTTGTTTTGACCAGGACTCAAAATTTTTTCAGATGTGGAAGTAGATGGACCAAACTTCAATTTAAAATTTTCAATTAAGTAGTAGTATTCTGGACAAATGCATAATTTTGAGTTCTGAGGTTTTTCCAAATGGTTTATGTCAACATCACAAGTGTCTTGAATTTTTCAACTAAATTAGTTGACACCTCTTGAACCTTTCTTTCTAAATATGGGATTCTTTTTTCAGAACTTAGTTTGTGTATTTTAACAGGAGACAAGCTCAGAACATTACATGCTTGGTTAATGTTCTCAATTTTTTCTTCTTCTTGTAAATAGATGTGAGATGAAGACTTCACTGAACTATCAGAAAAAGGTATATATGTATATATATATATATATATATATATATATATATATATATATATATATATATATATATATATATATATATATATATATATATATATAATATATATATATATATATATATATATATATATATATATATATATATATATATATATACCTCAATTTGATAATTCCATACTTTTATTATTTCTTATTTCTTTAAGACCCTTTTACCTTACCTATATGTAGGTATAGAAGGTTATGCAATCGACTTTTTTTTACTATCGCTAAATTGACTTATTAGCCCATTTTACATCTTTTGACCAAGATCGGTCATCATGTCTGGATGTCTCTGTCTGTCTGTGTCTGTGTGGATGCATGCTAGTATCCACGATAACTCCAGAGCGAAAATACCTATGTACTAAAAATTTTGTATTTAAGCTTATTTTTATTTTGCTTAGAGCTGGTTAGATTTTGGGAGAAATCCAGCGGCGGTGTGAGGGGGGGTTTATTAGGGGCAGTTTTTGGTTTTTATCAAATTTTCTAAAACAGTTGCATATTTCAAAGATATAGAAATACGTAGATAGAGACCTTAAATATATCGGTTAATTATGTTCTATGCAATTTTTTGATATGACGCGTAACTTAGCAGCAAAAAAATTGTAGACGCATTTTTTAAGAAAATTTAATTTTACATAAATTTTCTATATGAAGGTCTTTAGTGTAAAGTGAAATAAATATAAAAATTAAATAAATACGTTTGAATATGTATTTATTTTATTTTGCCACCATAATGTTCTTAATCTACGCCAGTGTCATTATGACATATTTATCATCTTCATTTGGGTGTCATTATGGCTTTCATAATAGCACCCAGTGCCATTATGAACTCATAATAACACGCAAATTTTAAAATAAAAAACAGACAAAAAGAAAGTTAGTTACTACTTTTACTTATTATTATTCATTATAAAATCTTTACTAACATTTATTTATTGTAAACATTAATTATAAAGTCTGTACAATTTGTTAAATTTAATCCAGCCGAAGACAAATGAGCTGAATTTGTAGAAAGAAATGTTTTTTCCCGAGTGCTTAAACTTGTTGAAGAGCCATCAGTGCATGAAACTCCACCCAAAATGTTAGAGGCCACTTTCTTCTTATTTTCTTTGGAATCTTCTATATAGCTTTCTGCCACTGTGTTAGAGCGCCAACCACCATGCGTCTTAACAGTTAATAAACCTGCTCCTGAATCTGCAAGCAACGAGGCAGATGATCTACGGAAAGAGTGTCCAGTATATTGTTGAGGACTTGGAAGACTCAGAAACGATGCTATATTACATGGCATTTTCCCAAAAGTATTAATGCCAACTGGCTGCTTAGTGCATTTTCCATTTCTATGCCCCACAAATAATCGAGTATGGGCTGTGTTGCTTGGTCTCATCGCTATATATCTTCGAACCATTTCCACCATATTAATTCCTTCAACATTCCCTTTTGTAATAAAAAAATTTCTTGGTATCTTTGTTTTCGTAAATGGAATAATAATGTGAATGCATTGTCCTTCATCGTTAACATCCTGTAAGTGCAGATTTGTCAACTCATGTCGCTTGCAGGCACCCGCAAGTCCCACTATCAATGCAACTTTCATCATAAAATAAGTTCTATCGTCAGCTCCCAGCAAAAATTTGTTCTTTTGTTAAAATTTTAGATTTTTTGATCGAAATGCTTCTGATTTTCTTTTTAGAAATGCAATTAAATGAGCGTACTTACTAATATCTATATTTTTCTTCATTGATATTATTGAACGTAGCATAGAATAATATATCCAAAGAGACGAAGGCTTGCTATGTTTTGAAAGATGTTCAAAATATGCTAGAAGAACCTTTTCATTGTTGCTATTCTTGATTCCTTTCGCTTTACACCAATCTTCAAGTTTTGCATAGGTTTGCTCATACGTCTGTCTTGATTTTTCGGGAAGTAGGGAATTGACGACGTTTTGCGATATCCGAAGGGACACTCTCAGAATCAGAATCACTCATATTAATACTTTTGCTATTAAATTGGATGTAAAGCACAAAAGTGAACGGAAATAATGACGTTGTCAAAATAAAAATTGCAACAACCAACAAGCGTCGTTACTATAACATCGACCAATATGGGCACTTAATAATTTTGAATTTTTATTTACAAAAACGTTTCTGATATTGTAAACAAATCGAATCTATGCAATGAAAATCTATTTGGATTGGAGTAGATTAAATTTTGAATGATACACGTTCGATATGAACTTCATAATGAAACTTGTGTAAATAAACCACTCGGCTAACGCCTCGTGGTTTAACTTTACACGCGTTTCATTATGACGTTCATATCGAACTAGTACCATTAATAACTATTATTTTATTTTGCCACCATAATGTTCTTTATACGCCTCCAAATGCGGGCGTAATGTGGTCTTTATAGCACGGAAATGTCATTGATGCTAAGCAGCATGATTGACGGCAAACACATGACATGATATACAGTAGCAATATCACAGTATCTTGGTAACAACAAATTAGCCTACTGTCGACTTTATTTCACTGCATTTGCATTTAAAAACTTGCCGAAGCTTTTTAATATTTTGTTCCAGTTTCATGGTGCAAAATAAAATAAAACATTGTATGTACCACGGGCATAATTGTAGATTATGGCTCTCAGGAATATAAAAGCCCTCTGCGTCACGTCGGGCTTTTAACATTCCCTCGAGCCATAATCTTCTGATTATGCCCTTAATACATAAATATCTATTATACGCCTCCAAATGCGGGCGTAATGTGGTCTTTATAGCACGGAAATGTCATTGATGCTAAGCAGCATGATTGACAGCAAAACACATGACTTGATATATAATAGCAATATCACAGTATCTTAGTAACAACAAATTAGCCTGCTGTCGACTTTATTTCACTGCATTTGCATTTAAAAACTTGCCGAAAATACTGAATCTTTTTAATATTTTGTTCCAGTTTCACGGTGCAAAATAAAATAAAACATTGTATGTACCACGCGCATAATTGTAGATTATGGCTTTCAGGAATATAAAAGCTCTCCGCTTCGCGTCGGGCTTTTAACATTCCCTCGAGCCATAATCGTCCGATTATGCCCTTAATACATATATATATATATATCTATTATACGCCCCCAAATGCGGGCGTAATGTGGTCTTTATAGCACGGAAATGTCGTTGTTGCTAAACAGCATGATTGACATGATATATCACAGTACCTTAGTAACAACAAATTAGCCTACTGTCGACTTTATTTCACTGCATTTGCATTTAAAAACTTGCCGAAGATACTGAATCTTTTTAAAATTTTGTTCCAGTTTCATGGTGCAAAATAAAATAAAACATTGTATGTACCACGGGCATAATTGTAGATTATGGCTCTCAGGAATATAAAACATTCCCTCGAGCCATAATCTTCTGATATCTTAATACATAAATATCTATTATGTCTATTAATCTGACATGAAGTTTTAAACGTCATTCTGTTGAATATTATTGCTCTTGTTTTTACAATGTTGCGTGTTTTCGTTATGAACGTATAAAAAGAGGTTGCATCAGTGAACTGTACTTATACGTACAGTTCGGTGGGTTGCATAGTTATCCTAAAAAACTTGAAATTAGAATTATTTAATTTCTTTTCATTTAAGTTAGCATCGAGTTGTCTTTTAATCTCTGTCTGTCATGAAGTTTTAAACGTGTTTGAGATAGATAATTATTTTTGCGTTTACAATGTTGCCTATTTTCGTAATTAACTTCTTATAAAAGAGATTGCATAATTATCCTAAAAAAAATGTTACTAAAATTATTTCATTTCTTTTAATTTCCATTTTGTAGGTTGGAAGGTAGTGTGGTATTCCACACCAGATACTTTATTGTTGTTTTGTGTATTAGCATATGATCATAGCGTTTTTCTTTATATACAACTTTTCAGTTGTCAAGAAACTTTGTAGCATGGTAGCTGCATATAGTAATTACAATGTTTGGAAAACACCTTGCCTTTAACAACTGCTGAATTTTCTTTTGAAAACGTATTTTTGTGACATGTTTGATTTAAAAATTTGCCGACGGAACATTCAATTTTTAAAAAGTAGACTTTTTATCTAAATAAAGTCATACGAAATCGACAAACGCCATATGGCCGACTAAAACAAGCAAATTATCACGCCACAACGCATTCCATGGCACTGTCATTAATACATACAAAAGCCATTAATAGGGTTAATAATATTATTTATAAGTATTTAAAGCATTCTGTTTTTATCTGGTAACCTCTTACACCTACGCACACCAAGGTAAAGGGAATGAGTTTCTCTCCATATCTGACAAATTCCTTAATTCCTATATAAAGGTGGTTCTGATGAAACACTGTGGCTCTCGCACACTGGTGATGCGAAATAGGTGGCGCGTGGCGCCTATATTAAAGAAATCCACTAGGCTCATACATTACTAGATAGTGCTTGTATTACTATCCGAGTCGAACACAATGAGGTACGTATGTGGCCTCTGTGCTCGGATGACCCTCAAAAGAGTGTCAACTATCACTAACTAGCATCCAATATTCATCCATTATACCTTATAAAGCAAAGCATGTAGACAGAGTGTTAGAAGAAGTATGAAGTAGGTATCCACAATAGTGCTTTTTCAAAAAATAAAAACTAAAAAGTAAAAATATAACCCTTTTTGTTTTTTGTACTTTGATTATACTAGTATTAGTCTACTATTTGACAAAATTTAGGATTTAAAAAAAAATCTCTTTTTGAGATACAGGGATTCAAAGTATAAGGAAAATGTAAGTTTCTGTTTAGTGACTTTACTAATAATTATTACCCAAAGGAGTAGTTGTGCACTAAAAATAATGTTTTCAATTTAAATTGAAACATATTGGTGTATTTCAACAATTTTATTTTATAATTTAAGTGAGATATTTTGTTTTTGTCTCACCCTGTGTAATATTACCTAATTTTTAAAATATCACATTTCCATGAAAAATAAAAACTGAAGTTAAAAACTTTAAAATTGAGTTTAATTTCAGGTTGTAATAAAATGATTAAAAAATCATATGTTCGTAAATTTTGATCACCCTTTATAGTTGTGGGACGCTATAAAATTAAAAAGATCAATATTTTAAAAAACTACGAAAATAATATAATATATTTTTCAATTTTTAAAGGATCATGTGGCAACCCAAAAATACATTAGTGTGCGAAAATCGATGGGATGACACCAAAGTAACCAGCATTTGTCAATCAACAACGGCATGAATGGCCTATTATACGAATAATTCTGAAATTAAACCGAAATGGGGGAGAGCTTTCCGAGCTCCGTCAGCCGCAATCATGGATTCCCAGCATACATACGTACGTTACGTATACGTGCATGGTGTGATTAAGGATGGGTGTGGTCAGGATAGGATCGGAAGGAACGGAGTTAGGGATCTTAGGGGGAAAATGCTACCCCAGCATTCGCCTAAGTAGCCACACATGGTGTGCATGTACGCAGTGACCATGCCGCTACATGTGAAAATACCTCATACAAGGTAGACGGTAACGGGAATCGAACCCATTACCTCCCGAATTCTAAGCAGTTCGTGTCACCACTGCTCTACCAGCTCGGTAAATTAAACCGGAAAAACCGTCGTATCTCTTTAATTTTTCAAAATAACTGTCAGTTGTTATCCGTATCATCAGAAAAACCAGAGAAAGGCATTTCTTAAAAAGTCATAGCTAACTATTGTTTCCAT
Organism: Vesta saturnalis; assembly: GCA_036346205.1. Classification (NCBI taxonomy): domain Eukaryota; kingdom Metazoa; phylum Arthropoda; class Insecta; order Coleoptera; family Lampyridae; genus Vesta; species Vesta saturnalis. The sequence continues at coordinate 439,777 of JARFJB010002360.1, forward strand.
TAAAAAAAAATGTATATGTCGTTACTAAAAAAAATAGGCGCACTCTAAAAAACAGATTTAATTGCCTTATAAAAACATAATCATCTATAACTTTTTCTTTTGCACTCTTTTTCTTAATACATTTGCAGACAAGACGGCATATTCCGTTCCGTTAGCAGAGACAAGACGGCGTACGCCGTCCATACAAATATTCATGTGCTGACACAAGAAGGCACACGCCGACAAATTTTTACGGTATTCCTATTACATACAGGATTAGTGTCTCACGAGAAAACATAAAATTACGAAGCATGTCCTACCAGAACTTTTGGTGGAGCAATTACCCTAGCTTCATTTGTTTCTAGTGCACGTCGTTACGTGTGTGCCTTTGTTGCTTATAAAAGCTAACTTTTTTGTAGTTAAAAGTGTGTCATAATTCGTAAAAACAATCATTAGTATCTGGTAAGTACCCATTCTTTTGAAATAGTATAGAATTGAATTACATAAAGTAAAAATAAACAATAAAATAATAAATAAAAACGGAGATTACTAATGATGTTTATATTTTGTCGTATAACGTCGCTAAAATCGAGCATCGAGTCTAATATTTTTGTTGTTTTTGTAAAATTTGATAAATTATTCTCCCGAGTTTGTATATAACATGACATAATATATAGGTTATACAGGGTGGTATAAAGAAAGTGATATAAAGTAGGATCAATATGTAGTCACAAATATCGACATCGGATGCTGGAGTAATACGTGGTGAAATACAGGATTCCACTGTTTGTTCCAGTGGCGTCCAGTATAAAAATTATATTGATATTTTTAGAAAATACTCATACACTCAGCTAACTGCTTACCTTACTAAGTAAAACATTATTATTTTCATGTTTTCCGGGTGGATTGCACAGTTTTTTTTACAGATAAAATGGACCCAAACGAGAGAGAGAGACTTTTACGACTACATGAAGAAGTCAGCAGCGGCGAATCAGAGGATTCTGAGTCTGAAAGAGAAGAATTCAGTGCGGATGATGATATCCTAGATCCACATTTGCTTGCCGATACTGCTACCAATTCAGATACAACTGATACTCATGAATCGCTTACACAGCAAAATGATGTTGAACTTGAAAATAACAGCGTTGATAATGAAGGTGAGTGGTGTGATACGGTAGCTGACATTCCTGATTTTTATTTGATAATAGTGTTACTGGGATCAAACTTGTTTTTGAAAATACACCATCCTCTGTTGAATGTTTTGAAAAGCTCTGGGATGAGGAAATAATGAACATGATAATCAATTCGATAAATACATATTCTGATATTTTACAAAAGAGCAACCGACCCCACAGCAAACATTGTCGACATCGATCTATTAGATTAATAACTATGACTGAACTCTAGCATTTTTTAGCATTGTGCATCTTACAGGGTCAATCTAAATATCCTTCTATCCGAAAAATGTTCAGTATGGACCCTTTATACTACTGTCCTATTATTCATTGTGTTCTGTCTGGAAGACGCTTTGAGGAGATTTTAAGATGGTTTAGTTGTTCTTACGGTCAACTTCACAATCCAAATGATAGACTAAAAAAAGTTCGACCCCTTCTGGATAAATCATTATCTAACTATAGAAGTGCTATTGTCCCAGCAGAACATTTATCTTTAGACGAATCACTTATGCTTTTTAGTGCTCGGCTAAGCTTTCGACAATACATAAAAAGGCAAAATATGGGGTAAAATTTTATTCTGTTTGTACTACAGATGGCTATGTTTTAAATCTTCAAATTTATTCTGGAAAAAGCCAAGAACTAAATGGTTTATCCAAACTTGAGACATTGGTTCTATCCTTATTGGATCCATATTTAGATCGGGGCCACCATGTTGTCATGAACAACTTTTATAATAGTTGTCTCTGTCTAATGGCCTTGTTAATCGAAACACACATACTACTGGAACCTTACGACAGAATCGATTAGGAAATCCTGAGGCTGTTGTAAAAGCCAAACTGAAAAGGGGCGATCATTGCTGGAGGAGACGTGGTAAGACATATGTGTCTAAGTGGAAAGATAAATGGGATGTATTGTGTATTACTACAAGATATCATCCGAAAGTAATTCAGGTTACAAATAGATATGGTAAAGAAAAATACAAGCAGAAGAAATATCCAATTACAGTAAGTTTATGTCTGGTATTGGTAAATTATTGATTAATTGATAACAAATTACTTTTCTTCAATTTCGCGAAGAATTTATAAAAGAATACTTGGAACTAGATAAGGACATAAACGATGGAATATTGTTAGTGAAATCAGGTTAATTACACAGAGGTAAAAAATGAGAGTTGAACCTGGTCCACCAAATATACATCCTGAAATGCACTTTCCATCTGAAATTCCAAATCCAAGGAATCCTACTAAATCTTACCATCTAAGATATAAGAACTGTGCTTTAAAATCCGTACGGAAAGAAACAAAATATTTGTGTAAGACATGCCCTATCAAACTAGCTCTGTGCATCGTACCATGTTTTGAAGAACACCATACACGAGTATAAACGATTTACTAACCAAAAATGTTTTGTTTATGTTTGGCAATAAATAATGATAATTTCTTAATCTCTTTGTACCTTTTTTCGTACGACGGGATATGCCGTCATGGCTCCAACCTACCACCAAGTGGATTTCGTAGGGACAAGACGGCATTTGCCGCACGACTTTTTTTTCCAAAAAACTAATTTTTTG
>JARFJB010002360.1:447500-459812 GCA_036346205.1 Vesta saturnalis
AAAGTGTCTCCGATCTTTACACGAAAATACCGTTCTGTAAGGAATCCTTGGATGAAATTCGCATGTTGCCTCTTATACCATATGCATGTATCTTCTCTAGAATTCCATACCTCCATACTAGATCATACGCTTTTTCGAGGTCAAAGAATATTGCAGTAGCGTGTCTTCTCACATTAAGAGATTCTTCCATGGTGGATACTACATATAAAATATTATCTCTCGTTGAATATCCTTTTCGGAAACCCGATTGGTAATTATGTAATAGTTCGTACGTTTCTAAATATTTTATAAGTCTCTCGTTGGCCATCCTCTCCAATATCTTTCCTATACAACTGGTTAACGATATTGGGCGGTAGTTTGACGTTTTAAATGTTCTTTGCCTGGTTTCAGTATGGGAATAATAAATGAAGTTTTCCAATTTGTTGGATATGTCCCTCAAGCCATATACGGTTGTACATTGATAATAAATCTTCCTTTGTACCTTGAGGTAAGTTTTAATCATTGCATATGCAACTTTATCTAACCCTGGAGAGGTGTCCTTAGTTTTACTAAGTGCGTAATTTAATTCGTCCGTAGTAAACGGTACATTATATTGATTTGTAGTTTCTTCGGCAAAGTCTATTGCTACTTCTCTTACAGTTAATTTTCGCCTAAATTCTTCATTATAGTTCTTCAGGCTACTAATGTCTTGAAAATATTCAGCAAATTTTTTAGCTAATTGATCAGGGTCAGTAATTATATTATCGTGGTCTTCCAATCTTATAGGAGCTATATTCTTAGATTTACCTGACACAGCTTTAATTTTATTCCACACTTCCGAAATTGGTGTTTTACTGTTATTTTGATGTATATTGAGCCCATGAGTTTCTTTTGCAGCTAATATTGTCCGTCGTGCATTTGCTTTGCGTTTCTTGTACTCAATCAAATTTTCCATTACCATGTTTTTGAAAATGTTTTTAGCGCCTGTTTTCGGTTATGTATTGCTTCTCTGACGTCTTCATTCCACCAGGGTACTGGTGGTTTATTTAATTGTTGATGGTTTTAGGTATAGACTTCGTCGCAGCTTCTATTACCATGTTGGTAAAATTTGTTGTTAAACAATTTACGTCTTGTTGCATATCTACTTTCTTTACACAAGCTTTAAAATGTTCCCAATTTGCCTTGTTTAAACGCCATTTATCAGTTAAACTCCATTTGGTCTTATTTACTAATGTAGTTAAGAGTAGTGGTAATGGTCACTTCCATGGAGATCGGCTATTTGATCCCATTCAAATTTTTCAAGTATTTCTGGAGAGCACATACTTAAATCAATTGCAGAAAAACTGTTGGACCTTGAATTAAAGTGGGTGGGCTTACCATTGTTTAGAATTGCTATGTTGTCTGTATCAAGAAGTGATTCTAATGTTTTTCCACGATTGTCGTACCTTGTGGAACCCCATAAGGGACTATGAGCGTTAAAGTCTCCTAAAAGTAGAAAGGGTGTGGGTAGCTGTGCTATTAGGTTTTCAATCTCTGATAGTTCCCAGTTTTGATCTGGCAAATAAATGCTGCATATTGCAACCTTAACTGGATAATAGATATTCACAGCAATAGCTTGCATATGGGTATTTAGGTTTATTTGCTTAAATACCGAATTATTATTAAGTAATATCGCTACCCCCCCTTTTGCCCTGATATAATGGTGCATGTCCCTTCTAACAGTTTCATAATTATTCAGTTTAAACTCATCATTGGTTTTAAAATGAGTTTCCTGGAGTGCAATCGCTATTGGATTGTATTCCGCTATTAATAATTTTAATTCATCCGTGCTTTTGAGCATCCATTGCAATTCCACTGGATAATGTGCTCCATAATTAGGTTTAAATAAATAAATTTAAAATAAATAAATAAATAGATCAATAAATAAATAAATAGAAAAATAACAACGGACATATAAACAGAGCTAGACTAACAAACAAATATATCACAGTTTCATAATCACAAAACGATATCAATATAATATCACAGACTAAACGGTGGGCTTCCGGGGTCTACCCTTCTGCCAACCTTTCTTCTTTTTGTTTCAGTATATCTAACCTTTGTTCAGTACTAATTTCCTCATCAATCGAGGAATTAATTGATGAAACTGACGTCCTCTTCCTTTTATCGGAAGTGTCAGTTTCCATTTGTTCTGGAGTAACTTCAGAACTATTAGTTTTATCTTTTTCTATCTCTTTTTCGGTATTTAAAGAGGTAATAGTTTTCGGCGGTTTCTCGTATGGTATTTTAAATGTGTCTTTTAACTCCGACACAAGCATCGGAATTAAACAAGATGCCAATTCTTTCACATTTATGTTTGTTGATTTGGAAGCAGAGGCAACAATTGTTGCGTATGAATCCTTGGATACATTAGTACCTGCTTCTTTTCTAGCTTCGAAGTAGGAAATGTTTTTTTTAACTTTTATTTCCTGTATTTTTGCTTCCTCTTTATATTTCGGACACTCCCGTGACCTTGTTGAATGGTTCCCGTCACAGTTTATACAATGTATGGGTTTCTCACACTCTTTACCTATATGCATTTTCTTTCCGCATACACAAGTTTGTTCTTTGTTACATTTTGACGCCGAATGCCCGAAAACCTGACATTTGAAGCACCTTAATGGTGGCGGAATGTATAATCTTACGGGTAACCTATATATTGCCAGTTTAACGTATTGCGGTAAATTATCGGAGCAAAAGGAAAGTATCAGACTAGCTGTGTTGATTACATTTCCCTCTTTACGCGACGTAATTCTTCTTACATCTATAACTTTTGATTAGTTAGGTTTTCTAGAATTTCTTCGGTCGAGCAATTAAGGAGGTCTCGGCATGTAATTACCCTTTCACTATATTTAGTGTTTGGTGAGGTTTCTACTATTACTGGAAAATCACCAAACGTCTCAATCTTTAGCAATAATTGTGTTTGTTTCTTTGTCCGTGTATCTATCAATAATCCTACTTTGGTTTTCTTACAAGAATTAACATCCCCAACTAAACTATATAATGTCTTTGCTATGAAAAACGGGTTATCTTTTCAAAACTACCTTCCTTCTTTTTAATGAGTAGGAACCGAGGAGCCACCATGCCCGACGTCACCTTCTCCATTAAATTGTCTCTGAGGGATTTTTTGGTTGTACCCACAACAACATCCATGATTTTAGAGGTGGACTCCTCTACGGCAGTTTCAACGCTGTCTACCGTCAGCGCCTATATCAGAGGTTAGGTCCTCATATAAATTAGTATTACTCATAGTATTCCCACGAGAGGGGATGGAATATACGTCGACTACAGCAGTGCACCCATACTATAGCAAGGCTATATACTGTGGGGAGGCGCCCATTTCCCCACAGGCGTTTCAACGCTAGCGTCCAGGCTTCCCCCTGGCCACGTAAAACTGCCAAACGACCTTGGGATTGGGGGATTTTTTATAGAGGTTACCTTCCTCGTAGTCCAGGCAATTAAGCCAAGATCACCGACCGCTACCTGTACGACGTTCCCTAGCCACGCCCTGCTAGGGTCTCTGAAGTACAGTTCGCGGTTGCGGTATTAGGACACGGCTAGCGCTCATCCGTCCCCAGCAAGGACATCCCGGGCTTGCCACACCCGTATACGCTTTTGACGGCGCATGTCCTGGGAAGAGTAGAAAGGAAAGGAAGGGTTCTCAGCTTTCGCTGGGAGCCTGAAGAAAACAAGAGTTGGAGTGAGGTGCTCCGACAGAAAAGAGTTAAATAAGGGAAGTCACTCAAGACTAGTATAAGAAAGTGTACTTCCAGCAAGGGGACGCAGGGTTGCCATCCCTGACCTCGCTAGATACGAGGCCCACGTGGACTGGTCCGCGACACCGTATTCTCTAGAGCTAACAGTGGCGGTTTACCGCCACGAGCTCATATTTCGATGTTGGCCTTGCATACTTACGATCATTTGCAAGGTCATTCCTATCCGCCACCTGGGACCTATATTTATTATTTATTATTTATTATTTATTATTTATTATTTATTATTTATTATTTATTATTTATTATTTATTATTTATTATTTATTATTTATTATTTATTATTTATTATTTATTATTTATTATTTATTATTTATTATTTTATTATTTATTATTTATTATTTATTATTTATTATTTATTATTTATTATTTATTATTTATTATTTATTATTTATTATTTATTATATTATTTATTATTTATTATTTATTATTTATTATTTATTATTTATTATTTATTATTTATTATTTATTATTTATTATTTATTATTTATTATTTATTATTTATTATTTATTATTTATTATTTATTATTTATTATTTATTATTTATTATTTATTATTTATTATTTATTATTTATTATTTATTATTTATTATTTATTATTTATTATTTATTATTTATTATTTATTATTTATTATTTATTATTTATTATTTATTATTTATTATTTATTATTTATTATTTATTATTTATTATTTATTATTTATTATTTATTATTTATTATTTATTATTTATTATTTATTATTTATTATTTATTATTTATTATTTATTATTTATTATTTATTATTTATTATTTATTATTTATTATTTATTATTTATTATTTATTATTTATTATTTATTATTTATTATTTATTATTTATTATTTATTATTTATTATTTATTATTTATTATTTATTATTTATTATTTATTATTTATTATTTATTATTTATTATTTATTATTTATTATTTATTATTTATTATTTATTATTTATTATTTATTATTTATTATTTATTATTTATTATTTATTATTTATTATTTATTATTTATTATTTATTATTTATTATTTATTATTTATTATTTATTATTTATTATTTATTATTTATTATTTATTATTTATTATTTATTATTTATTATTTATTATTTATTATTTATTATTTATTATTTATTATTTATTATTTATTATTTATTATTTATTATTTATTATTTATTATTTATTATTTATTATTTATTATTTATTATTTATTATTTATTATTTATTATTTATTATTTATTATTTATTATTTATTATTTATTATTTATTATTTATTATTTATTATTTATTATTTATTATTTATTATTTATTATTTATTATTATTAATTATTTATTATTTATTATTTATTATTTATTATTTATTATTTATTATTTATTATTTATTATTTATTATTTATTATTTATTATTTATTATTTATTATTTATTATTTATTATTTATTATTTATTATTTATTATTTATTATTTATTATTTATTATTTATTATTTATTATTTATTATTTATTATTTATTATTTTTTTTTTTTGTGAGCATCGACTGCTTAGGTCATTAGCTGCATATGTCTTTATAGTCCATCATACCATGGTAAACGTACCAGAGAGTTTTAAATACTTAATTACGTTCCTTAGGTCGTCTTCCTCCGTGCTGTATATGGTTGTTGTGTTTATATTATGTTCCCGTCTCAGATTGGCGTATTTCTTGCAGTGGAGAAGTGTGTGTTCCACTGTTAATTTTTCCCGGCACTCTAAGCAAATTGGTGTTCTGAGGCCTTGCAGCAGATGTTCTGAAGAGAATCGCGTGTGTCCTATTCTGATTCTTGTGATGGCCACTGTTTCTTTTCGAGTTAAGCTAGATGGAAGTTTCGTGGGGAGCATATTTCGTTTAAAGCTATTTAACTTTTGTTCTGTGTTTAGCCACTCGTCTTGCCATTGTTTGTTTATTATTAAGTTGACATTCAGCTGTGCGTCTTTGTAACTAATTGGTATATCAGTAATTTCGTTGGAGTTGGCTATGTCTTTAGCCGCTTTATCTGCAATTTCATTGCCTTCGATTCCTGCGTGTGCAGGTACCCATACAAATATAATATTTTTTCCAGTAGTGCTTACGTGATGGATAGTTGATAGAATTTGTGTTACTAGTGGTTCTAGGGAATACTTGTTTTGGATCTGTTTTAAAGCAACTAGCGAATCAGTGCATATTAGTACGTTTTTTTGTGTTGTGTATTCCGAATACCTTAATCCCTGCCACAGGGCGTACAGCTCGGCGGTTACAATATTGCACCAACTGTGAATTCTCCATGCGTATTGTTCCTCATTAACTACTATCGCACTGCCCACGGCTTGTCTGCATTTAGATGCGTCGGTGTATATTATTATTTTATCTTCGTAATTCAATAACATTTCTTCAAGTATCTGTGTTGCTTGGTTTTTAGGGAATATTGTCGTAAGGTCGTGTTTGTACGTGGCGGAATGCAATTGCCAAGGTGCCATCTCACAAAACTGTATATTATACACAGGAGGTATAACAATTCCTAGCTTCTGAGTAAGTTCTGTCTGTCTAGTAGTAAGGGGGCGTGTTATGCTAGGTCTGTCTCGGAAACACATATGACACTCTTTGTTGTAGAAAATATTGTGATTGGGGTGGTCGGGTATTGCCAATAATTTAATACTGTATTTCATTATTTTCTGCTGGCGTCTATATTTTAACGGTGGTATTCCTGTCTCGCAGTATACAGATAGGTGTGGGCTAGTTTGGAACGCTCCTATGGCAAGCCTTAAACATGTCGCGTGTATAGTATCGAGAGGACTTAATGTGGTTTTGCGAGCGGATGAGTAAATTGCACAGCCGTAGTCTATTTTAGGCAGGATTAAGGATTTATAAATGTTGAGCAGTACATCCTTGTTTGCACCCCACTTTGTGTTAGCGAGGCATTTTATAATATTGGTACCATCTTTGCATTCTATTTTAAGGTTGTTTATATGTGGCTTCCATCTCAACGCTTTGTCCATAGTGAGCCCTAGGAATTTTATTTCGGGCACTACGCTGATGAGGTTTCCGTACAGCGTAATAGCGGGTTCCTTGTGCTCGTGTCTCAGGCGGCAAAATGGACACAGCGTGTTTTTCAGTAGAGAATTTAAATCCGATAGCATTCGCGTTACTTGTTATACTATTAACTGCTTGTTGGAGGTTCTGTTCGGTATTTTCTATATCATTCGATGAGTATATAATGGCAAGGTCGTCTACGTACCAACAGCTTTTATTTCCTTTCCAATGTTTTCGGTTATAGAGTTTACAGCTATGGCAAATAACGTAACGCTTAACACTGATCCCTGCGGGATTCCGTTTTCTAGGGTCTTAGAATCCGAGAACTCAGTACCAACCCTTACCTTAAACTTGCGTTCTTTTAGGAAGTTTTGAATAAATTTAAAAAGGTTTCCTTTTATTCCCCATTTGTGTAGTTGTTGTAATATACCATACCTCCATGTAACATCATAAGCTCTTTGGAGGTCAAAAAAGATTGCTATCGCATGGGAACGGTTTGCAAAAGCAGTTTGGATATGATGTTCGATTTGGGCCAAGTTGTCAGTTGTAGATCTGAATTTTCTGCAACCCATCTGATTGTTGGACAGTAACTTGTTTGACTCCAAAGTCCAAGTCAAGCGGGTGTTTACTATTCGTTCTAACGTTTTGGCAACACAACTCATTAAAGATATAGGACGAAAGTTCGATGGATCATTTTTGTTTTTTCCGGATTTCGGGATGGGAACGACGATAACCTCTTTCCAAGCTTCGGGATACACGTTTCGTTGCCAAATTTGGTTGTATATAGCTAGTAGCCTTTCTTTGTGTGATAGGGGCAATTCTATTAGAAACTCATACGGTATGTTATCTGGACCTGGAGCTGATCTACGTGAGTTTCTTAATGCTTCTTCTAACTCATCTATCAATATAGGGAAGTTATAACTTGATTCTTCGGTTTCTGAGCTATTCAATGGCAATTCTTGATTGCTCTTCAATCGGATGAATTCCGAGTCATAGTGGGAGGAGCTGCTTGTTCTTTGAAATGATTCGGAGAGTATGTTTGCCACATCCCTCTGGTCTGTACAGATATGGTTACCTATTTTTAATATTGTGGGTGAAGTTGTTTCCTTCCTTTGGATAGATTTAATTTTTTTCCACAACGTAGTTGGAGACGTTGTTGTATCTATAGTAGACACAAATTCTGCCCATGAGTCTCGTTTGCCCTTAAGTATCAGCTTTCGAGCTATGGCTCGTTTTTGTTTAAATGCTACCATGTTGTTGTGTGTGGGGTACTTTTTAAATCTATTAAACATTTTGTTTTTTTCCTGAATTGCCTTTTTAATTGCGACATTCCACCACGGGACATGGGTCCTCAGGAACGTGCCACCGGATTTGGGGACACTTACAGAGGCGGCTTTAATAATCGTGTCGGAAAATGTGTGAACGGATATGTTTATATTTTGGTCAACTGAAAAATTTTTTAGGTTCGTGCGGAACAAAGGCCAGTCGGCTTTCTGAAGTTTCCATTTTATTGGTGTGGTAGTATGCGGTTGCTGCAACCCGATTTCAATTCCAATAGGTATGTGATCAGAGTGTGCATGGTCCTCGAGGGTTTTCCATTTCAGAAGATATGCTAATTGGGGCGAACACATAGTTACGTCAATTGCAGACAGTTTATTTGCTCTAGAGTTAATAAATGTCCCTTCGCCCGTATTTAAAACAATTAAATCATGCTCATTTACAATTGTTTCGATTATACGCCCTCGGGTATCTATTTCCTCAGAACCCCACAGTGTATTATGTGAGTTAAAGTCACCGACAATTAAGAAGGGTGTTGGTAGTTGCCTTACGACGCTTTGTAACTCCTGTTTGGTCCACGTGAAGTGTGGAAGATAAATGTTACACAGGGTGAGCTTTATTGGACATTCGATAACAATCGCTATCACCTGTAAGTTGCTTCTAATTTTCACTAGTGTGACAGGGATGTTTTCTTTAACTAGTGTAAGAACCCCTCCCTTTGCACGTAATTGCAGTTGGTCATCTCTTCGAAAACATCTGTACCCTTTCAAGCCAAATATGTCTTCGTTTTTGAGGTGAGATTCTTGTATACATATACAATACGGATTGTACTCTGATGCCATTATTTGAATTTCAGGGTAATGTGTTTTGCACCCATTACAATTCCATTGTATTATGGAAGCCATTATTGAACGGGTTAGTATTTAGTTAATAAACTAATAAATACACTAATAAATATAAAGATATAACAGGTAAAATATATAAAATAAATACTCTGGGGACAAAACAATTAAAATATATAAATAAATAAATATATAAAATTATGTGTGTACCTGTATAAGGGGTATAACACAACTATCTTTGGCTTAATATTTTTATCACAGGCTGTTTTCCTGACGTACTAGGAAGGTTTTTTGGATCGGTTTTGCGAGGTCTTCCTTTCTGCCATCCTACCTTTCTTCTTCTTCTTTGTAAAGCGCCTTTTGCTTCTTCTAATTCATCGCTTTCAATATTAGCAGACGATTCGATCGAGCTTGGTCGTTTCCTTTTATCACTGGTGTCTATGTCTATATTCTGTGCCTCTTGAGTAGCTTGAATCTCACACTGCTTTTGTGTGTCAGAAACAGTTTTGTTTAAATACTCGTTTGGGAGCTTGTCTTTTAACTCTGTAACCAATAAGGGTACTAAGCAGGTTACTAATTCGCTTAACGTGGATTTAATTGAGTCATGTTTTATGGGGGTGCTAGCAACAGCTGCATACGATGGCCCCGAGGGCGTATTTTTAAGAATTTCACGCCGCGCTTCAAAGTAAGAGGATTTGTTTTTTGTTTTCATCTCTTGGATTGAAACTTCTAGTTTATATTGGGGGCACTCTTTAGAACGAGCCGAGTGATCCCCATTGCAATTAGGACAATTGATAGGTTTCTCGCAAGGTGCACCTTGGTGTAGGGGTTTACCGCATATGCATGTTTGGTCATTTTTGCATCTTGTAGCGGAATGTCCGAATTTTTGGCATCTATAGCAACGTAGAGGTGGTGGAACATACATTCTTACAGGAAGACTATAGAAAGCGATTTTTATCTTACTAGGTAAACTATGCCTACAAAAGGTTAACAATAGGTTAGCGGTATCAATAATTATATCATCCCTTTTTGCTGTAATTCGACGTACTTCAATAACGTCTTGTTCCTTGAGGTTTTCGCATATTTCATCTACAGAGCAATTTAGAAGGTCTCTACAAGTAACAATGCCTTTTACGATATTTAAAGAAGGATGTGGAACAACGTCAACTGAAAGTTCGCAAAACCGCTTTAAATCCAATAGAATTTTTGCTTGTTTGTTTGATTTTGTGTCTATTAACAGGCCATCGTTAAGCTTTCTAATGTTATTGACTTCACCTACCAGACTATACAAAGATTTTGAGATAATGAAAGGATTAACTCTGTCAAATGATTGTGAATCATTTCTCTTGATTAGCAGAAACCGTGGGACGTATCCCGACGTCAACCGCTCAACCAATTTATTTCCGGTATTTTGATAACGCTGTCCACCGTCAGCGCCCATATCAGAGGTTGGGTCCTCGCTTTCGACCATTATTTGAGAGTTGGACAACTCAGTATTTTTAATATTTTTCGACCCCATACAGTTCCCACGAGATAACACGGAAAACAAAAGTCACTTGCAGCAGAGCCGGTGTACTACAAGAGGGCATTAATACTGTGGAGGGCGCCTCTTCCCCCACAGGCGTTTCATCGCTAGGGACCAGACTTCCCTCTGGCCACGCTCAGGCTTCCCCTCGCGCAATCCCGTCAGCACCTAAAACTGCCAAACGACCTTGGGATTGGGGATTTTTATAGAGGTTACCTTCCTCATAGTCCAGGCAATTAAGCCAAGACCACCGACCGCTAGCTGTACAACGTTCCTAGCCACGCCCTGCTAGAGTCTCTGAAGCACAGTTCGCGGTTGCGGTATTTATTATTTATTATTTATTATTTATTATTTATTGTTTATTGTTTATTGTTTATTGTTTATTGTTTATTGTTTATTGTTTATTGTTTATTGTTTATTATTTATTATTTATTATTTATTATTTATTATTTATTATTTATTATTTATTATTTATTATTTATTATTTATTATTTATTATTTATTATTTATTATTTATTATTTATTATTTATTATTTATTATTTATTATTTATTATTTATTATTTATTATTTATTATTTATTATTCATTATTCATTATTCATTATTCATTATTCATTATTCATTATTCATTATTCATTATTCATTATTCATTATTCATTATTCATTATTCATTATTCATTATTCATTATTCATTATTCATTATTCATTATTCATTATTCATTATTCATTATTCATTATTCATTATTCATTATTCATTATTCATTATTCATTATTCATTATTCATTATTCATTATTCATTATTCATTATTCATTATTCATTATTCATTATTCATTATTCATTATTCATTATTCATTATTCATTATTCATTATTCATTATTCATTATTCATTATTCATTATTCATTATTCATTATTCATTATTCATTATTCATTATTCATTATTCATTATTCATTATTCATTATTCATTATTCATTATTCATTATTCATTATTCATTATTCATTATTCATTATTCATTATTCATTATTCATTATTCATTATTCATTATTCATTATTCATTATTCATTATTCATTATTCATTATTCATTATTCATTATTCATTATTCATTATTCATTATTCATTATTCATTATTCATTATTCATTATTCATTATTCATTATTCATTATTCATTATTCATTATTCATTATTCATTATTCATTATTCATTATTCATTATTCATTATTCATTATTCATTATTCATTATTCATTATTCATTATTCATTATTCATTATTCATTATTCATTATTCATTATTCATTATTCATTATTCATTATTCATTATTCATTATTCATTATTCATTATTCATTATTCATTATTCATTATTCATTATTCATTATTCATTATTCATTATTCATTATTCATTATTCATTATTCATTATTCATTATTCATTATTCATTATTCATTATTCATTATTCATTATTCATTATTCATTATTCATTATTCATTATTCATTATTCATTATTCATTATTCATTATTCATTATTCATTATTCATTATTCATTATTCATTATTCATTATTCATTATTCATTATTCATTATTCATTATTCATTATTCATTATTCATTATTCATTATTCATTATTCATTATTCATTATTCATTATTCATTATTCATTATTCATTATTCATTATTCATTATTCATTATTCATTATTCATTATTCATTATTCATTATTCATTATTCATTATTCATTATTCATTATTCATTATTCATTATTCATTATTCATTATTCATTATTCATTATTCATTATTCATTATTCATTATTCATTATTCATTATTCTATTATTCATTAT
>JARFJB010002361.1:0-115000 GCA_036346205.1 Vesta saturnalis
AGACACACAGAACACAGACACACAGACACACAGACACACAGACACACAGACACACAGACACACAGACACACATGCACACACGGATGCGCGAACGCATGAACTCGTGTGCACACACAGATATACGGAAACGGTCACGGGCGCATACAAGGACACGGACGTGGACTCAGGTTGACACTTAGGGAAACTATTTTTCCATAATAAGGGACAATTAAAATGTCCAAAAACTGTGCGATTTCGATTTTTGGGGCGCTACTTTCTCTAATGCTTATTATATATGGGAATCTAAAAAGGAGAAAACTAAATTCTTGAATTTACACCAGCCTAAGCCGTGTACTTCATTAACTAGCGTTTGTTTTTCCAAACAAGTGTCATATCCTTTACGTATTGCATTTATCCTGGTCTACTTCTTGCACTTCTGATATTATTCTGGCCTTACAGTTGCGCGTATGTAAATGAATATAAATTGGTCTAAAACACAAGGTGGGTTTTACCAAAATCCTTTAGAGCTTAGGTCATCTTCACTCCACTAGGTATTTCAATTTTTCAACTTGTAGTTTTTCATTCAATTTTCATTCTTTATGCAATTAAAATAAAACAATTTATAGTAATAATACAACTCAAACCCAATTCTTTTTAACGTTTATTTTAAAATTTAGCGCAGCGTGAAATTTAATAAAGTGTAAAACTTTAATAGAATTTTATCTACTTACTATTATAAAATAAAGTTAAACATGTAACACTTACTGTATGATAAATTCTTATTGGGTGTAACTTTTGTGAAAATGAGTCATACTGTTTTTGCAATTCAAGCCGTAAAAATAAAAAAAAGTTGTATTCACTAATTTAGTCGATAACTTTATGGATAGCACTGTAATACTGTTGAAATGTGAAATTGGTTATTATGGATTCAAAAAGAATTTAAAATAAAATGATACAATTACAGTATTTTCCAATTTTAGTATACCAATCATCAGCGCGCCAGGGTTATTTATAATATCCAATGACAAGATGTGAATATAAATAAGCGTATATTTAAATTATCTATGAAACACGTACACATACAAGGGCTCATCACGTTCTGCTTGTGTTTCAATATTCTCTGTACAATATCACTGAGCCAAACGCCCTCTCCATCGTAAAACATATTATATGTTATGAGGTCGTTGTTCGTTACTGTAGGTAGAATAGCTACCTAACAGCGTTGAATAAGTTATTCATTCAACGCTAACACTCATTTGAAAATGAAAATCCCGAGTTATATATGGATGGGATTAAACAATGTGACATTTCTACGACAAAGGTTTGCTACTAAGTCTGCAATGCAGATTTCACGCTCACATTTAGTTATTGCCACATTAATGAGACTCACATAAAAGTAAAACCTAGTCATTACAACAAAAAACGGTACTACTCGAAAACAATGTTTTCACTTATGTTTTAACTTCTACTTCTATCATATGTATCTTGACATGAAACATATTTCCCTTTTTAGAATACAGTGTGTAAATGTTTAATTGATCATTGGAGTTTATGAAAAAGTCACATTTTACATGGTATAAATAAAAGCGTGAAGGATTGTGTCGTACCGATGAAAAAACTCAAGTCAACACGTAATCAAGACTGTTTGCTGCAGTAAGCTGTAAGAAGGGTCCTTCTCTACAATAATTTAAAATTGTGGATAATAAGCATACGGCTAACTTGAGCAAATTTATTCGCAAATACGATACGTACAACAACCATTAAAGCATACCATGTATAAATCAAATCAAGTTTTATAGTCGTAAATCGTGACGCGACAAAATAGTCCTCTGGTTGACGAAATAGACCATTACAAAATAGTTCGCGACAAAAAACCTTCCGACAAAGTACCAATAGCTAAAATAACTCAAAACATCATTTTTGCGTAAACCCTATCAAATTACAATATGAAATTTACCTTCACCGAAAAAAGCTCTGAAATAATAAGTGTAAGTAATTGATACGCACTTTTTGGATACAGATTTCTTAATTACTTGAAAATAAAATGCATATGAACTGCGCTGCCTCTTATTGAGATTTACCAGTCTCATTTAGTTCATTTTAGCACAAAAAATTTGGAAACGAATATTAAAAAGATTAAAAATAAACATACAATAATTTCAGAAACAAGCACACATGTCAGGGCTGATTTGTTGTGGGGCATTTTGTCAACGCGCCTCCTAAAGAAGTACTTCAGGGATAATCATAAACGGTGGAGATTAGTGAATTCTAGAACTAGTAATGTACGGAGTATCCCAAAACGTTCAATAATTCCAAATCTTAACAAACCAATTAATACTTTTCGAATTTCGTTACAACGTCATTGATAGGTTTTGAACTTTCCGTCAATCTGATTAGTGAAAGCGTTCTCGTCAAATAATAATCGGTTATAAGGTTTCTGTCCATATCTCACCCTTGGCAAATGACTCTAAAGTGCCTACAATACGACAATGTGATATTTATAATACACACGGTGTATTAACATTTAATAAATATTATCACGCGTGCCCACTATTACAAACGTTACAAACGATGTAATACTCATAATCGAATAAACTGCAGATAAACCCAAACAACCACTACATATGCCGTGTAAACACACCAACACATATACCCACACACATACATGCACACACGCACACACATCCACGTACATTCACCGACGCAAACTCGCACAAACGATTACACGCACACGCGCACATGCACACACGTACACACATGCGCACACATGCACACACGCGCACATGCACACACACACACACACATGTGCACACGCACACGCACACACGCGCACACGCACACACGCACACACGCGCACACGCACACACGCACACACGCACACACGCACACACGCACACACGCACACACGCACACACGCACACACGCACACGCACACACGCACACGCACCGCACACGCACACACGCACACACGCACACACGCACACACGCACACACGCACACACGCACACACGCACACACGCACACACGCACACACGCACACACCCACACACGCACACACGCACACACATAGTCCTCATAGTAGCGTTGGGAACAGTAACGACAAAATTTGCTAATTTTCTAATGAAGTTACTTTACGGAACTGTACAAATACTATGATAAAAATACTTAAATAGTAGTGATGCGTTTATTATAGTTAAAACCCCATTTTAATAGTACAGATAAATTTTAGGAGCTAAATTAACAAAGTGTGGCTCGTAAATTAACTAATTTTAACTAAACATAGGAAGTAATAATAACATTAAAATGTTTCCTAAATCAATGAACTTCAAAATTTTTGATAAAATCGGACTATAACTAAAGGTTCCTTATGCAGAGTGTTAACTTACATTTCGAGAATATCTCAAAAACTACTAACAAAGATTTTAGGCACGTTTTTTAGGGATAATTCCATTTCAGTTTTATTAGTAGACGTTTTTCGTACGAAGAGCATATAAAAGAGTAATCAAATTAACAGGTAATATCATGGTATCGTACTTGTAGAGGGTCGTTAAACTGCTGGAGGGATCTGTTAACCAACTTACTCGATGAAGTTAAAAATCAGACTACGGGTTCCTCAGAAACAGTAACCGTTTCTAATGATTTTATGCTGGGTTTGTTTTACCAACATACGACTGTCTAAAACTTATCAATGTTGACTTAATTGTTGAAAATTATTCTTTTTTTTTTCGCTTCCTCCGAAGAACCGGTTTGCAAAAGCATTGCTCTATGATGAGCATGAACGAGAAGGCAACGAACACGAAGAAAAGTACGTATAGAAGTATATTCAGTAAATGTAGAAATACATTCATATAATGCAGTATTAGCCTGGGTCAAAGTAAAGGGTATCTATATTAAATTCGATGTCGCAATGAAAATCGGTAAGTGATTTGGCCAATTTTAAAGTATAAATTCAACATTAACATCACTAGACAGATATATATATATATATATATATATATATTGTTTCTTCTTCCAGGCTCCTCTAATATGGTATCGTTGTTGGTGTTCTGATAATAACTCCATTTAACGTTGCGGCGTTTCGGGAAAGTCACATCTGCCATTATCAAGCTAGCAAGCCTTGCTCTACTCCTCATGATTCGTAATGAACAGATACCCCTTAGTGCTTCTCCTTATTTGTATACCTTGTTATCTCCTGCTTTCTCATCTTTCCTGTTTCCTCGAAATTTATTGTGTATGAGGTATTTTGGATACCTAATGAAGAAGACAAATAAAGAACATTACATTAATTTGTAGCACAGGTAGCGTTTGTAGTTGATGTTCGCAACACGAATAGTATTTATCGCTACTAGAAGTACCAGAATTACAGGAAGGGTGTAAATTTTATGATTGTCGTGAATGACTTTTAAGTTTGTCGAAAAAACAGCTCTTTAAATTCGAATTTTGGAACTAGTTTTCCATTGAAATTACGAGAAGCATCAGACCAAACAAAGATACGATTCCATACAGAATCGTTCACGCAACAGGTTACATGTCGGCACTTATAGATTGATACAATTGTTTCTACGCAGTAGGAGTAGCAATGGTACCATCAGATTCAGGAATGGGAGACTTATAAAGCGTGCTTTTCCTAAAGTATTACCATACGGGACATATTCGCAGCGAAGCAGCGAACAGTACGGTGTGCAGCAAATGTCTTATGAAAAGCACAACCTATTCTTGCTAAGTTGACATCCCAGGTGCGATGATTACCTTTAATATCGGCAGCTAGAGCAGTTTTTAGAGCACGATTGATTAGATACGTTGGATATGCTTATGGATGATACTTAGCAGTGAAGAGGATTTAAATACGATAGTTAGTACATAATGCAGTAAATTTTTTACTACGAAATTGCACACATTATCAGCCATTGCGGCGTACCCAACATTAGAGGAAAAGTTTCCTCAAAAATACGAGAAAGAGATTTGGCAATGATTCTATGTAAGATAATAGAACAATCAAAATCAGTAAACTGCTTAAAGTGATTATAAATGGGAGCAGTCCTACGAGACCATAACAGAGAACTTGTAGAAGTAGCACCTAGAGGAAATAACACAGGTAATACAGCTTGTTTGATGTTGTGTGCAGTACAAGCAGTACATCTCTGTCTTCCTGTCTCGCTGTCCCGCTGACACTCAGTTTTTCGGTCTCTCCGTCTCTTCGTCTCTCCGTCTTTCAGTCTCTCAGTCTCTCCGTCTCTCCGTCTCTCCGTCTCTCCGTCTCTCCGTCTCTCCGTCTCTCCGTCTCTCCGTCTTCCGTCTCTCTCTTCCGTCTTCCGTCTCCGTCTCCGTCTCTCCGTCTCTCCGTCTCTCGTCTTCCGTCCTCCGTCTCTCCGTCTCTCCGTCCTCGGTCTCTCCGTCTCCCGTCTCTGCCGTCTTCTCGTCTCCGCTCTCGGTCTCTCCGTCTCCCGTCTCTCTGCGCCTCCGCCTGTCCTCTACGTCTCCCTCAGCCCGTCCTCCGTCTTCCCGCTCTACCCGTCTCCTCTCGTCTGCCCGTCACCCTCTCCCGCTCACCTCTCGTCCCTCTCCCTCCCTTCACCGTCTCACTGCTCTCCCCTCTCCTCTCTTCTCCCTCTCTCCTCTCCCCTCTCCCTCTCTCCCTCTCTCCTCTCTCCCTCTCCCCTCTCTCCTCCCTCTCCCTCTCCTCCCTCTCTCCCTCTCTCCCCCTCCCTCTCTCCTCTCTCCTCTTCCTTCTCCCTCTCTCCCTCTCTCCCTCTCCTCTCTCCCTCTCTCCCTCTCCCTCTCTCCTCTCTCCCTCTCTCCTCTCTCCCTCTCTCCCTCTCCTCTCTCCTCTCTCTCTCTCTCCCTCTCCCCTCTCTCCCTCTCTCCCTCTCTCTCCTCTCTCCCTCTCTCCTCTCCTCTCTCCCTCTCTCCCTCTCCTCTCTCCTCCTCTCCCTCTCTCCCTCTCCCTCTCTCCCTCTCTCCTCTCTCTCTCCTCTCTCCCTCTCTCCCCCTCTCTCCCTCTCTCCCTCTCCCCCTCTCTACCTCTCTCCCTCTCTCCTCTCTCTCCCTCTCTCCCTCTCTCCCTCTCTCCCTCTCTCCCTCTCTCCTCTCTCCTCTCTCCCTCTCTCCCTCTCTCCCACTCATGTTGTGTCACATGTTATTGCAGTAGTATATCTATAGCTCGTTTGTTATTGAAATCAGTAATTTTCACTTTCACATTAATCCTTAAATGTTTACTATTTCACAAATTCACATTATGAATTAAAAGTATATAAGGTGATTAAATAACTTGTACTTTCGTTGTATTTTCAGTTTATGTAAGACAGTAAGTATAATCCATTAAATACTGGAAGGTATACAATGTATATTTTTCGCTCCTCTAATATACAGCAAAATCGTATAACATAAATCAACTGACGATAAACCTAAATATAAGAAGCTATAAGCCATAAGGAAGCCTACCTACTACTGTTTATGCACCATTTTGTTTTTAGTAATAATAAATTTAGGCTACTAAGGTAATGGGATTTAAGCAGAAGTATTTATATACACAATCACTTCATTTAACCAATATACAAGCTGTTAGGGTAGATGCCATTTAGTTCCAAACCCAAATTATAATAGAGGTAAAGCATTGTTGACGATTTAAATGTATATTCACCTTCTACGTAATTCTGTATAGTTAACAATCACTTACCTTGGATTAAGTTATTCACTTGTGTAAAATAGATATGAACTGCTGTTGGTGTTAGTAAGAAATTTTTAATTTAGTTTTGACTTTAAAGTTTCGACTCTGTATTTTGTTTATGGAAGTTAGTAAATCTGAATTTAATTCCGGATGATGAGCCCAGCCAGTTAAGAGACATTAGTAAAAGCTGTTAGATTAGGTTAAGCTAAACAAATATTGGATTAAACTGCACTTCGAAGGTTAGTAATCTATATAACATTATTACGAAATTTAGTTGCATAATTATATTAAATAAATGAGTTTAGCGCGAGTATAATGCAAAATTGAAGAAAGAATTAATCGAAATCATAAAAAATCTCAATCTGTCTTTGCATATTATCAACTTTCCCTATACTTTAAATTGACTGAAAGATTACTTAAACCTAGTTATTTCGTTTCTTTACGGTATTTTTATGGTTACGGGGAAGTACTTATGGGGAATGGTATGATGTGTAGAGCGATCTATAAAGTTGCCGTTTCTATTGCAAATTACAGTTTAATTTTACAACAATGCTCGCTTTTATTGTGCTTTCTTCGTTATGAACGCGTTTTCGGCTTTATATTGCTTGAGTTTTATCGAACTAGAATGCTGGTTTACATTGAAACTGTAATAATAAGTTCATATTTGATTTAACTCGCTGCGGTGTTGGTATAAATACTATTATTACATTCTAGTAATATAAATTTTCTCTACATCGGGAGTTATTGGTTAGCATTAGACAAGGGTTTTCAAGATAGGAATTTTGACAAAGGTAATATATAATTACAACGCGCAATTTTAAAACATAAATAATTATTTATTATAATAGGTACTTGTTTATTTCAGATTATTCTGTAATTATTCTATAGGACGCGTCAAAAGTTGTGGTTGATCTCTTCGAGAACGGCCATTTGTAATTTATTTATAAGTTTGCATATCTGAAATGTACAAAATCAATCTAGCCAATTTACAAAATTGTATGCATAAGTATAAACACAAATCTAAGTTAATAAGTGTAACTACACGCATTGCAATGTACTAAAATTGCATTTTTTTTAATATTAAAGTTCTAACATATAATGCAAGTGTGGCTTTAATATTTTTATATACAATTAATATTTTTGCACAAAATACTGTTCATTTTATAAATCATTTTGTGATAAATTTGTAACAACCCATTTTGAGTTGTATTAAAATATATCGTAATTTAGGTTCTTCATTCATTCAGTTGTAAATATAAGAAAAAATTTTAATTATTTTTTCATCATAGCAATGAGGTAGGCAACTTAATTTGCATTTTGATGTAACTTAAGTGCATATCTTCTTAAGGGTATATACTTCATAAAGGTTTATACTCCCACTTTAAATTATTTTTCTGCTCAAGTATTTTCGCGCAATGCGTCATCGTTGACTTAATTCTTTGCGCAAATCTTTTCGCGCACTACTACTTCGTCTGATATTCTAGGCGTCCATTTTAGTACTTAATGAGTCATGTTGAGAAGGAAGCCATATGTTTGGGTTTCCACCTAAATTTTGTGAAAGTGCGATTGATTTGATGGTAAGATAAATTAACTCGTACTACTAAAAATAAAAACATTTGCTCTTTTCAGGCACTTTTACTTTTACTTTCTTTTTACTTTTACAATTTTAATTTTACCGCTTTTGATTGCACAATTAATTCTACTGTTACGTACGCTTTGATTTTATGATTGCAATTTTTGCAATGAAAATTTCAAGAATGCAATAAATATTGGTTTATTCAATTCAAAGACAAATTTATGAGAAATAAAATTCCAGTTTGGGTGTGGTTGACAAGATAAAAGCATTGTTATTGCAATATATTTCGCAACATTGATACAAGGATTACGTCATCTTGGTTTGCATTTCTGCATTATTTTTTTATACCAGAGGTTCTCAAGAAGATGTATTATATTTTGGTATTTAATGTTTAATGATTTTTTAGTAATTTAAGGCTATTTTTAAGATATATTTTATTTCATTTTAACTGTTAATAAACATAGTCTGTATATTTTTTTATTTTTTGCATTTTGATAAAATTTTTATTGTAAAACTCGCTTAAGTTATTCCGAGCATTATTAAAAATAACTTGGCGTCCGAGATCATTTTTATTGCTGATACATTGCAATTTTTTTTATATTGATGTTCTGATGTTCAGTGGAAGTAATATAGCTGAAATTGTGGTAATTAAGCAAATCAAAAGAATGAACCACCCTGTGTTAATCTACCGACTGACACAAAGGCATTATTTGTGATGAATGGTTAGTATCTCCAGTTAGTTAACGATTTTTGTTTTTGGAGGACTTTTTACACTTATTTACTTCTTTATTATATATATATATATATATATATATATATATATAAGTTGATTGTTTGTATTAAACTGTTATACTTGGTGCAAAGTAAAACAACTGGCACATCATAATTAGTCAGTGTAATGAAATTATAAAGAAAAAGGCAAACAGTTACAAAATCGTTTATTAAGAAACTCAGGATTTTTGAAAACCTCAGGAAATAAAGAATATTAACCGAATGGCTTAAAAAATTATATAGAGATAGTTCATGAACTAACTATACGAAGACACACAAAAAAATAGCAAATAATAGTTTTTTAAATCTTCTCAAAGTTTGTGCACTTTGAGCTGGTCAAATTTGGGTATTCTAAACATATTGGCTTACTGCAGCTTCTGCATATGTATACAGTTTTTCTATCCTTAGGCCTAGGACTAGAATCACACCTCTTGCTAGCTCTCATCCTCTTGGCAGTAGGTGGAGTACTATAATTTTTCATGGAGGGAGCTTAAAATACGTGGATTTTGCGACCTTCTAATATTCTGATCATAAACGAGTTCTTTGAGAAATATACGCTTTTTTACTTTTTACAATTTGTTATTTGTTTTATAAACTATTCTGTTATTCAAACCTCCTATGTTTAGTGAAAGTGAAAAAAACGAAGTGAGGGGCTACCGTTTACAGTTCCTTGTCACGTTGTAATTGACAAAAAGCTCATCAAGAGTATCAACTCCCCCTTACTTTAATTGTAGAAGGTAATGATCTCTGGTTTAATTCCAGAAGATACGTCAACTGATATGCTATCGTGATGAAGATTTCTTTGGGACATAGGAGACAGCTGTTATCTGCTCTCTGAAGGTAAATTTTGAGCTACCAGTTACCCGGCCTGGAGCACTCAGTAAAGCTATTGGGATCTCCCTTTTGTTTTTTCTAGCAGTGCCCACAGATGTTAACTTATGGTTATTTAAAAGATTAATCATCAAATCTTAAGACATAAACCAGTTATCAAATGTTAAATTACGTTTAGTAACCGATATTGGAGCCATGAGTCTCTCTACGAGATCGCAAGGCTTATTACTAACCTTATAAGAATCCGTTGGCTGCATCCCCGCGTATAGTTCCATGTTAACGAGATAAAATGTTTTTGCGTCGACCAAGGCAAAACGTTAAGCACACATTTACCTAGCTTATTTGGTATGTATTGCTTAAAGTCTACACGGCCTCTGAATGCTTCTAGTCTATTCATTTGGTGAGTTTATCGCTAACGTTAAGCATCTAGATTAACTGGTTAATTATTTGTTTCTGTGTTCAACTTGTTGGATAACCACCAAATCATGTTTGTACTGTTTATACTTATATTATATTTTTTGGTCTATAGATAATTTTTGACGGGTGTAAGTGTACCATCGCGTTCGCACAATAATAATTATTATTGTTATTACTGTTATTACTATTATTATTGTTATTGTCATTATTATTATTATTGTTAGGTAAGCTCCAGGTGAATAACGGGCTTGACAATTATTGACAAATTTATCAAAATTTGCTCAATTTGTTGACGTTCTCTCCTAGAATTGATATTATCAAATCGGAGACAAGTCATAATAAAACTAAATCTCTTAAGAGACATCGTTAGGCGGAATATGGCAGTTCCTGTGCCAACACTATTCCAAAGGTCCTCTATGTTTGGCCTGTTAGATTTCAATAAGCCAGCTAAATAGAACAAACCAATAACTGCTTTTATTTCTGTACTATCTGTTTATTTCACCACATACTGATGATAGATGTCGTAATTACCAGACTTGCTTCGTATTTTGACATTGGTGCAGTTTACAAAATCCTCAAGCATTTCGCCATCAAAAAAGAGATTCCAACATTCTGAAGGTGTTTTTGCTTTCTTGCCATCTGTTTAACACCAGGTAATACAACAGTAAGGTTCTCTGCTCTTGCTCTGACTTGCTTAGGGTAATGTTTTTTCATCCACCTCTTCCCAGTCTTGTCCAGAAAGTATTTTGACGATTTATTTTTACTGCTAGTCTCTTCTTTTATTTCACTTACCTGAGAAAGGTCATAATATTCACGGTCTGAGAATTTACCCTCTACAATATTTTCTTGCACTTCACTTGACTGTTGTTGCTGCTGTTCTAGGGCGGACACATCTTCATCGCTGGTCTCATTTACCCTATTCATACTTTCATCTTCACTACTCAAATCGTCCAGTAAAACTTGCAAATATCGTTTCCCCTCCTCGTAAGATTTATAACTGGGCCTAAACATCTAAGACAAAATTAGAGGTGTAATAAAAGTCTATTAACATTACAGAATGTTAAAAAATTAATACACTATTTATTGAATACAACTAAAACGACTTTGTAGTAAAAAAGTAGTACTTTAAATGTGGTGGGGTATATGATACCCGATATTACTTTGACAGTACTTGTCTCCTCAATAACCAAAAGGAGTTGCACTGTCAAGCAGCAGTACAAGTATTAACGAACAGGTATTGCCATCTACTAGCCCGTAGAGCTACTAATAATTACAGAATCAGTATTTTTATATTATCATGGGTATGCCATGCCCCACCACACCGTCCGAGGGTTAACAGAAATGTAATTATTTGTTTATTTAATCATGAAATGTTCCTATGGCAGTTTATTTTGTCAAGGTATAAAAACTATAGTCTGAATAAGCTATTATTGCTGAATAAGGTTAGCTTAGTACGCTATTTATTAAAGATTCACTGAAAAAAAATTGTTTAACTATATTTTAGCTAAACCCTAACTAGCGGGTTTCACTTGGGGTTAGTAGAAGGAGTTGTAAAATTGAGTTGCATCGATAAACCGTATAATTACATCAACAATCGGTTTCTGGTAGAATCGTATCTAATGGATTTAACTAGACGTCTTATTTAATTAACTATACAGAAAAGCCGTATTAGCTTGCAGGCAAATCTATAATCTTATTGTAATGTTAGCTATAGTATACGGCTTATTTGTCCCAATATTATTTATTATTATTAAAACAACTATTCTGTTATGGTACCTCAACTTAAATTAATGCTTAAGTTTAACTCATTAAAGTGGAAAATACCAGTGTCGATAGCTAAAATAACTATACAATCTAGTTATTGTTTTTGATTCAATTATATTTAGGATAACCGTACTCGTACAATAAAGTATAAATTGATTCATACTTGGACGCAGTCTATACGTTATTTTTTTAAATCTGCAATGAATCAAGCTGATGCGTTTAATTGTGAATCCGATTATAGATTTCGGCCTGTGTTTAAAATTTAGTCTTATAGGGATACATTTAAAACGTCTTCAATTTCAATCAAATTGTCAGGTAGAATGTATTCATGTACCTAGTTAAAGGGAACTACAATAGTAGAATTTACTTTAAAAAAGAGTAATTCTACCCAAGTATAGTTGAAGATACCAGACGTTAAGTGAAAAAACCATCCTATCAGACACCAACACAAAAATCACGTGAACGAAAACGTGATGAAAATAATCCGACATTATTTGTAGAATTCGTTAATGTGAAGGTATGACAAAACGCGAATTAAATTTGAGTTCAGTGAAATGAGCGATGCCGATGTGGTAGATTTATTAAGGGCCTGGGGTTTAAATCAGTATATCGCCCTATTTGAAGGTAAGTAATTAATTATTTATATTTTCGGAAGAATTGAAAAAACAATAAAACAAAAACTATTCTGACGACTGGTTTCTGTGTATATTATATATGAATTTCGTTATCAAAGACTTCCTGAATAGATGCTGTGCGTGTATGAGGCTTTTCGATACTTTAAAGTAAGTTGACGTCTAAAACATGTTCAATTCCATGAAACTTTAATTAGCCATAACGATAATATTATGTTACAGTTTTACTTATGCCTGTTATGCTGTTCTTATGCCATTCATTGCTTTGAAAAAACAAAAGTGTTTTCTTATAACTCGCGTCGTCAGTGGTATGCAGAGAATGTACTTTTGCAATCTATCATATTATCAGAGACATGCTATGTAAACAATCACATTTTACAATAAATTATCTATTGAATTTGATAGTGTCTATGCAGATCGTTTTTTCTTTTTACCGTTGGTTATTTTGAAGTTAAAATTGTCTTAGTTATAAACAAGTTTCTGCTAATTTAACCATTTTCGTAGGTATTTCTAAAGCTGTATTTTTGCTTATGAGATTAGTGGAAGTTATGTACACATATTTTAGCTGACGTTGCATCTAAAATTCAGAAACCGCATGGTACAGCAGGCCGTTAAATGCATTCTCTAACTAAACCTAAACGCTTCTTCGAAACAGTCCTGATAGATTACAAAAACGTAAAGGCCAGATATACATTCTGTATAATTGGAAATTAGTTTTTTTATTGTACATTAATGTAATTCCCGTGTATATGAAAATTAAATTGATTATTTATTGTTGGGTAGAAAATAATGTAACTATGAAGGCTCTAGCGGTCATGCCACCTGACATCGTCAAAGAGCTTGTACCAAATGCTGGGGATCGTAGTATTTGCGGTAGTGGCGTTCCATTTTACAAAATATTACAGAGACTGAGGTTAGTTTAATTTTTTCAAAATCTTTTTATAAATAGTACGACTGGATTAATAATAAAAATGCAGTGTGGTATAAATAAACTTAAATTATGTACCGGTTTTACCAAGTCCATGCTAACTATAGTAAACTTCTTAAAAAAGTTCTTTTTTACTTTTAGAAACATACAGAACTTGGAGATCGACGCAGGATCAAGTAGTAGTTGCAGTGATCTAGTCTGTTTAAACAACTTAAGTGAAACCCTTTTACCAGTAGATGGTAATTCTAGTAGACAAGAAGGTACTTCTTTTTCGGAAGCTAGTACTTCGAATTTGAAAGCAACTGAGCAGCACCATCAATGTAAGCATAGTAGTATAATTACATAGGTTTTGAACCTATTCTATGCTTGCTTTATAGGAGGGTAATTCGATTCTCATTGTGGATAGTGAATTGGCAACTAATCTGGAAAAAAAAATACCTTCCATTCGGCTTCATACATTGGCTTACCAAATTACAACAATTTTTAAAAGGGAGCATCTGGCAACTTACTTTGTGCCGTATATGTCATTTGTCCCAGGTCTACGACGACTAGCGAAAGGAAAACTTCTATGAGTTTCAGGGGTGATAATACCTAGTCGCCGGGTCAGAGAATTGTCACCAACTTCTAGAAGTACTACTCCCAGTCGTCTTCCTCCTGGTTTAGAGGATTACGAAAACGACTCAGGCATTGAACACGAGGTGGTGGAGTAAAGTGTGCGTTGGTTGCGTAACAGCACAGACCCATGGCAAATGGTAGAGGTTAATTGGGATCGCACAACATATTATCGGTAGCTGAAGCTTGCGAAAGAGTATAATAAAGTGGTCGAAATGGTAAAAATGGTAATCGTATAAAATATAAAAAGTGTTTTAAATAATATTGTAAAGTAATAAGAGTAAAAAGTTCTCCAAAAACACAAATCGTTAAACTAACTGGAGATACTAACCATTCATCACAAATAATGCCTTTGTCCCAGTCGGTAAATTAATATAGGGCCAGTCTTTTGATTTGCTTGATTACTACAAAATCTGCTAGCTTACGTCCACTGAACATCAATAAAAAAAATTGCAATGTAACACTAATAAAAATGATCTCGGACTCCAAGTTATTTTTTAATTGTGCTCGGAATAACTAAACCGAGTTTTACACTAAAAATTTTATCAAAATGTAAAAAAATAAAAAATATACAACTATGTTTATTAACAGTTAATGATAGGGTTATATAAAATATATCTTAAAACTAGCCTTAAATTACTAAAAAATCATTACATAAATACCTGTTTGTAACATTTTTGTTCACAAATTTTTTAATAACCTCTGGTATCTAAACGATTACGGAAATTTCAACTAAGGTGATGTCATCTTTGCATCAATATTGCGCAATATCTTGTAATAATACTTTACGTTGTAATCGTATAAAATATAAAAAGTGTTTTAAATAATATTGTAAAGTAATAAGAGTAAAAAGTTCTCCAAAAACACAAATCGTTAAACTAACTGGAGATACTAACCATTCACCACAAATAATTCCTTTGTCCGACTCGGTAACTTAATATAGGGCCAGTCTTTTGATTTGAACACGGGGTAGTGGAGTAAAGTGCGCGTTGGTTGCGTAACAACACAGACCCATGGCAAATGGTAGAGGTTAATTGCCCGAAAAGAGCAAATGTTTTAATTTTTTTGTATAACGAGTTAAATTATCTTACCATCAAATTAATGGCACTTTCACTAAATTTAGGGGCAAATCCAAAAAATACTTCCTACTAACACAACAGTCATCAGGAAGTAAAAAAATGGATGCTGGAAATTAGATGATGAAGCCGTGCGCGAAAAATTTGCGTAAAGAATTAAGTCAATGATTACGCATTGCGCGAACATATTGAGCAGGAAAAGTAATTTACAGTGGGAGTATAAACCTTTAAGAACCTTAAGAATATATGCATTTAAGTTACACCAAAATGCAAATTAAGTTGCCTACCTCATAGCTACAAATCATTAATAAATAAATTTTTCTTATATTTACAACTGAATGAACGAAAGACCTTAAATTACGGTATATTTAATACAACTCAAAAAGGGTTGTTACAAGAGGGTACCACAATTTCTGAATATTTTCAAAATTATCCAGCCCTAAAAAGGCCCAGTGGATACCTCCTGGTGAGTGTACTATTAAAATACGATATCATCAATAATACTCAGGTACATCAATGTCAGTATTGTTCTAGTTTATTTGTGGGATGACATTTAGTTTTACCATAAGGATTTTTAGTTCATCCTTCAATACTCCTATCATTTTACTTAAGTGAGGAGAACATAAGCTTTCAAATATTTTCCCGCCAAAAACATAAAAAAATTATTAATTTTTCACCTTTTACGATGTTCTAAGTGACTAACACCTAATTCTTTTTCAGCTCCCTAAGATTTTGGAGTGGCGTATCGCGCAGCCGTAAATAAACTGTATGAAAGGTTACCTTTATACAAAAGTAAATTATACGAACTAGCAAAGAAAAAATATTTTTGATATTTAATAGTTTCGAGAAATACATTTTTAACGTCCCTGTTAGTGGAAGTCTATAACTCTATAGTACTAATTTCATAATCGTGGTGTGTTAGTTGATATTTCGCGTTCTTGTTGTATTGCTATTAAAAACAATGACGGTAAGAAATCATTCATGTTATTTTAGAAGAAGACAAATGCAATCTGGATAGCTTCTTATGTCTTCCTTACCTATTGTCTGTAACCACTTTACGTATTAAGAAACGAACCTGGAGACCACGCAGGGCGGAGAGATAGCTTTATCACTGTCGTTCCAGCAGACGATCTGGTGCAAGAAACAATTACTACGAGACGAAGTGATTTGCATGGTCTACGGCTCACTTTACAACCTTTTATTATTGCCGTCGGACCGTCGCTTATTGAAATTAACACTTATTTTGTTGTTGTGGACGATGTGTTGTACCAATTACCAACATCTATTGCGGCAGTAGATTTCTGTTTTAAAATAATTATTCAATTAAATGTTGAATATCCTACCGAATCGTCTCTCATTTGGGCATTTACTCAAGAAGGCCTTTATGAATTAACGACACCGTATGATAAAAAATACACTGCTGTAATCACTCTCTTGTCGGAAGTTTCAATTAAAATATAATTACTTAATTTACCCAAATTTTGTAAACTTATCTTTGCACTCTTTGAAAATTATGATGTTAATTTGTTTTATTTCTAAATGTGAGGAATCGTCATCTCGAAAATTACTTAAACACTTAGACCGTCAGAAAATGTATTAACTGCATGTTATACCTGTGCTCAACCCGGTTGTGAACGGCAGTTTCATTTAAAAAACTCTTTTAGAAAACATTTGGCTACTCATGAATCCTGATAATCGATTCCTAGTACTTCTGTTAGTACTAAGTTACTCACAGATCATTTGAATGATATGTCAAACTTTCAATCAGTGATACTGACAGTAGGGATATAGCTGTATCAATTCCTCAAAATTTTTTGGCAACCCTTTTATACCTCGACAAGCTATCCAATTGATCGTAAACAACTTCCGATCATTGCTTATCAACGAAGTCGGTATAGCGGTCACAAACGTTATCAAACAAACTTTTAATCGTCCATCTTCAGAACAGCAAATCAAAGATTTATTTGAAGATGCACTATGCGATGTAAAAACTGAATTCAAACGCTTGCGGTATTTTGAGGGACTAGGTCTATATATTCCGCAGCAGGAAGTAGTAATAGGACAACGATAAGATGGTAAGAGACAAATTGGTACTTTCAATCTGAAACCAATTACATGCAGCGAACAGTTCATACCTATTTCTAAAGTGCTAAAACGGTTTTTTTCGATTCCTAACATTTTAATTGAAACGTTGGATTATGTTAACACATTAGAATATTACAACTCCTTAATAACTAACGTAATACAGGGATCTTCTTGGAAAAACAGAAAAAAAGTGCACAGCAATAAGATATTCTTTCCATTGATTTTGTTTTTCGATGATTACGAAACTGGTAATGTACTTGGTAGTCATGCCGGTTTGCATAAATTAGGAGCTGTTTAAGTGTCAGTAGGATGTTTGCCTCCTTATTACAACTCCACTTAGAATTTAACTAGGAAGGTCATAACGTATACAGCAGTACCTTCTAAAATATCATGCATAAAAATTTGCTTTTTCATTCATCTCATAGGATTCGCTTTGGTAATGCTATTACATTCCAAGCCCTCATAAATGAGTTGAAATCTTTAATGAACAATGGAATCGAATTTAATCTGCCTGACTATTCTGGAACAATTTACTTTGAACTTGCAGTTATCGTTGGCGGCAACCTAGGCTTGAATCAATTAATGGGCTTCGTTGAAAGTTTTTCAGCAAACTATCTCCGTAGAATTTGTTCTGTAGGAAAACAGGATCTGGGAACCATGTGCCATGAAAATGTACCTCTTTTGAGAAACATGGCCAATTATGATGAAGCATTGCAGCAACATTTGAGTTCTAGTGGCATGAAAGAGAAATGTACTTGACTTCAGATTGCTAACTTTGATATCTTTGACCGAATAGCCGTAGATTTTATGCATGATATTTTAGAAGGTACTGCTGTATACGTTATGACCTTCCTAGTTAAACATTATGTCACTACTTTGAAGTTGTTTTCTTTGCAAGTACTTAATGAAAGAATGTTTTCCAAACGGAACACTTAAAGCAAGGCAAATTAAAATTATCAGCTTCTGAAATGTTAACTTTTGTTAGCTACTTTGGATTGATTATTGGCGATCTTATACCTACCAATGAAACCTCCTGGAGTTTACATTTATTATTACGGAAACATTAGATATTGTTTTATGTACCAGTACGTCTGCAGATAATGAAAACCTTCTTCAAACCCTAATTGAGGAATTGAATGAACTATATTTGGAAATTTCCAAGGGAAAACTGAAATCTAAATTCCATTTTTTACTTCATTATCCTAGAATGGCTAAAAAATTTGGTCCCCTTTGTAATTTATGGTGTATGCGATTTGAGGCCAAACATAGGGTTTCAAAAATAAGTGCCAGGAATTCTTGTAATCGCCGTAATGGCAGCAAAAGTTTGGCTATGAAACACCAGTTGCAGTTAATGTCTCTATTTAACAGCGGTGTAATCAATCCTATAGTTGCAATGGGAAAAAATCACTATCCAAAATTCGGTTAAAATTGAACTTCTTCAGTGGCTTGCTTGCAAGCAGTCTGTTTGTCAAGATCTTGGATGAATGTAAGAGGAACCAAATATTTGAAAAATTACATTCTCACTATAAATGTTAATGAAGAGGGGCCTGCATTTGGTTTAATATAAGTTTTTTTTGTAATTGGGGATTCTTCTGTTGTTTTCAAGTGTGATCAAATCGCCACTGTAGGTTTTTGTGACCATCTACACTGTTACGAAGTCACTAACAAAAGAATGAAATGTTGTTATGTTCCTCAATCTATATTAGTAACTCCTATATCAAATAACTATAATACCACACCAGACGGGAGACAATTCGTGACTCTCATAGATCCGTTGTAAATATACTGACAAGTACCTATTAGAATTAAGGATTTTATTGTGGCGTTTGGCCACAAATAGTACACATGGTGTTCTATTAGTGCCGCAGTCCTCCGTCGTGGGTTTATTAAGCGTAATAGGTCAAATTGTCTAAAGAAAGTCTTATACCGCAAATTGGTAATTACTTCGTTATTTTAAATCGAACACCTTATGTTTTATTGCATTTTTGTTTGTTGTTGATTTTAATGACTGTTTATTAAACACTTATAGCCAGAACACGTCATTTTTGAGTTATTTCTTATTTTATTTTCCATTTAAAATAACGAAATTACTACCAAGTTCCGGTTTAACCGGAAGTCTGACATCGCTGAAAATATTTTTAAGATATGTTCTCCTAGAAATAAGGTAGAGTTTCTTTTTACTCATTATATGCTTAATAAGTCCACAACGGGAGACTGCGGCACTAATTCGACACCCTGTATAGCCGAATGTATATAATATTTTAAGGTTGTAGTATATAGTCTAAAATTTTGCATTTTCCATTGTGTTGTACCTTTTATAAATAAATTTCGATTTTATTGCATATTTTTGTTTTCAACTTTACTTTATTTAACAATCCGTACCTAAAAGTGGAAGGTAAAAGTAGCCATTAAATCTAGTGAAATTAAACAAGGAGGATGGGCAAATCAAACAGACTAAAATAGTTAAATTAACTGATAATAGGTCTGGTAGTTCTAACTATATGACATCCCGTAGAATCAAAATACCTAGATAATTAAGTCAACCACAGTTTAGTAGTTAACTTAACTAAAAACGCTGGTAACTATAACTATATTATGTCTGGTAGATTTAACCAAAGTAAGGTAAAATAACCATATACGTTTAACCAAATATATTTCGTTAATTTACCTTGATCGTCTCTCCTTTTTTTCCCCAACTTTTATGTACGACAACTTGATTCAGGTTATATTTAACCATACATTTCTTTCAGTGTTTCAATTCAATATCGTAAATTTTAAAATGGTACGCGTAACACGATATTTATAATTTCCTCCTTACATGACTTTTAGGCACTTTTAACTTTTTTTCTACAATCACTAATAGATTTATGTGACTTTATTTAGAAACGATAAAATTTTATTTGACAACTGTCCAAATGGTCGTGCTCGTTCTAACTATAGACAACTCCTTGTTGACCTTAATTTAAGACATTCAGACGTGATTTTCGGAAAAAGAAAAAAGAAAAGGCCACGTATTTCATTCCCTCCCCAAGGGGAAGGGCTTGAGCTTTCCAAGCGCCTTCAGCCACAATCATGGATTCCCAGCATACGTACATACATTACGTGTATATGCATGGTGGGATTAAAGATGGGTGTGGTCAGGATAGGATCGGAAGGAACGGAGTTAGGGTTCTGAGAGGGGAAATACTACCCCCAGCATTCGCCTAAGCAGCCGCACATGGTGTGTATATACGCAGTGACCATGCCGCTACATGTGTATGACGAAAAACCACCTGAAAAAACCTCGTAGACGGTAACGGGAATCGAACTCATTATCTCCCGAATGCTAAGCAGATCGTGTCACCACTACGCTGCCAGCTTGGTAGTGATTCTCTCGTGTAAATGCTAAATATAGACTGCCCAACCCTAATTCTGTACTTCTATTTATAACCTTTCAGCCCTTTAGAAGGAGGGATATTTAAATTGGCCAATGAACATTCGCAAAAACAACTTTTAAGAAGTTCTTGATTAAATACTTCTAGATATGATCTATTTACTGTGTAAAATACAATAAAATTTGGAATAAGGGCTAACATGAAATTCCATTCTTATAATTTTCCCATGTTCTTAACATCTTAACACAACTGAGATATTTTTGATCGATCTTATATGAAATTTTCTAGGATCCACCTTAAAAAGTGACGTCATCAAGGTTATTTTCGCTAAATTCAAATTGGGGCAAAGGTTATGCGTAAAACTTATATGCAATTCTGATCGACCAAAACATTATCTTTCAAACGCTGTTTAATTTGATTCATTAACAATTTTCGCCCATTTTACTATAAATTTTATCGATAAGTAGCGTCTCTATATTATGCCCTCAAACTAAACTAAGTTACAGTTTGACCAGTGACGGCTGATTATATTTTATTATTCTGAATTGAATATTAATTTCATTTTAACATAAACATCAATTGATACTTTCATTTAATATTCCTTTAATAGTTTTGAATGTTAACTCGCAACTTATTTTGAACTTGACTATACGATTTACGTTATATTTATCAGAGGTGGGAAGTATCTTACTTTAAAGTATCTCAATACCGATATCGAGATACTTTTTTATAAAAAAAGCTAGGAATAATATACATTTTTCAAATTGTATCAATATCTTACTTTTGATACTTTTTTTAAGTATCTTATTGAATTTTTAAAGATACCAGTAAAGAAAAATTGTTTGAAAACTGGAATGTATTGATTTACGATTTTAGTGAACAACGTCGTACATTTATTTTAAAATTTGTTTAAGCCGCTCGCTGCACTGTTCACCCGCTACGTTAAGCTTACTTTGTTCCCTTGTATATTTATACCGGTTGAATAAATAATGTAAAAAAGCGTTCTTATTTTTATTTTTTATTTACAGTCCTAGAATGAAATAATCTACGTTACCTAATCTTCATTCAAAGTCGCATTTATTCTAACTAGGATTCTACTTCATCCATGTGTTTTTGTTTATTGTAGTATTTGACGGAATATATAAAATTTGCAAATCAAGTTTGAAAAATTTGTTTATCAGTTTTTAGTTTCCTCTACAAAAATTCCGAAACTTGCTGTCCCCCGCTTAAGAATTCTTAAAAGGGCATGGACCTTATTGTACTAATTTACAGAAGTTAAGTTAGGTACATTAAATAAGTTTTTGCTTAAGGGGATTGATCATGCTTGTCTGTTTTAATTTAATTTTTACATTTTTATACGTAAGAAATTAAATCATAATGCTAGAAGCTTTCTACACGTCACATTCTTTACCACAACATGCAAGACACATGCTCCAGACCGAAACAGACGAAGTACAATGGTCGATGCGGGATATTTACGTAAACGTCCATTCCTTACGCACAATAAATCGCTGTTCGACTTTGTAGCTTGCGAGATGTCTCGTGTATTAGAGCAGGGCCGAACATTAACGATGATTTAAAAAATACCTCATTGCATTCAAATAAAAAGAAAATATATATCTAACAATAAAAAACAATATTTTTTTTTGACTTTAGTAAACGTCTATTTTTTCTGGGAGCAGAAAGAGCTTCCCTTTTCCTTTTGTTGATGTTTCCCATACTTTTCACGTATTACGTAAGTGCAATGATCCTGAAAATCCTTACATAAAGTTTTCCTTTCCTAGAAATAATTCGTATCAAACCTTATTTCCTAGTTACT
The DNA here is from genome assembly GCA_036346205.1 of Vesta saturnalis. Lineage (NCBI taxonomy): Eukaryota > Metazoa > Arthropoda > Insecta > Coleoptera > Lampyridae > Vesta > Vesta saturnalis. The sequence goes on from JARFJB010002361.1 coordinate 22,532, forward strand.
CCCAAAACTGCTCTATCATTATTTAAAAGTGTTATCAGTTGCTATCCTATTTCCCATTCCAGATTTCTCCCTATACCAGATCCCCAGCCACACACACACTCACTTATTTGACCTACTTTGAATTATTCTGACTTATTTACAGTTATTTGCCGGACCAGATACAAACATACTTATTGACTATGTACCTGCATCTTACATTTATTGATTTGTACAATTTCTTACCTGACCGGACGTTTACGCACTTATTTCTCATCATTAGAAGTATTTAACTTCATTCGATACATCCCACTGGCCAGCCACCACCATCCACCTTACCAGCCAGCAACATTCACATTTATTCATTCCACACTCACCATCAAATCACCACCTGTCCTACCAAAATACCATACGCCAACGTACACCAGATATCCATAATCCGCGCCCCTACTTCTAACTACCGTGTCGCAGGCACATTTATGTAAAACAGGCTTGGATGTTTACAGCACCGAGCTCGGGGTATAAATTTGTCAAAGGCACGTGGTACATGATTTGCCGGAGGTACCACCCTGTATTCTTACGTAGCACGTTCCTTATAACCTTTTCAATAATTGTGCTGCTCCTCCACAAAAGAGAAAAGTAATTTAAAAGGTTGTAATTTAAACCATCACTATTGGCTGCTCTGCACCGATTTGGGTTTTTAAATTGCAAGCACAGATGTCACTATTTCAACGGAGGTTTTGTCCCCAAATAGTCACATCTCTGTGAAATAATCAACCCCAAACCATCCCATTATCTCTTTAGAAGGTGAACGGAGATTTTGCCCCGAATACCCATTCCCGTACCTAATCTCTACTAGATTAGTTCCTTATCGCCACCATAAACACACCTGGACATCCCTAATTATTTACCCTGTATGTACAACCCCAATTTTATAAATTAAAACATTTTACACCTCCTGGTCCATGTGGCCAACACATTTTATATCTAACTAAATATATACAAAATTACACTCACCTGATATCCACACATAATTAATCTTGTTGCCCATAACCCGAAACACAATACACATAGTCAATAACTACCGGAATAATTAACATTTCTGATTTCAATTACTAACAAAAGCACCCGTTGCAATTAAACCAATATAATTTCAGTTACAAACAGAAAGGGCGCATCCAGCGGCGTTTAAACTGGACACTGCCGTTCCGATCCAGAAGAGTTACCAAAATTATATTTTATTTTATTTTTATTATTTACCGGGAGTCTGTTTTAGTTTATTTGTTATTAATAGTTAGTACTCTTTTTATTTTATACTATTATTTGGAATAAAACTTTAATTTGAATGTGTCCTAAGAATCATTTTATCCACAAAATAGTTATCAGTTTGAACCACGATCTTCTAGGTCTCAATGCTCAGAAGGACTACCAGAAAGTAGTTTTGTAGACGAACGTCACCAAGTACCTACTTCAAGTATAAAACAAGACGATCGCAATGGTGAAATACTACTGTCAGTTGCAAACGAATGGGTAGCAATAGCTAAATCCCACCCTGAATCAGCTCCGAGGCATACAATTAGCCAAAGATTTAATTAAATCAATGCACCGACGTTATTTTGATTGCCAGTGGCGAACCGCTCTAACCTCAAGATTTGGCGAGGAACTGATCTAGTGAGACAGCATTATACAAGTCTCCTACATGTTAGATCGGGACAGATAATATGCAGAGTAAATTGTAAACGCGAATTGTATTACAACAAAACGAAAATAATTATATTTTCTCAACGTCAATATGTCTGCAACTAATTCAGGTAAGAGTGTAACAACCCTTTTTTGTGTTGCATAAAATATACCTCAATTTAAGATCTTTCCTTTATTTAGTTCTAAATACAAGAAAATTTTAATTATTGAGATATTGGGTATGAGGTAGGCAACTTAATTTGCATATCTTCTTAGTGCATAAAGATTTATATTCATACTTTCAATTTTTATTCATTTCTTATCTTATAAGTAACGCGTCTGCGTTAAGTTATTCTGTTCTTATCTTGTGCGCAGAACCGCTTCATCTACTTCGAAATCCTCCATTTTCACTTCCTGTTTTAATGTCGAAGCATGAAGCTGCTTCTTTTTGATTTTATCTAAATTTATGTGAAACCGCCTTCAATTTGGTGGCGTTTTCTTTACGTTTTCTGTACGTTTTCTTTACGTATTTTTTTACCATTTTTTACTTTAATTATACTTTTATCATTACTTCAATTACAACGTAATTGCATCTTAAGTACCCATTTGATTTTACTGTTGCGTACATTTTTCATTTTATGATTGCAATTTTTTGAATGGAAAACTTCCAAATAATGCAATAGGAAGTGGATTTAAAAGTTTTAAGAAGAAATTTATACGGATTTTGGAATGATAATTTCAGTTTGGGGTGTGGCTGATAACATTATGTCAAGATTGCACCATGGTGACGTAAGAATGACTTCATCCTGTTAATCTCTCCGTAATCATATTTAGATACCAGAGGTTGTCAAAAAGAAAAGTTTGTGTACAAAAATTTCTAAGGTATTTATGTAGTGCTTTATTTAGTATTTTAAGCATAATTTTAAGACCTTCATTATTTCATCATTACATTTAATATTTAGTAAACATAGTCTTTATATTGTTATTTTTTAATTTTTGTAAAGTCGGTTTAATTGTCCCGATAATTTAAAAAAAACAATTTGGGGTCTCAGATAACTTCATTAGTTTTTTACATTCTTTATTATTGATGGTAAGTGGTAATTAAGCAAATCATTTTATTTGAACCCACCCTATTAATCAACCGATGAGCCAAAGGCACAATTATAAGTGGTGTAAGGTTAGTATTTTTTGGAGAAATTATTATTTCACTAACTTTATAACTTACTTATTATTATTATTTAAATTTTTGTATACGATGTATAGTTTTGCATTTTTTATTACACTGTCGCCTTGAGCAAGGGACTTGATTTGCTTTTATTACCATTTATAATTATTTTTACCTTTGTGTATTTCAGTTACGATTGTTAGTGTTCACCATTTTAAAGGTATTGTAACCATTTATTATTTTTATATTTGAATATTTTTATTGTGTTTACGATTAGTGATATTTCATTGTTTATACATTATTTCTACCAGGTCAAATTTAGATTATTTAGTGGATGTTCTTCGTAGTGATGAGTTATCAGTGGAGTTAAGTTTTAGAAATGTTAATGTTAAGGATGCGGAAAGGTTAACTGTAGAGGAGAAACGCAAATTGTTGAGACGTAACTTGAATTTAGAAAGGGTTAATCCAAATTTATTTGATTTGTACAAGAGAGTCGAAATTAGCCAAACCTTAGAACTGGATTTATTACAATAGAAACTTCAAAACATTCAATCGTTGATTAATTTGTTCAAACAGAAGCCTTCAAAAGTAGAGTACACTCGTTTATTGCACATCTTAAAACGATTAAATTACATCACTTTTGATGATGAATTTTTATATTTATACGATCAGTTATTAACTTTATGTAACGATTCTTCAAAATTTATTGAATCTATTTATCAAAACTTTGAATTGAATAATGATTTACCACAATTAGACACTTCTAATATTTCTATGTCACCTAACGACAAAAGTAATACTTCAGTTAATATTTCGGCTGAAGATTTTTCTAAATTAATTCAAAATTTACAAGTTTCTAAAAGTTCAGTTCCTGTTTATAAATTAAATTTAAAATTTAATGGTAGTGCGAAAGAAGTTTTTACATTTATTCAAAGAGGAGTTAATGGTTGCACGAAATACTTCTAAGACGGAGATGCTTTTATCTGGTGTTGATTTATTTGCAGAGAAAGGATTAATTTGGTATAGGGCAGTGAAACCTTTTATTCAAACATGGGATCAATTAATTTCTAAATTGAAGAGTGACTTTTTACCCGAATGACATGACGAAGTTTTATTGAATGAAATTAAGAACAGAAAACAGGCTTTTGATGAGATTCCAACCCTTTCTATTTCGGAAATGGTTATTTATTTTCACAATTAGATGTTCCTCCTTCTGAAGGTGAACAATTAAAGATTATTATGAGAAATTTACAACCTTGGTGAAATACTACTGTCAGTTGCAAACGAATGGGTAGCAATAGCTAAATCCCACCCTGAATCAGCTCCGAGGCATACAATTAGCCAAAGATTTAATTAAATCAATGCACCGACGTTATTTTGATTGCCAGTGGCGAACCGCTCTAACCTCAAGATTTGGCGAGGAACTGATCTAGTGAGACAGCATTATACAAGTCTCCTACATGTTAGATCGGGACAGATAATATGCAGAGTAAATTGTAAACGCGAATTGTATTACAACAAAACGAAAATAATTATATTTTCTCAACGTCAATATGTCTGCAACTAATTCAGGTAAGAGTGTAACAACCCTTTTTTGTGTTGTATAAAATATACCTCAATTTCAGATTTTTCCTTCATTTAGTTCTAAATACAAGAAAATTTTAATTATTGAGATATTGGGTATGAGGTAGGCAACTTAATTTGCATATCTTCTTAGTGCATAAAGATTTATATTCCTACTTTCAATTTTTATTCATTTCTTATCTTATAAGTAACGCGTCTGCGTTAAGTTATTCTGTTCTTATCTTGTGCGCAGAACCGCTTCATCTACTTCGAAATCCTCCATTTTCACTTCCTGTTTTAATGTCGAAGCATGAAGCTGCTTCTTTTTGATTTTATCTAAATTTATGTGAAACCGCCTTCAATTTGGTGGCGTTTTCTTTACGTTTTCTGTACGTTTTCTTTACGTATTTTTTTACCACTTTTTACTTTAATTATACTTTTATCATTACTTCAATTTACAACATAATTGCATCTTAAGTACGCATTTGATTTTATTGTTGCGTACATTTTTCGTTTTATGCTTGCAATTTTTTGAACGGAAAACTTCCAAATAATGCAATAAGACGTGGATTTAAAAGTTTTAAGAAGAAATTTATACGGATTTTAGAATGATAATTTCAGTTTGGGGTGTGGCTGATAACATTATGTCAAGATTGCACCATGATGACGTAAGAATGACTTCATCCTGTTAACCTCCCCGTAATCACATTTAGATACCAGAGGTTGTTAAAAAGAAAAGTTTGAGTAGAAAAATTTCTAAGGTATTTATGTAGTGTTTTATTTAGTACTTTAAGCATAATTTTAAGACCTTCATTATTTCATCATTACATTTAATATTCAATAAACATAGTCTGTATATTGTTATTTTTTACATGTTTGTAAAGTCGGTTTAATTGTCCCATTATTTAAAACAAAAAAATTTGGCGTCCGAGATAACTTCATTAATTTTTTACATTCTTTATTATTGATGGTAAGTGGTAATTAAGCAAATCATTTTATTTGAACCCACCCTATTAATTAACCGATGAGCCAAAGGCACAATTATAAGTGGTGTAAGGTTAATATTTTTTGGAGAAATTATTATTTTATTAACATTATAACTTACTTTTTATTATTTAAAATTTCACATACCTGTACACGTTACAACCTTTTTTTATTACAAGAGGGTATAGAAAAATTAATATTATATTTTGCACTGGTACCCCATTTTAATTAAGATTTTTTATAATACATCTGTTTAAACAAAAATTATTAAACTAACTTTTTTTTTTGTTATATGCCCACAATGTGCTTTAACACAGTAAATTAACACAAAAATAAATTCAGTTCCATGTTTATTAGTTTGGACACAATCGGCTTTTTACGAACGGCTGATCGTTCTGCTTTCATACATTTCTTTCTAATTAATTGTGACTCACAGGCGAGAAAGAATAGTTGAATTGCATTCCGACGTGCGGGAATTCGTGTGGACACTTTATGTTAGACAGCAAAGCATGGACAATCCCCTTAAAATTCAAAGCAGTTATTAGCCCTAAATACAAGTTGGTATTGTACAGAACGTAAATGTCTTAACAAATAATGTCTATGAGTCAAATAAATCATACTCCTTTCTTCTAAGGTTGAAAACGTATTCGTTTATACATTTTAATAGTATAAGCAATATATACCTTCTACAACTTTACCAGGTAAATAGTAAATACTTGTTATGATGAAATCGTAATACCTTCTGTAAAAACCTGATATAAAGTATTGATAAGTATTTAATAAATTATAAAATTATTATACCATTTGAATTTAATATAACCCACATATACTTAAATCAGATTTGAATTAGCATTAGAAGTTATTTCTGCCTACAACGGATTCTATCATTACAATAGTTATTTGTTTCTAATATTGTAAATTAATAGTTGTCCATACGTGTGTAAAAATACCAATACCTTTAAACAAATGAATGTCCTACATTGAATGTGAATTTAACTATTGCAATGGTGGTCCTAATTTAGATTGATTGTAAGTTGTGTTCAATTGGCTTTCACTCAAGTTAATTTGCATAATAATATTATCATGTCATTCTTACGGTATTCATTATTTATTTCTTTGATTTTTAAGATTTAAAACATACTTTTATTGGTATTGAAGTTTATAGTTTAATCACAGTAAACATTAACATTGGACAATATTTTAACTTAAGAACGTTCTGCATTGGACGTGATATTAGTCAACCTTCATATTGTAAAGATATCCTTGTAATTTAAAAAGACCTGGTTATTTTTTGATGTTGTTTTTCAGTACATTTAAATTGAAGCTATATCTATCCATTTTCAACCAATCAATTAATTAATGTTACTTGTCATTTCTTTGAAACACTGACTTCTTTCAGAGTCAAAGAATGGTTTGTCATCAGATGTTTACATATTTTAATTTAATCAGTATTCTTTAGGAGTTAAATTTTATAATTGTAATGTTTACAAACTTTAAAACTTTATAGAATATGTTTATGTAATTTCAAATTTAAAAATTTTACTACATCTTTACAATTTAAAAACTTAGTCACACTGAAGAAATGTAATTATCGAAAATTGACTACAGAAGTCATTAAAAACCGTGAAAGATAAGCAATATTAAATCAATTATTTTTGACGTCAGAACATTTAAGTTAAAAAAGGACCACTAAGATTTAGATTTTAGGGTTATGTTTACCTCAGACAATATGTTAGTTCAGTTGAATAGTAGATTAACGATTAGTATGGTGAGATTCATTCGGAATCTATAATAAGAATACAACAATAATAACACATTATTGTCGTGTACTCGTGTATAATAAACAGTGTGTCACATAATTTGTTTGGTGTAAATAAAGAAAAAGTTGTGATTTAAGTAAGTTGCAATTATATTAAAATGCCATAAAATGGCCATTTTGGACGTAATCATCTAATAAAGAAAAAAAACTATGCGTAGGACAATTTCTATGTCATATAGTGAGCAATTCATGTAAACCTTTTGGTTACAAATTCAATGTTTAAGTTACAATCTTGGTCGAAAGTTCCTAAGGAGAGCTACTACTTTTACGAAACTTTCGACCAAGATTGTACCGTAATATTTAATTTGAAACCAGAAGGTTTACATTAATTGATCACTATACTACATAGAATTTGTCCTACGCATAGTTTTTTTTTCTTTGTTAGGTGATTAGGTCCAAATGGCCATTTTATGGCCATTTTAGCAATATGAATTGTAGAGCTCTCCTTAACCGCCTTAATGAATTGCGTGGCTAAAAAGTACTAGGCCTACCTTTACTTTTTTTATTGGTTGAGATACTAGTTTTATTCACTTTTTGATCATATATAAAGTATTGTATAAGTAATGTGTTTAACTAATCATTATTAGTATTTATTATTCAGAAATAAAATAGCCATATGAACCCACCCACCCAAACCTTTGCTTATTTTCAGATATTGATGTTAGCATCGAGGAAGAGAGTTCTCTGTCTACCACAACGGACGCGGCACATACTACTTCTTACTTGTCATTTTATTGTAAATTAATAGTTTTGTCCATACGTGTTGTAAAAATATCAATAGTACCCTAACGAAATGGAATGTCCTCACATTGAATGGGGTGGAATTTTAACTATTGCAATGGGGTCAGTCCTAATTTAGATTGATTGTAAGTTGTGTTCAATTACGGCTTTCACTCAATGTTAATTTTCAACAATAATATCTTATTGTTATTATGTTATATTCTATTATTTATTTTCGTTTCACAATTTTTTTAAATGTTTAAAACATACTTTTATGGTATTGATATTTAGTAGTTTAATCAACCAGTAAACATTACCCATTGGACAATATTTTTATCTTAGGAGGTGGCATAGCTCCTTTCATATTTAAATTTCTGTTACAAAATAAATATTCATACATGCATATTGTTTATTGTTTACTAATTTAATGAATATTATATTTTTTTGAATTGACACAAATAGTACTGAACTAACCACAAACTTGTCTCACATAAACTCAATACTAATAAAATAATGCTCAATTCAAATTCACAAAAAACAAAAAATGTGACCAATCAAAATGTTGCACCTCTGTGACTACATCTCTGAATTTTCAAAATGTAGTTTATCTTTAAAAAATTAGTTGTGTGGTTAGCTCAACTTTGCCCAATCAATGTAACTATTGGTAAAAGAGACACGAAACGCAGACGCACGTGAATTAATACTTACATATATTTACAAAACTCTCAAAACATTCTTCTGAAACATGAAATTCGATTTTTTTCGTCATAACCTTCGTTGATATAACACAGAGTACCTGTTATACATAAAAATTAGAAATCATCAAGGTTGTTCTTAAACGCAAGCTAAGGTGCCCATAATAAACAGAATATAATCACAACATTCACAACCTGGGGCTGAATAATACGCGGATTAGAAACCCATGTGTAAAAATGATCTATTTGTCAAATTAAAATTATTACGAATTATAGAAATCACAATACATTTTCTACAAAGGGCTTGTTAGAAATAGGTACATGTAATTCATTAATAAACAACTAAATAATGGATAGTTTTTAAAAAACGTAGAATCAATTAATTATGATGAGATTTTTAAGGACACTAATTACGTTTGAAATTATTGGACGTTGGACATTGTTTTAAAGCAGTAGGCAGATCAATCAATGTAAATATCATGATTGATATTAGACCAAGACAGGCGTTAAGTTGGAGTTGACATGCAAATAGCCTGTATTGTGTAGCTGTCGGGGGAAAATGTTCTCTTATGTCACCGTTTACCCTATGTAGCATAAGTATGATGAGCAATCAAATCAAACCTGTCTGACACTACATAAAACTGTTGTTTTAGTGCCGTATACACTTGTAAAGAAAAGTATGAGTTTATGCTGTCTCGCATACGAGAGGAGTCTGAAATATTAATACGCTTGTATCTCTTCAAATCTTATGTTTCCATCAATTTACAAGTTTGTCTGTATCTAGCAAGTATTGTGTATAACCACGGGATTCACTCATATGTTAAGTTTGGAAATACTGTCTCCCGGAACAAGAGTTTACAGTTTACTGCACTTTGCACTTGTATATGTTAATTATGCGATACTTTCAGTAACTTATAGCTTAACTTTACATATTACCCGGACAAATAAATTGAATTTAGCTAAAGATAGATATCCTTATTTAAAATGTTGGAGTAACATAGACATCAAAGACTTGCTAAGGTACAGTTTATTTTTATTTAGAAATTCTTTTAATGTTGGTAAAGGATCCTTAGTAATGAGCTTCGAAGCTGTTTTAAAAAGATGGATAAGTTACTTAAATTTGAAATTTTTGTTTGTATAAAGTTTTGTCATATAGTATTATGGTAATTAGAGATATTATATTTGCTTTTGCATTTTTATATTGTTCCATGAAATTGTCATTTCTATGATGAAAGGAACAAAAGATTTCTAATGTACTTTGGTTCTATCTTCTTTATGAGCGTATCCTTTTAACTTTACAAATAATTTTTGATTAATTTTGAATTTGCTAAGATAAAACAGACCAATACTCGATGTTATAATTGAAACTGACTTCTTAAAGTTTTTCTTTCTATTCCTTGACAAATAAACATTGCGGTTAGCGCCAATCTCTATACCAGAAATACAGATTTGGTAAACTATGCATAATTTATGAATTCATAAAAAAACACTTTTAATACACATTTTTGTAATTTGCTTACATTTTGATTCTTTAATACTGTCGTGCTAAGTAAAAACGTCGTATCTCAGAATTTGTCAAATTCGAGATTTTACCGAAATTAGTTTTTGTGTCAATTAAGCTTTCGACACATATCCATTTTTTCAATTTTTTTATAATAATTTTGCCCAAAAAATACCTAGCAAAATCAACGTATTGTAATTTAAGCCTTGCCGTATCAACTAAAACATAATACAAACATCGTAATTCACTAAAATATGAAATAAACAACGTATTTTATTTGAAAAACATGATGTAAACAGTGCATCTTGGACGATACTTTGTTTACATTATGTAATTCCATTTCGCGCCAATATGAACGTACATTACGACCTTTCCTGCATTTATATTATGCAATACGGTGGGGTCAGTGCAGCCGATTACAACTGAGTGACCCTTAAAACAAAAAGTTTTGAATATAACGACTATTTCACGCTGTGTTCGTGGCAAATGAATTTTTCCTGGTAAGTAAAGTTATTATTACTACTTAAATTGCGTTGTTTGTTGTAGTAAGTTGTTAGTTCGAAGTGTATTTATACAGGATGTCGATCTGAAAAAGTCCTACCTATAAATAATAATATTAGGTATTTATGCCCTCTAATAAACAATATTAAAAATATTGTCGATGAAATAACTTGGTTGAGTAAGTTAAGCTGTGGTTGCTCATTTTAAAGTTCGTTGAATTTCCATTCAATGGTTTAAATGACTGATTTATTTGGGCCTTAAATAATGAATGCTTTTTAATTAATAATAACAATAAACCTTTTGAATAAATTTAACAGTGTGTTCCTTGGTTACAAATAATCTAAGTCTATTACTAACTTATGTTCTACGGATCTTCGTTTCCAAGATACATGGTGTTAAAAATTTATTTACGTACTTACTAGATTCTTCGTCTCAAAACTGATCTCTTGAATTTTTTTTGTGACGCTGACATATTTTTCTGTACTCAATTAATTATTCTGTAAGTACTTAGGTACTTGTCAAGTCTTTGCTGCTTTTACTATACGATTTGGGCCATAAGAAAACAAGTACTCACTTACAAAATGATGAATAACGGAAAAACTATGACAGCTACAAAAAAAATTGCAAGAGATCAGTTTGAATGAATGAAGAATATAAAAAATTACAATTTTTTAAACTTTAAACGTTAATTAGGTAATATTTATTTTTATATATTTTGTTATATTTGGCTTCCAGAATGTCAAGCAAGCTCCTAGTTTCGCTTGCGAGGAATGCACAAGAAATGTCAATGTCCAATGACGAAGAAACTGTTAATAAAGAGATGCCATCCCGTACAGATTCGTTTGATGAAGACGTATCAGCGTTACTTTCCAACAATGATGTTCCGGAGGACAATAACAAAAACGTATGCAAAATGAAAAAGATGAATGCACAACGAATAATACTGCAGTGGAAAATATCGACACAGAAACCAAAACAGCCAGGTCTGAACCGACGTCAGTAGAACGGAGACACCTTGGCCGCCGTCTTGGATTTTGTCTTCACAAGACCGCCCACGTGCGGGACCGTATTTTCACCCCTATTTTTGACGGCTTCTTTTCGGAGGCCTTTTTCAAACCATTTTCAACCCTAATTACGACCTTTTTGTTTTTACTTGGCCACGTGTAGGACGAGTTTTTTCACCCCTATTTTTGACGGCTTCTTTTCGTATGCCTTTTTCGACCCTTGATGGAATTTTCAACCCTTTTTGTTTGTATTAAGAGTCTCTTCTGACAGCCATGCCTTTTTTGTACTTGCTCACGTGAGCGACAGATGTAGGCCTTGGGTTTGGTCTTGGACTTGGGGTTGGTCTTGGAGCTTGAAGTTGGTCTTGGACGTGGGCTAAATCTTGGGGTCGAGGCTGGACCTGGGCTTGGACTTGGGGTTGGTCTTGGAGCTTGGAGCTGGTCTTAGGGCTAGAGTAGGGTGACAACCATTTCTGGCATTTATCTTGTAGATCATTTTGTTTCTGGGCCTAGCACTCTGATTGAAAAGGATGTTATTTAGTCTATTTAAACGAGGTTGCTGGTAGAGTATCTGTTAGTATCGTTTAGCGATTGAAGATGGAAGGTCAGTTTAAGCACCCCTTCTCGGCGGGTCCGTCGGGTTGTGGGAAATCGTATTTTATCGGGGATTTTCTAAAAAATATCGAAACTGCCTGCGATACAGCTTTTGAAAGAATTATCTGGTTTTACAGTGAGTGGCAGCCTTTATTCATAGATCTCTCTGTGGAATTTTAAAAGGGTTTACCTGATATGGAACAGTGTGACGGGGAAAAACCTGTCTTAATAATAATTGACGATCTAATGCGCGAAACTAACGGCTCTGTGGTTGATATTTTTACAAAGGGTTGTCATCATCGAAATCTAAGTGTGTTTTTCCTAACGCAGAACATATTTCATCAAGGACGTGGACAGCGGGTATATTTCTCTCAACGCACATTACATAATTTTGTTTAAGAACCCACGTGACAGAGCTCAGATTTAGCAAGACAGATTTCGCCGGACAACCCGAAATATTTAGAAGCCGCGTACTAAGATACCACTTCAAACCCGCACGGATATTTATTGTTCGATTTAAAACAGAATACACCGGATGTGCTACGTTATAGAACAAACATATTCGGGCCTCAAGGGATCTGTCAGGTGTATATGCAAAAAAAGGGTTTAAGTCTCACAGTCATAAAGATTACATCATATATGATGGCTAACGTTTTAAGCGAGAACACTGATATGCTCCATGCATTGGCCAGATTAAGTAAAAGTCAACGTGACGCTTTATTGAAATGTTTGGATAGTAAGCAGGTCGAGTGTATTTGCGAGTGTGCACATAACAATTTAAAAGGTCGTGTTCCTCTGTCAGCTGATCAGAAGAAGCGACTCTCTCAACATAAGCACACTTTAAGACACTTGGCACATAGAGGCAGGTCTATAAAAAAGAAGAAACAGTTTCTTGTACAGAAAGGTGGTGCATGTCTATCACTCCTGTTAGGACCATTACTCGGCGGAATCCTAGGTAATCGGTTTCAATAACCATGGACTACAATCTGAAGAAGATGATTATTCTACCGATGGACTTTATACAGCGCTTACAGGCACCAGATATTACACAAAACAACATTTTGATGCAGCTAGGTAGCGATATGGATAAAGTTTTAAAAACCAAAATGACCGACTATGACAAATGGCAGCAGTACAACCAAGTTCTTCAAAGGTATCTACACTTTTCCAATCAGTTACGTCAGCCCACCAGCATAACAATCAAGGGTCACGCTGTTGCTGATGATATTAGAAATTTACTGCAACGCAAAGGTCTAGCGGACGATGAAATAGTATCAACACTTCCGCGTTCATATAAGAGAAAAGGCGAGGCTTTGTTACGTATACTAAATACGAGCAGCAATATTTTTGGGATAAAAGGGGTACTGTCACAATAAAAGGCAAGATCATACCATATTCCAACATTATCGATCTGGTTCACGAGACGTTAAGAAAACGAAAAACTACAAACCCGCGCGGTTGGCGTCAGTTTGCGACGTACATTAAAGAGATAAATATACCACGAGAGTTTATCGGAAATACGCAAAGGCATGATGTTTCTGTATCACCCAGCGTTGAACAGACCCTCACAACAACTATAGGTGAGAATTACGATGCTGATAGTAAAACGCGGGAAACACCGAGAAGAATCTCTCAAAGAAGAAGAGGAATTTCAATAGATTAGGATTCGTGACGGACATAATATGAATGCTGTATACTATGATCCCTCTCACCCAGCAGGGTTCGCTGGTATAACACTTTTAACTAATGCTGTAAGAGAAAAAAAATATGGTGAAATGAAAAATTGGCTGCAGGTACAGGAAGCTTATACGGTACATAAACCAGTCAGAGAAAAGTTTCCACGAAATAAATATATTGTGAGTAACCTTTACGAGTTGTGGCAAGCGGATCTTTGTGATATGCGAACTTTAAGTAAACACAATAGTGGATACAACTACATACTAACTATGCCAACATAGAAGAAATTACCAACGAGCTAAATAACCATGTACTGATAGGTAAATTGCTAACAATCGAATATCATAATCTAACTAAGCGCATCACTACGAAATTAAAAACTCAGCTCTCGCTATTCGGATTCTCACATCGTCTAGCCTTACAACTGGGTTATCGTCCGTATCAGAACATAGCTATGGAACCAATATCCCCTCACCCCGCTAGTATATGGATAGGATTACCAACTCAGATGTTTGTTTATTGCGACATCGTTGAACCGCAAATTGTGGGTGATGTTTTATCTCCGCTTATGCGTATAATAAATATTACTTCAGAAAACTATGCTTACGGGAGTCATAAAGATGTGACTTTTTCGCCTGCACACTGCATACCGGTGATGACACGAGAATTTTAAAACATCGAGATTAATATAAAAACAGGTACGGGTACAGCAATGCCATTTGAGTTTGGAACGTCGTGTCTGAAGCTACACTTTAAGAAAGTACAATAATGGTTTACCCTTATCAGCAATATTACTTGAATCAGGCCGATAACGGTATCGGCTATATCTACAGAGGTACGCCATATCAATGTGGTCATGGAATAGGGAGCTGGTTAGGTGGTATATTTAGAAGTATAATACCGTTATTTAAGTCTGGTGCAAAGGCTATTGGAAAAGAAGCTCTTAGAACGGGTGCTAATATTCTTGGTAACGTCATAGAGGATCGACCTATTAAGGACTCGTTTCAAGAAAGATTTCACGAGGCAGGTAGAAACCTTAAGCGTAAAGCCGACGAGAAAATCGATAAAATGATGGAGCGTTCGGGTTATAAAAGAGTACGTCTGTTCGATAATAACCAGTCTCTACCGAGAGCTGTTGCTAAGAAGAAGCCTACTTACGACGATATATTTTTAAGATAATAGCTTTTCTACATGCCCAATCGTGTGAACACGTCAAGTCTGAATTGGATTTGTTCGCTTTACCGTCGACGCAGACAATTATTGAGAGTAGTGAATGGATATTTTACAGCACTTATCAGCGCTGAGTGATGACGCCCCAATAGAATTTGTAGTCTCCGGAAATGGAAACGATTATATAGATTTAAGTCAGACCATGTTGTACATCACATCTAAAGTTCTAAAGCAAGATGGTACAGCACTTACAGACGCTGATGTTGTAGCACCGGTAAACAATTGGATGCATTCGCTTTTCTCACAGGTGGAGGTTTACTTAAATCAGAAGATGGTGCCACAACCAAACAACACCTACGCATACCGTTCATATATAGAAATGCTGCTAACTATTCTAATTGCGCACGCTAAAGCTTTAGAAACAACCGCCTTTTTTTTTTGTTAATTTGCTCATGCTTATGTGTTAGTGTTTACTTATTGTTAGCTTACATTACTTATTTGTGGACTGTTCAGCAGTCCTTCTCCTCTTCAGCCTTGGTTATTCCTTGCTGTTGTGTTGCGGTGTTTGGTGATTGTATGTTGTACAATCATAAAGTATGGTTATGTGTAAAAAAGAAAATTGTTTGGGTTTTATTAAGTAATGAATGGTTGATGGGTTAAGTGTGTTGGTTGTGTTGTGACGTGGTTGGTGCTTATATTCGATGCATTGCTTCGTCATCAATGGACGTATCGACATATGGCATGTTGTCAAGGCATCTATCTCTGAGGTCGTCAATTGTGTGAGATCGCTGGATGTTTAAATTTGAGCGGTTCCTTCGAATAAAGTAGTTATAAGATTAAGGATCTCTTTGGTTGGGATTGTATCGCGAAAATTCTGTGAGTAAAATTTTTCTGCATTTGATTCTATGTATTAGAAACACTGCCGCAAAATACCCTGTTACAAGGACCGACGTGAAAGTGTTAACTATGCCAGCAGGCATACAGCGAAAATCATTGGATAATGTTTTTCTGGGTCAATTACCTAAACGATGCATCGTAGGCTTTATAGCAAATAAAGCCTTCAACGGTGATTACCCGTCAAACCCGTTCAATTTTTATCACTGCAATATTAACTACGTGTCGTTATATATTGACGGACAACAAATTCCTTCGAAAGCCTTACAACCAGACATTACAGCTAATGGTTTATATGTAAGAGCGTACCGCACCTTATTCTCTGGTACGTGTATTCATCTTTTGAATGAAGGTAACGATATATCGAGAAGTGATTACCCCAACGGCTACTGTTTAATGGCCTTTGACCTAACACCTGACTTGTCTGCAAACGCTAGTACGTACTAGAATTTAGTTAGAAACGGTTTCCTTCGGCTGGAAGTCGGGTTTGAAGAAGCGCTCACCGAAACCGTTAACTGTTTACTGTATGTAGAATTCTATGACGTGATCGAGATTGATAAACATCGGTACATCGATTTTAGCTGTTAAAAGTGGTAGCTCTAACCTGCGATCTTCAGTGTACAGCAGCAGCCGAAAGAAGATGGACGCATACTTGGACGTCCAAGGATTTAGTGGTGTTAACAACGAATTCATACCGAAAGAAATAGCCGTGGTTACACATCGTGGTCGTTTATCGTTGATGCTAATAAAACCACCTCGAGGTTACTTTATATCAAGATCCATGTCACAAAAGATAAAATTTATGGAGGCTAATTATCATGGGCTGAAATGGTGGTCGGGTCATGTACACTACAACAATTTCCGTGAGGAGTTGATGAGAGTGTTGCAAAATTCATGTTAAGGGCAGTGAAAAACAACAGTTTTTAAAGTTTCTTAACAAACCAATAGTAAACCTGGAGGAGACTGGTTGCCCATCGATTAAACAATTGAAAAAGGAAGCAAAAGCATATAGCTGTTTAAACCATAATATCACTGGGCCTATGCGTGCGCAGGAAAATGCCTTACTACTGCAAGGCTGGACGTATACCAGTTCCAAAGATGTATGCGGTACAAGTGTTGAGATGCTTGAAATCGATCCCCAGCCACAAGAATAATGTGTTTCGGGTTGTATGTCCTTCTAATCAACTACGGAGACACGCACCTGGACCGTGTGCAATTATCGTAAACACGGATCCTGCAAACAAACCAGATCAGCATTGGACCGCTATCTACATTGACGAAAACGGTAATGGGGAATATTTTGATTCCTTTGGACGAGCACCGCATTTACGTTTCCTAGAGAAAAATTCCAGATGCTTCCTATACAATAAAACAATACTGCAAGATTGCCATTCGAATGTGTGTGTGGACTTTATACGTTGATGTTTCTATATTTTAGATTACATAGTTTATCAATGATTGATTTTGTAAAAAACTTTTTTAGTACATGTTTAATTGTAAATAACGAGATAATTAAATTATTGTTTAACGCCTGTTACCCAACCATTTTATTCTGATAAATAAAGAGATTTTCTAGTACCTTACTTTTTTTTAACTATTGTTTTTCTTTCTTTTTAATTCAGCATGTGTGTTTTTAAAAATCGTGTTATAAAATTTATGATTTTAGAGTTTTTTAAAAGAAATTATGTTACCCACTCGATATTGGTAATCAATTTTTTAGACTATTAAATTCAACAGGATTATATAATTACACAGTAATTAGTTAAAAGTAAACATAAACAGTGGTTTCTTACTACATATTGTTGTGGAATTTAAACATGTAATTATTACTTTCCAAACATTTAATGAGGCTTTTTATAAAAACAATTTGCGTGTAGATATATATGAAAGGCCATATTTTGTTCAAACCACTTTGTTATAGAAAACAATATTGTAATAACTATTATGTAATTAATTAACTTAATAAACGTTTAATTTTATTGTAATCTCATTATGTTTAGAATTTACATCTACATACATAAAGAGAAAATTTACATCGATTGGGGCTTGAACCTTGATGGCGCAGTTGGTTAGCGAGGTACTCTAACAAAGTACAGGTCGTAGGTTCAAATCCTACTCGAGGTATACTTTTTATTTATGTATTTAATAAAATTAATAATAATTTTTAATCAATAAATGTTTGTTTCATTGGAGAATAATCTGAATGCCGGTAATTTTTTTTGCATAACTCACTGAGGCTTTTTTAATTATGATATTTACAATAAAAAATAAGTGTTCTATTATTAAATTTTACTGTCATTCAAATTCCCCAAGCAAGATCAAACCCTAACACAAGTTCATACACCTGTCTTGCACGATAGCAATAGGGCCTCCTTATTAGAATACAAATTCAAATTTTACTTCAAGGGGTCACGGAACGAAGTCCCAACAGTAAGTTGCGAAATCCTATATCTGTCTTACAAGATATCATTAGGCCTCCTTATTAGAATGCAACTCCAAATTACCAGTCATAACCTACAAAGACAAATACAGTTTCCAACCAGGGGTAACGACAGGGGGGAGGGTCTACACTTGTTTTATAAGATTAGGTTAGGGCTCACATACAATTACACCAAAAAGACAGGGGTGAAGGCATACACTTGTCTTATAAGGTTAGGTTAGCGCTCACATACACCAAGGAGACACAGCAATGGGGAGAAGGCCTACACCTGTCTTACAAGTTAGCATTAGGGCCCTTTAATAGAATACCGCCCCAATGTATACACAAAATTTCGTAAGGTTACAATCTGTAGATAGGAATTAAAAATATACGCACAATTGCCTAACCTCCAGGCTGAACTGCTGAAAAGGCTCTTAATACAACCAAAAGGATCTTAATTAAGGGTTAAACTCCCACCAAAGGTTGCAAAAGGCCCCCGAAAAGAAGCCAACATCCTGCCCCAATTCCAAGGCCCAAATGTAATGGCTCTTAATACAAACAAAAAGGGTTGAAAATTCCATCAAGGGCTGAAAAAGGCCTCCGAAAAGAAGCGGTCGAAAATAGGGATGAAAAAACGCGTCATACACGTGGGCAGGTAAAAACAAAAAGGTCGTAATTAGGGTTGAAAAGGGCGTCCGAAAAGAAGCCGTCAAAAATAGGAGTGAAAATACGGTCCCCCACGTGGGCGGTCTTGTGAAGTCAAAATGCAAGATGGCGGTCAAGGTGTCCCCGTTCAACTGAAGTCCAACGGAAGATATGGAATGTAGTAGCAGTTAAAAGGTATCAAATGTTAATTTAAACGAACAAGGTACAGGCGAAGTCAATGTACAAAACAAGCTGTAAATAACGTACTTGTTCTGATAGAGATCAACTACGAATAAGAAAATCAACAGGAAATTATGGTTAGGGGGATTAGCAGTAGTGAAGTAGATTACTTTGCAACGGCATCTGATCACACGAAGCGAGCAACTAAAAGAAAGCGTAAATTATATATCCATTCCAAGGACGAGAGGAAAAATATTAAGAAATGTCAAAAAAATATTCTGAAATATTCAGTGAAGCTACTAGGTCAGTATCTAAAGCAATGTTCTGACCAGTTTTCAGAAGAGCGAAGAAATTAGATAAACCGTTGTTTTTGTAAAATAAGCTTCTCAGAGAAAAAAAATGTTTAATTTTGAGCATGTGCCACATTTATGATACACGTAAAAAACGAAAAATAACCAATAACTATGATAGTAATGATGTTGCAGGTAAAGAAAATTGTAACAAATCTATTAACCGTAATTATTTTCTTAAATCCACCAGGGTAGTATCAGTAGAAGTGTGCAAAGTATTCTTTTTGACAAGATTGGGTTATTCTGCTAAAAATGACTCGGTACTTAGACATTTAAATAATAATAATCACAATAATTACATAGATAAAAGCGGATCGTAAATAAGGGGATCAAAATTGATGTTGAAAAAATAAAAGCACATGTCATGACATTTGTCCCATCCATTTCCCACTATAGAAGGGAGAATGCACCAAGAAAGTTGTATTTACCTAGCGATATTTCGATCGTCAACATGTTCAACGATTTTGGCAAAAATGTTCTATGAGTATTATAGAAATATTGTCACAAACGTAATGAATATTTCCTTTGCCAAATTGGGACATGAACAGTGTGAAAGATGTTAATCTTATACCATACATTTAGCTAGTCATCATAAGCATAACGCTCCAGTAGTAGCTGCAGAAAATTGCTTAGAATGGAACACCCACATGCAAACATATCTCGAATTGAATACAAGAATGACTGCAAAATAAATCCATTTGTAGATAATAATACTTTATGTGCTTCGGTTGACATGCAAAAAATTATAATGTTACCTGATATGTTCAAGGAGGTTATTTTTACTCATAGATTAATTGCATATAACGAAACGTTTGTGCCATTAGGTACCTAACATGGAAATTCTAGACCATTTGCTGCTATTTGGCACGAAGGCATTTCTAGCAGTAAGAAAGAAGATGTCGTCAGCGCCTATTACATTTTTCTTGTCACAATGACCAGAGATTATAAAAATATCATTTGGGCAGATAATTGCACGGGCCAAAACAAAAATTGGTGCTTCCTTAGTTTTTTAGTATACATGACGAGCTCTGGTGAAATAGCTGCTGATTCAATAATAATTAAATATTTTGAAGACGGGCACACGTTTATGCCTTCGGACAGTTTTCATCACCTAGTTGTTACGTGCACAAAGGGATAATCGTAGAAATTGTGGCTAAAGTGCTGTAACATAGATTAAGGAATTATCCGGAAGCTCAGTCAGTCGGTTAAGCACTTGGATGCATGGGCGTTTTGGCAGGAAAGAAGATATACATAGAATTTAAAAAGGGCACCACTTGATTTAATTTTATATCGCCCCTCTATCAAGAAAAGGGCTACGGCCACACAGGACAACTAAAATAAAATGGTGAACTAAGTCCACACTGACAAAGGACTGGCTAGAAAGTTGATCGTAGATCACAGGATTAACGAAACAACTTACGATCGTTTAACACCACTTATTTAATACACCCACTGTAAAATAGCATAAATTTTATAATAATAATTAAATTTTCGTAAGTATCTAACATAAAAAATTATGGAGCGCCCACTCGCAGACATGAATACAATTCTTTCAGGAAATATTCCCAATACATCAATCAATAATAGATCAGATACAATATATCTACAAAATAAACCACCAGTAATCAACTTACCTTTCAACCAAATCTAGAAAAAACTATAAATTATACTTAAAATTTACATAATCAGACACAATACGGTCTGGCATCTAGCGTTGACCCTAAAAAAAAGAATACGCAAACATGTATATAATTATCCGAAATTGAATACTTGTACACCGATATTCCACGAAGAGCTCTCCGTCGGACTAATCTATCAGTTTCCAATCAACCGGACGCAAATAAACCCCAAATATAAAGCGAAAATTATCACTAGATGTCTACCCTGTTGTTTACCTTATGTAAGAAAAAAAATTCCAATGTAAATATGAGCATTACAGACAAAGTAAGCATGAAGCGTTTAGAAAATTCAGAAAGGCCAAGTTCATTACCGATTTGGCAATCACAATGCAAGAAGTTAAGAAATGCGCAACACAGATTGACACATTCATTAGTAAGCGTATGGTTACAAGCCAAAAATTAAAGTGAGTAAGCCCTAATTCAAACAGTTTTGTACTAAACAACTATTAAATTGTAATCAGTGAAAAGTAACAAAATTTTTCCACAATGATCATAAATAAACTATGCAATGTGATTCACACAGTAATTAAAATAAATAACCTTTTATACAACCCCAGCAGTTAGCATAATTTATGACACACATTGTACATTTCGACTCAAATGGTAGCGTTCCGTCAGCTAAACAGCTGATTGCTTGTACAGTATACACAGATAGTTCTAACGGTTGAACAAACTACGGTTTGATATCAAAATAAAACTAGTACTTAAGAAAACAGTTAGAAATTGATAATTAAAATACAAATTCTACTGCAAAGTTAAATTTAAGTATATGAGAAACTTTGAAATAACCCAAATTATCTTTTACAGGTACAAATGTCTAATATTACTCTAACGATTACTAAGGAAATGTTTAACAGTAAAGTATAAGCATTAATTTTAGGAATAGGATAACTGCGAAAACACACTAATACAATGTAGCAAGCACCGGAATGTACTTGTTATAAGAATTTCAGTAATGTACAGATAACGAGAGCCTCGTTATGTAGAAAAGCTAACAAAAGTCACTCACCGTAGGTAAATTTTTTTTTGCGTGTAACAAAATACTTATCCGAAAATAGTCGTAGGTGTAACGTATATTTCTTCAGTTAATGCGGAAGATACTAGGAGAAGGAGTAATCGTAAACTGTTTCAATTCAGGTTCGAAGACCCATAACTAATATTTCACCCCTCGGATGAATGGTATCCAATTGTGCTGTCAGAAATGGTTTAACTATCTCTTATGGAAGCACGAAAGATGTTAATTTTGAGTAAATGTGTAAAGGACCAAAAAACCTATATAAGACAACTGTGTTAGAATTTAAATCAATACCCAAATTTTTATAAGACATGATCTTTATGCTGTATTAAAATTTCAAAACATGTACACATGCATTTCAAAGTTATGTCTAGTAAATAAGAAAAGAAAGTTAGTAGCTTACCTCTTGAACGAAGCTAAGGTGTAGTAGAAACAAAAAAATTAGAGCCGAACTCAAATTCGAAATCCCAACGGGATTTATTTATATGGAAAAGATTAAATCCAGCAACGGGCTGTGTTAAAATTTCACTTGAAAAACTCAATCAAATTTTTAAGGAAACCTTTTCCAAGTTTTACATTTGCTTCTAACTACGCATTAAATTTCTTTTCCAAAAATGGCGTTTTTCCTTCCTCTATGAAGGTACCAGAAAACAAAAAAAGAAAGCCTGATTAATTTCTACCAATACAAGAATTGAAAACGGTCACATGTTTGAAAAATTTTCCTATCAAGAACGAGTTTATTGGCAATGTTGCCATTTTCCAATAACCTATAGGATGAGTCGTAACTAAAGACCATAAATTTATAAACCAAATTTACACGTATCATAGTTGAAAGAAGTTTTAAAAAAATGCAAAAGGTATATGACTTGCAAGATTTTTCACAAGCAGTAAGCAACTGCTCAAAAACGTCAAAACCAGTTGCAACTGAAATGAGACGTGAAGACTTTCAACTGCAAAAGTATACCAAGGATAGGCCCCTAATAAACAACATTTCAATTATAAGTGCAAGAAAAAGCGGAGAAAGTCTTTACTATCAAAAGAAATTCAATGGACCCGAAAAAGAGTTAAATTTTATACCCAAAAAATATCTGAAAAGTAATTTAGAAAAACCAGAATGTATTAAGAAGAACAGGGGAATTTTAGGAAACAGAAAAGAAAACATTTTAAAAAATCTCTCAAAATTAATGCCTGACCATGAATTACTTTTTTGGCACGATCTTGAAGTTTTAGTGACAATAATAGTAATACCGATGAAGACTGTAATAACTACGAACTCGATTACAAGGTAGAGAATAGTTATTAATAAAGAAATTGTCTAATAATTCATTAGTAGTACGTTTTTTTATGTATTTTTTGTTGTAAACGGGACATGTGAAGGTACATAACATAAATAACGTATTGACGGCGATTTTACAATACGTTTTTAGTTTTTCAGGGTTAAACGCAAAACCTATAACATTTTGAGATTTAGTTTTTCTTATAAATATATGTAGAGGTATGTACTTATATCACACAAGAACTCAGTTTAATTTAAAAAATGGGAAATAGTTATAAGTAATTTAAAAGCAATTTAAAGCTGTAAAAGCTTCAACTCCGTTTTTTCGAAAGTACAAAATTATTGGATACGTTGTTCTTGCTTACCATGAAAGAATAGACATATTAAGAAATGCGATGTCATCATTACCGATGGCATCATACGCCATTAATAGTATATTATACAACGAGCATATAGGAGAGGCTATCAATCACGAGAATGATGTTTCCGGAACGAGCCGCAGGCGAGTAGAGCAAATCGTTCGAGTGATTAATAGCTCTTGTATGCGAGTTACATACTATGCTTTGTCCACGACTACAAATCTTTTTAATTTAATTCAAATACTTACTTCATTTAAAATTAAGACGGACATGTTGATCTGTCAAATATGATGAAAGTGTAAATGATTTGTTTTCAGTTGTTTGATAAAGTGCTAATTGATCGTCAAAAACATACCAGTATAAGAGGAATTAACATTTATAATCTTAACCATAAATTATGAGGAAATTTCATTTATTAACATTTACACTAATTGTAAATTTTGAACATTTTTTTATATCTAATGTTGGCATTTAGTATAATATCGTGTAATTCACCGATATTTGCTTCAGTAATAACATTACTGCTACTAATATTTGTAATTGCATTTTGTTAGCAGTATTCTCTTTATTTTTTGTGGTCATTAATGTAACCTTCTTCTACCGTTGTGGACTTCCAGCCCGGATGCCTTTTCAAGCTAGTATATCACCATCCGCATCAACTAAAATCGTAGCTGAAGTTCTCCGGAAACTATGTCCAGAGTAGCTTTCTGTGTTCGGTAGTTTCAAAAAATTAACAATAACTCTACACATTTTTATACTGGAACTAATGCCAATTTTTTGTTTTGTTGATTTTGCGTTTCTTGTCTGGAGGAAAACTATGTCACTTATCACTTCTCGCTTAAATATATACTCTTAATACATTACATAAAACTCGCCAGTTATTGCAAATTTGCGTATTCTTTTTGTTTCTGCATTAGGGACTGTAACAAGTAGTCAAAAATTTGTTAATATCCTATGGAGTAAAAGTGTTTGCTTTTTTTGGAACATATCCCTCCGACTGCCGTTTTAAATATGATTGTAGTTTTGCATATTTAGAAATATTTACATTTTCGTTTAGGCTTATTGTACTTTTGAGAATTGCATATTGCTGCCACAATGTAGGACATTGCCTCCGCAAAGTAAGCAAGGATTGCAGATTCAGATGTAGATTCCACTTTTTTTTCCACTTTCCATTCACAAAACGTCTCGTATGCGCTCAAGTAAAGTTTTTTAGACTTACTTGGTAATAAGTCGAGGGATGCTATTTCTGCTGCTTGCCGAACATCGGATGGCGTTAATGTTAACTGCTCTTTAGAAGTAGACTGAATATCCATCTTAGTTTTGTTCTTTTAGTAAATTTAATATTTAGTACAGACTTGCGAGTGAACTAAATTTAATTAAAAATTACAGAAAAATGATGGATGATTGTTACAACGACGTTTACATGGTAACAAATAAATGTGCATCGCCAAGTCGCTTCGATTTTATTCAAACGTTGGTATTATTCGCAAATGCGTGAACGTCTAAGAGAGAGAAAGGGATCCATTCCCTTCTATAAACCGACACTCTTCATTGAATGTATTTGACGGATACCATGACAATACATAAAATAACAGTGATTTATTTTTATTAATCCCATAGCTATTCACAATAACAGTGATTAATGAAAATTAGTGTGTATTGTACGCTATTGGTATTGTCTGCCGAGACGTATAACAACTATATTACACTATAATCGTCGAAAAAAGCAATTATAAAAGTGGTAGCTATTAAAATTCACTACAAGATTGATAACTTGCGATTCGCCTTTTCTGATATACAGCGCAGAGATGGGAGAGTGCGCGCTCAATTTATACAACAATGCGGCGCAGGGCGGTTAATTCGTTTTTACCGATTATAGTCATGATGTAAATAAACCAGGTGTAGCAATCCCAAAGATGCGCAGTACTTTGACCAATCAGAAAATACAAAAAGCAACACGGCAACAAGTCTAAATCATAACCTAATATAACCTGAGAATACAAAAATTGGAAAACGGAATGTAGAAACTCGGCTGTATTATTCCAAGAGGTTGGACAAGTTTTCTGGTTGCAAGGAACACGTTCTCTTCTTGCACGTTTTTAGTGAATGCGGTACCACACCTGCGATTTTCCGCAAAGGTAAAGTTCAAGCTTTTAAAATGTTTGAAAAAAAAACCTGCATTACATCGTATGGCTGAAATGTTCCAAGATAAAACCTGCACCCCAGACAAATTATTTGAAAGCGGAATAATTTTCTCCTGGTGGTGTACAATGCTCCAGAATTGGAAAAAAGCGTCGATAATTTCAGGTAAGGATTAATAACAACATTATCACCATTTGATATAATAATGTCTTAGATATACACAATACTCAATAGACCTGGCGTCGCTGCCGCCTTCCAGTGAAGCAGGCAGCACGTCCATTGAGTCTACTGCCAGGTAGGCAAAGACTTCATTAAGAAAAAAAGATCTAGAACCTAAACCCACTGTACCTTCAGATACAAACTTTGCTCGGGGAAATTTTAGAACCCGTTTCATGGGGCTGGCAATTACAGAACGAGATCATGCATACAACAACAACATTGCCTCCAGCACCACAAGAACTGTTAAACGCTATTTTTTTGATTACAAGAAGGGGTGTGGTGCACAAGAAGAGAGCGAAAGAGACGTAGCGAGTGGGAGCGAAGAAGAGGGCTTCCTACATTATTTTATAAATGTCCTTCAATAATAATCATACCGTAGCGAAATTAACGTGGGAAAGTGAATTAACCGCCTTACGCCACGTTATTGTTATTGTGTAAATTGAGCGCGCGCTCCCCATCTCTGCGCTATATGTGTGAAACGGCCAAAAAAAAAATCAAATTATCAATCTTGTAGTGAATTTTATTAGCTACAACTTTTATAATAGCTTTTAATGGCGTATAGTGCATAGTAAACGAGTTATTCTCAAAAAACTCAAAATCGTGACTTTTGATCTCTGAT
This sequence comes from Vesta saturnalis, assembly GCA_036346205.1. Taxonomy (NCBI): domain Eukaryota; kingdom Metazoa; phylum Arthropoda; class Insecta; order Coleoptera; family Lampyridae; genus Vesta; species Vesta saturnalis. The sequence continues at coordinate 49,378 of JARFJB010002361.1, forward strand.
ATCTCAAAATGCTCCAGTGATTTTTTGCTGGGGTTTGTACCTAACGTTATAATGGAAAAATAAAGGTCTGTCTAAAAATTCAGCTAGCACTCCGAATTCCCCAGAAAATCCTAACGTGACTGGAACCAGTGAAAATCATTGACGTGAGCAAATTCACGACCGTACACGACATGAAATATTATCTTGATTATCTTCCATGTTCGTGTTTTGTGACAGAATTTGAATAAAACAATAGTGGACTTGAACAAATTTTCACTTTTAAAATGAAGATATTACCAACCACCACAGAGATTCCTAAAATCAACTAAAGTAATTTTTTTTTAAACGGCATGAAAAGAGCAAATTACAAAAAAACGTGTTTCATAAGACCTTAAGCACTCATTATTTAAATAACTCGTGACCACACCACTCGTTTTTTAAACGTCAATACGTGCTTCAAGACTGGCCTTATGAAACTTGTTTTTTAACATACAATTAAAATTTCACTATATTGCTTAAAATGGCGATTGTTTCGACAACATTCTCTCCTCATCAGATTGAGTATTTCAACTAAATTTACTTCTTTTACATCGTTTATTATCTTATTAAATTACCCTCCTATTTATAGCTTATGTAGTGTTCTTCTAAGGGGTCTTGTCGATTTCAGCCCTGGGCCCTTCTGTTTTTTGTGTGTTTCAGTTTTTGGAATTGCTTGTTTTATGTGGTAAAAAAGAAAAAGACAATTTTTTTTTTATAATTAATTATAATTAGTTCTTAGTGTATATATTGGTGTTTGATTTTTGAACAGTTTGATGTTTGATTGGTTTATAGTTGCCCATTTTCGTGAGTGTCATCTTTTGAGCAATGAGGGTAGGGGTTATCGGAGTAAGTAAGGGGTGTTATCTAGGGTTCTGTCGTTCTTCTGGTATGTTGTCTAGTACTCGTGTCAGTAGCGCGGTGAAAGGTTTTTCGGTGGTTGCAGGAAGGCTGCCCTCAACGCACACCGATACAAAAATCAAGACTCGTTTGGAAATCAAATTTATTGAGTTTAATTATTTGTTACGGTATTTACTTTACTTTTCGATACCACCCCTGGACGGGTTGTGGATTGCGGTTCTTCGCTCCAGGGGCGGAAACGGGTTAAAGTAGTTCAGGTGCCGCCCAAAGATAAGCTACTGTTGAGGCGGTCTTTGAGGCTAATCCTGAACTTGTACGGTTTTCAAACGACCTGCTCGGGTCTCTTGATGGAGGATAATTCAGAGTGTTTTCGACGTGGTTTAAGATGTTCCTAAAACAATTAATTCGGACGAATGGCGGATATGGTAGGTTTTAGTCACCAATGGTTTATGAATGATTAAATGAATGGTTAATAAATACGAACTATTTAAACCTAATTAACTGCAGCAGTTACAATTTAAATGTAGCACGAAAAATTTTACTACGGGTCTTGAAACAAATTAAATAACTTCAAAAGTAATGATAGAGCGAATATTTATGAAGTTAAATTCAGTTAAGCAAATTAAACTACTCTTTTATCTCATACTCTCAAAAATAAATCAGTTTCGATATGTGCAACAACGCACTGAGAACGAAATAGATAACGGGACGGCCGCGCGACCCACATATATAACGTCGGAATGATCGCAGTGAGACCTTTGTGGAAATTCCCAGTTTTCCTATGCGCAGGCAGGAGCGTAGGAAGTAATTTTAATTAAAATTGAATTAATTATTGATGTAATCGACATGCTAAAATTATTTATGAAATAATGGAACTATTCATATAAAGCTAACAATCCCTACAAAAAAAAAACTCATACTATATAATGGCATAATTACTAGTTACTGACACCTCCATCGGTTTACAATTAAAAATTTTATAAGGCGGATGCCTCCTGCACATGTGTTAGCGGTTGAATATATTGTTAAAATACAGTTCATTTTACGCAAAAGAAACTAAATAAAACTTCCATTGTAGTTATTTATTTGGTAAATGTTATAGAAATCGTGGCATATTTAACTTTAATTATTAATACCGAAAGTGATGTAATGAATGTATTTTGTCTATAATTACAGAATTAAATTTATTCCTAAACGGTAGTCGCAGATGGCAAAATTATGTCGGTATATTGGATATTAACATGTGTTTCTATTAAATAGAATATTTACTCACAAGCGTAATGTTTGATGGTCAAATGGCTATTATACAAAAATTCAATTTTAAGACATAAATCAATTAATTTACAGGAACGGTGTTAGTGTTTAATTGTTTACTACTTAAGTATCCATTAATTATATTTGTCGGGTTTCAAATTCTATTTTTGACTGCTGCGGTGTACTAATCTCTAACAAATATTAATATAAAAGGTTTTTAGTGTAATTTTCCATTCAAAATATGTATTCTAATACAAAATAAATTATTATTCGGCAAAATTTAATTGCGGAATTTAAAAAAAAAATTGTATTTAAAGTTAACGGTGTAAGCTTTTAAATGTAAGTTCCGTTTATCATGAAAACAATTTTATTACAAACACGATAATATTTTGAATTACTTTTCTTTAATACTTACTTTAATACTTACTTCAAACATCTTATCAATATATGACGATTAGTATATTAATCAATTTACGCAGTTGATTTCGGTTTTACTGTTAAACGCGGAACGTTATTTTTCAATCAGTGGTGCTAATTGCTGGATCTTTTGTCAGCGGAGAAAAGGGAAGAAAACTAATTTTCACAACACAGGGAGGAGTTTGAGATTTTTGGTAGATTTCCTTGGGTTATAGACGCGTCTGTTGTTGGTTTTGGAGGTTTTGAGTATGTTCTTGATAGCAGTTGAATCTGAATCTGACTGGTTTTCCTCTAATAAACATTTTGCACGCGTGACGTCCGAAATACGCCACCATTCCTTCGACAATCGACAAGCTGTGCTCGAATAGGCCAAACCGCAAAAATGTTCTATTCACCACATCAAAAATAGGAGTCAATTTAACAAATTTATCTTCTTTGTGCAGTTGAGTATTATCAGGTAAATGAATATTTCGTTTGATTACCTTGAAATTTATTTCTAGGCATAGTTTCTCTCACAATAGCTACATCTTTGTCTTCATCTTTCGACCAATATATATCACACCTTGGCAAAGTGCGATAGACAAGATACAGGTAGCGAAGAAACGTTTCAGTTATTGTGCATGCATGTCGAAGTTGTGTCGATTGTTTTGCGCTGCGTAATTGTTCGAAAAATTCACAATCTGACTGGTGACCTCGTCATCAAAAAACAATGAAAATATTTCAATAGGCGACTTATGTCCATGGTATGCTTTGATGTTCTCCAATAAACGATTATTACCAGTTACAGGGTAAGATTTGGGAATGCTGCCCGTTTCCCAATTTAGCTCAATATTATTTGCTTTCTGGGTATGGCATTTTCTAATCTTCTTGCCAATTACACTCAGTGGAATTTCTCTTCAGAATCACTTTTCTGAGAAACATGAACTTCATAACTTTCACAAATTTCTTCTTCAATATAACCTTCTTCCATGACATGATTGTCTAAGTTTTCTCCATTAGTAATTTCGAATACATTTGGTAGAATATAAATCACATCTACTTCATCTGCATTATCAACATCGTACAACTGCTGAATAATCAATGATGTTTTGCCTGCACACATATTTTTAGGAGTTGGCTGTCGTTAGAGGCATAATTTCAGGATACTAAATGTCTATACACATCTTGATATATCTTACCTTTAGTTATATTTGAAACCACGAAACAACCATAATCTATAGTCAAAATTGAAATTTACCTCTTCAAGTGCACACTACTGCAAAGAAGAATAACTTTATGATGACTCACGACAGACGATTAACATTCCTACGGTAACAAAGCAAATGAAAAATATGATGAAGCAAAACCCAATGATGTACGATTACCGACGATGCTCCAACCTTGCGCCAAAGGTGCTTACACGCACCCGCTGGATTTGAATTCTAATTTCAATTTTACAATTAGGGATTTGCTCAAGGAAAACGTTTTCAACTTTACCTGGTAGTATTGGGAAACTAGATTTTGAGAAAAATATACATTATTTTGCTTTGTAACGTTCCGAAATATTCAAAACTCATGTAAGCTTGTCAAATTGTAAAAAGGATTTTTCACAATATGAAATCAAATAAGCATGATCATACAGTAGCAAAGACTTATTAGAATATATGCAAATGTGGCAAGGGTAAAGAAGTAGTACTGTAGTTTGTAAAAAAAAAATAATTGAAAACGGTACATTTACGCACGTTTGGCCATTAATGGGTATGACTGACCGGTTTGTCTTATTAATTTCTAAAGCTTCTAATAAACCTAGTTTTCTACTTTCGTTCTGAATGTCTAAAATTTCAAAGTTACTGTTAAAATTATACTTTTCTGGATTTAAGTGTGAAGCATAGTTTGAATTATTATTATACTGAAATATCCAAAATGTTCAGATATTCCTGTTCTAAAACTGCTTCCTGTTTGACCGATACAACATTTATTGCAATCACCACAATTCAACTTATAAGCTCCTGACTTACATCTCCCATCAGTTTTTGACTTATTATGATTTACTTATTTTTCATTTTCTGGTGATTGCCACATGTACTAACTGTAAATTAAAACATGTGTACTATTGCATTCCCCTATAATATGACAAATAAGCTCTCTCATAGTCAGTTTTTTCGCTCTAGCTCCCGAAACACACTTTCTGCATAGAGAAGGTAAACTGTACTTTTGTACACTACATTACTTGTAAATAGTGAACAACTTAATATAATTTTACAAAACGACCCTCGCCCGTATATTTATATTGACTGCAATAGCCTCCCTTTGCATTTAAAATTATTGCTTACTTGTAATAGTTAAATTATAGTTGCAATCGTCAACTGAACGTCGATCATATCCTCATTAATAGAAAATCTGGTGTAGCCAGCATATAACTTTCTTATGCCTGAATCTTTGTACAGAAGGGAAGAGTATATAAGGGAATGAGTTAGATAGTTGACGTTCGGCTGTTTTCAAACATATTGTAATTTCCGCATGTGTTAAATGTACAAGAAAGTAGGATATGTTTTTTTCTTACACCTTACACTTTAAAAATTATAAAATTATACACCTGAGTAAACTTTTTGTCTGTGCTTTTCGCTTATGTGCTGCAGGTATTGGAAACATTTCTTACTTAGTTTTTTTTATGGTCCATGAGCAACATCTCTTCTACTACTTTTTTTTGGTTGAGTCTTTCGAGTTTGATCGCAAAGATTTTCTAGTGGTACCTTCGACATGGCTTTAAATTAGGTTATTTATCAATTTATCTCGAAAACCTGATTGCTTCTTGAGGATGGATTTTTTTTAATGTAGCATGAATTCCAAACACATGAATATAGGGTTACGTCTCTAACACCACATTCATTGTTGGCAAAGGTAAACCCAAGTGTCGGTTTTATACAGGACCATGATTCCGAAATAGTCATAATCTGAATTTATTTCAGAAGCTACATTAGATCATTAGTAAATAGCAAAAATTGTCATTTTCAATGTGCGGGACAGTATTTTAGCAGCTATTACTGTTCTGCATGTTCTCGTGTTAAGTCAACGAAAATAAAATAAATAAGTATACAAAAATAGTTGCTAATGTTATCACTATTATCCACGTGATTTCAGTCATTTACCTTATCCATCATATTCTACGTTATCGGTCCTTTATGATCGATGTCATCTATATCAATTATCAGTTATGCTGTCTGCCATTTGTTATTTTTTGCAGTTTATCACCTATAGTGAACCACTTGGGTGACCCGCGCCATTCCCGCCATTGAAATTTCATCTACGTCATGAATAACATCTATGTCTTCAACGAAAAGGCCACTTCAGAGGTAAATGTATAGGTACCTTTACAGCATTTTGTTGTAGGTGTGGTACAATAGAAACACTAGCCAATGATTGCCGATGTCCGAAGTCAGAAAACTACTTTCGCCGGTAAAGGACGCACAGGTACCTTTACACTGGATGGCCCTAACTCCTGTAATAACTACAATAACTACTTAGATTTCCTGCGAAGGTTTGGTACTTAACAGCAGGTGAAGATGATTTTTTATCCACCACCCACCAAAAGAATTAACCATGTCCAGTTGGATGATTACTTTTCATCTCTCTCAAGATTTTTAACGTAGAATTCAACGCGTTAGTTAACACCAGTGCTTCCAAATCATACTTGGGGTGGTAAGGCCAAAACACTTATTAATTAACAAACAAATTTTGTCCAACAAATTAGGACAAGGCAGCGTTTGTTTGGAAGATAGTTCTGATACACAAACGTAAGGATCTTTAAATTTACAGCTGTGCTAGGTACAAATTTTAAGAGCACCTTGATAACCAAAAGGAAGTATTTTCACGCCTCCGCCACCATGGGTTGCAACTGGAACCAGAAACGTGCCAGTTCAGCCACACACAATTAAAATACCTTAGTGACGTGGTCAATGTATATGGTATACCACCAGGTCGATAAAAGGTGGAAACAATCACACGAATGGAATGGATTATCTTCATGGTATAGAAGTTACGTGAAGCAATTCGCGCAAATAAGTCAGGCCTTGACCCAGCTTTTGAAAAAAGGAATTAAGTATGAATGGAAAAAACCACAACAAGAAGCATTTAAAAAATTGCAACAAGCACTTGCGTTTCCATCAATTCTAACCTGTTCGGATATCACTCAACCATTTATACTCCATACCCATTATTGTTCTATAAAGCTGGAAACAGCACTTACACCGTGACATGGTCCATAGGAACGAGTTAACGCCTACATCAACCGATCTTTGACACCCGCCGACAAAAACTACTCATCTATTGTACGGGAATGTCTTGCAGTTATATACAAGTAGATGGATATACAGGGCCGCTTCTAATCCAATTTTGGAGTGAAATGAAAATATCAAGGTCTAGTTCACTCCCCTTTTGACGGGAAACTTAGATTTCAAGGTCACGCCTCATTCAAGCAATTCTTATAACCAAAGCTCATTGACCTTTTGGGGGTATTATTAGAAATTAATTTTTAAGGTTACAATTCTTAGAAAGTAATTTTCAAGGCCAAAGAGTATTGACCTGCAGGGGTATCATATTGCAATTCTTATAAATCTAAAAATAGAATCAAGTCATGGAAACAAGAAGAATGACGGGTTGTTGAGAGAGCTTTTGTATATTTATTCTTGCAATAATCAAATGTGATTTTATGTTACTATCTCTCTCCTGCTAAATCTGTCAACACCGCATGACCTTGAGACATTGTAAAGTGATTCAGAAATGTGAGACAGTTCTTCTTGTTTCCAAGAACTGAACTTATCTTGACCTTGAATGTAGTTTATGTCCCTATATAAGTAGATAAAGACCAGTTTCATGTCAGTCTATACATCGCAATCGTCACGAGAAATTTTATTGTAAACCTAAAGTACTTAAATTATTAATTTAACTGTGTAGAACAATTAGATATTGGTTATAATATAATATTTGCTAAAAGTTGATTGTTACGTAATCATCCATTGTTGAAAACAAAAAAATGAATTTGTAAAGCACAATCCGTATAATTAACACTAATATTAAGCTATTGCAAGATATAATTCAAAATAATATTTATTTAGAGGCAAATGAAGGTCTGTTTAAGCTCGAAAGCAATTTATCGTTGTTAAAGTGTTATCTTGTAAGACTTAAACGGTTAAAGAACGCTTCAGAGAAAATAGGTAATGGAATTGTCAATGGCACTAAAAAACCTACACGCAAGTTACGTTGGTACTCTCTAGATTCATGCTTAATGGTAGGTTACTTCCAGGAATTACGGTCAATATAGCAAACATGCAATGCATACAATAATATTAAACGAAAGGTTAAATTAGTGCTAAGTCAATCGACGCTAAAGGTGAATGTTGTTTTAGATTGCATTTCATTCAACCTAAAAATCATGTTATCGAGTTGAAGAGTTTTGCCACAAAATATTATATCTATGGTATGCGATCAATTTACGTGTGTATAATGAAAATGCTTATTATAAATACCAAGAAAAATTAGAGCTTTCCGAAAGGAATTCCGGTTGGGCATTACATGAAGTGTTACATTTAAACGTGATTATTAATAGCTACTCTCCATCGAGAGGTCGCTTTTCAACTTACGTTACAGTTCTCTTCTTCATAGCAGTAAATCGTGCGGTAGTGAATGCTAAAAGTGATGATGAGTATTGCTTCCTGTGGGCTGTTGTTTCAACATTATGTCCCGCGCAACGCACACGGAAAGAGTTTACAGTTATCCTCATTTTAGAGATATTCTGAATTATGATTAAGTTCATTGTCCCATTAAACCAAATAATGTAAAAAAAATAAACATCCTTCCATTAATTCGTTTTGCATCGAGGGGAAAGGTATATTACCACTTGTATTAAGTGAAAATCAAAATACTTACAGGGAACATATAAATCTTTTAGTACTTTCTGCTAATTATCATGCTGAGGGTTTTATTGCTGATGCTATTAATACAAAAAATAATACCGTTTATCATTTCAAGTGGATTAAGAAGATGTCGGCTCTTTTTTCTAATCAACTTTCGAATAAGGAGCTTTACAAAGGAAATGATTGCATTAAATGGTTTGTTAAATAGCTTCAAAGTATAACACATTGGGCTACTGAAATAGTCAATAAAATAATTCCCATGGAGGCTTTAAGTCAGGTTGAACACTTCGAAAGCGCCACGGTTTGTCACATTTGCGGGAAACCATTTACTGATTGTGATATAAAAGATAGAGACGATAACCATTTTACAGGAGCATTTCAGGGAGCATCACAACAGAATTGTAACCTAAACCACAAATACTCCTAGACTAACAGTTGTATTTCATAATTTATCAGGTTACGATTCATATTTCATCATGTAGAATTGGCTACTGTTGCCGGTTTGATTTCACTGCTACTTATAAACACGAAAGTAATGTAAGATTCTAAAATTAAGTTTAAATTCATTGACTTTGTCGGATTTATTAGTAGTATTGAAAATTTGACAGATTACTTGGAAAATAAGAAAAAAAATTTACCAGAGCTAATTGTAACAATGATAATTTTTTTCTACTAGTTCGCAAAGGCGTGTTTCCTTATTGGTATATTGATACTTGGGGTAAATTAAGCGAGACCAGGCCCTTTCCCAAGTTTCAGTTATCTTACTAATGAAGGAATCAACGATGCGAGTTTTCCATATGCGGTTAACGTTTGAAACAAATCCCATATTAGATTGTTAGGGGAATGCTCAGATTTGTATCTAAAAACGGACGTTCTACTTTAGCGAACAGTTTCGAAAATGTTCGACAAACTTGCATAAGTTCTTACGAACTTGATCCCTGCGCTATTGTGCAGCCTCCGGTTTAGCATTCGATGCTATGGTCAAAACTACACAACTAAAGTTAGAACTATTTACAAACATTGATATGCTAATGTTTAGTGAAAGAGGAATTAGAGGTGGTGTAGCTCAATGTTCTAATAGGTATTCTAAAGCTAACAATAAGTACATCGGGAAAAATTTGATCTCACTTCTGAAAGTGTGCATTTAATGTACTACGCCATGTCAGAATTTTTACCATTTTGTGTCTTTTTTTTGCGCATGAATCTACCGCTGGCACCTGAACATATGGTTCCAAAATTAAAATATTATTGCTTACATTGTATCAAAAATTTAATGACGTAGTTCATTACAGAAATTTGAAAGTATATTTAAAGTATGGATTGAAGTTGGTAAAAGTACACCGTATATTACGTTTTAAACAGTCCCCGTGGTTAAAGATATATCGATATAAATACCACCATCCATCAGAAATCTCAAGATTGAGTTGACAATACCTTTTGTGAATTAATGATTAATAGTGTTTTTGAGAAACTGATGGAAAATGTACGTAAACATAAGGACATACGTTTAGTAACGAATTGGGGTGGTCGCTGTGGTACTCATGCTTACATATCAAAACCAAATTTTCATAGTTGTACAAAATTTAACAATGATATGCTCATCGTTCAAATGAATAAGGCAGAAGTATATTTCAGTAAACCTATATATGCAGGCTTCGGTATTTTAGACGATTCAAAAACTTTTTTATACAATTTTCATTATGGTCACACGCTACCTAAGTTTCCTAATATTGCTAAGCTCTTATACACGGATACAGATAGTCTCATATACGCCTTTTTAGTTCCTAATATCTATGAAATTATCAAAGAAGGGATTGATAAATTCGATACAACCGATTATAGCCCAGATAATACCTTTGGAATTCCATTAGCAAATAAAAAGTCCCCGGCTTAATGAAAGACGAAAATCATGGTAAAATTATGTTAGAATTTGTAGGGCATCGTGCAAAAATATATGCATACACTGTTGATGAAAAGGTTGTAAAAAATCAAAGTGTTCTACCCGAGCCAGCGCCAAACAGATCTCGATAAATGCATTATAAACATGTTTTGTATGATTGTAACATAATAAGGGGATATCAAGATCTGATAAGTTCAAAGAAAGATGATGTGTAGACAATCAAACAGAATAAAGCAACAGTTAATCCTTACGATAATAAACGACTAGTAAATTTTAATTTCACTGTTACTAGACCTTTACATAGTATTCTATTAATTACTCTTCTGCTGCAGAAAACAATTTTAGCATTATGAGTATGAGTAGTCTTGAAAACAAACTGCAGGAGGTAACTATGGAGTAGTAGTGATCAAATCTACAGAAAGTACCTGAAGCGTTATTGGATAGGAAAGGTATCCCCTGAAAGCTGTTTATTTGTACTGAATATATTACAACCTATTGTTATTCTAGATGAGTGGTTTAACTGGTGAGGTGTGATGGTTCGTTGTGTATTTCAACGAATGTTAAATCTAGCTTAGAAAATATTAATTCTGCTTATAAAGACACTTTATCTGTTATAACTGAATCTATTGAGAGAGCGTCATATTATGGTGATTACAAATTCCTCGAAATATTAGGAAAAAGCCACACATATAATTTTCAACCGTGGGAAAATGAACAGCACCACAAAATTTATTACTGGATATTAGAAAACATCGGTAAAGATGAAACAAGTACAAATTCCTTGGGATGAATATGTGGACCAGATACAGGAATATGGCCATAGAGTAATTTGAATGATTACAGTAGTACTTTTAGTTTACCATATAAGATGATGAAATTTTAAAAAAAAGGTTGCTTATTAATATAATGTTTATATTTACAATAAAATACAATTATTTCTTTTGTGTATTATTTCATGTAAAGCTACATACTTTATTAAAAACTAATTCTATGGCTATATAAGTAATTTATTTCAGAAATTATAAGTTAAATGTCTACTTATTAAACAATATCGTCTCTTGATCCATGAGCTTTCATCCAATCCTCACCACCTTACGAGTAACTCATTATTCTTAGAGAGAAACACTTTTTCCACCAGGTACACTCCGAGATACTTTGTTTTCTGTTATTCGTGTTCATAACAGCCTCCCAGTACAGGTTTTTCTTTCATATATTCCAGCCTGTAGATAGTGGTGTTAGTAATGTGAACTTTCACAAACTTAAATGGTTCACTAGAGTAATTGGATTCGTCACCCACACAGTATCGATTCCTATCGAATGTTTTTATGTGAGTGTAAGCCTCTAGCTTTGTATGACTACCAACATCTTTGGGTTTTATTCCGGTAGTTCTACGCAAGAAATGGTAGTAAACTATATATATATATATATATATATATATATATATATATATATATATATATATATATATATAATTTATCGTAGGAAACTAGCACTAAAAGATTCATAACCAATGAGTCAAATCACTGCAGGCAGCATAAACTCGCGGCTTTTAACTTTTTGGTTCATAGACTGCTTAACTTTCCTCTTTCAGTTCAAAATTATAATATAGAATTGCGCACTATTAAAGGAATTGAAGCATACAATGGGTTTTCAGATCAAGTGGTTATGAATATTGTTAGGAAACAAACACATAGGATGAGGGTTAAGAACGTAACTACATTAGGTAACGCTAGAGAACAAATAGAAACAAATTATGTAAGTTACCAAACTATCCTGCTTATGCAATAGGTCTATCTAAAATCTTTTCCAAAATTAATTTGAAAACAGACACTACTTCAGATAATAGTTTACAAACTCTTTTAGGCAATCCAAAAGATAAAGTGGATAAGCAGGATAGGTCGGGAGTTTATAAAATTAATTGTAAAGATTGTGAAGAAATATATGTATGTGCAAACTAAACGACCTATCAAAATTCGCTTTAAAGAACATTTAGTTCATATAAAATACAAGCGTTGGGACAAGTCTGCCCTAGCCCTACACATGTTTGACAAAAATCATGTAGTAGATAAGGTATCTTTAATCAAACATGTTAGTAATAATAAGTAAAGTGATAAAAATTACCAGCTCTTGCAACTTTGTATACCTTTTACCTTGGAATGCAACAATTATCCTACTTGGTTGTTCCAGTTGCGGATGTTTTTATTAGCCATATGTCTGAGGTTTCTTGTTTTAAAGCAGGTAATTCACATAATTCCTATTGCCGACGCAGAGTAATAATAATAGAATTTTTATTGATTTCTTCAAACAAGTTAAGTTTTGCAGCATCACTAAGTGTTAAGTATGGTACTTTCCATTGAATTTTACTTAAGGTTATTGTTGCGTCTACATCGCCGTAGTAGTAGTTTGTATCGCTTCTAGACGCATATTCACAATTACTCGCCGATAATTCTCCATTATTGCAAACATGTGGTTCAATGGTACGCATACTGTAAATGACTTTTCTCCATTTTGCTCATCGAATTCTACTTGTAATGGTTCTTCATTCCTTGGTGACCATCCCAAACGGCTTAGTGCTTTGCTCTTACTAGCCGTATAATAAACATATTCCTTAAGTCTTGATCTTATGCCAGGATCTCTGCAAACTTCCACTCTTTGACCACCTAACTCATGACGGATTTCTTCGAAATAAAGTTGGCCAAATTACATGACTTTTTGTCATCTTATTTTTTGAGCTCAACCATACCTTCTATGTACAGAAAAGTATCGTAAGTAATCAGATCTTGACTGAACTAAGATGCGTATTTCTTCAGTAGGTCCATATTTCGAAGATTCATACGGAAGATAAGTGAGAATATCTGACTTAATTATAGTATCATCAAAATATACCTTTTAAAAGACGTTTAATGATTCGGCCATTGTCGGTGAGAACTTTTAAACCGATTGTGGTTAAAAGTATTTCTAAGCAGATGTTAACCACAATGAAGGTTGATGACTAATTAATGACTTACTGAAGGGATGATGGATTTTATAGAATTTTTGAAAGACGGAATCGATCCTTGATTAATTCTCCGGCCCACGTTCTTTTAGTTCTAGGTGTACTGTTAATGGTTCACTTTCACCAAAGTTTATTGAATTCACCCTTTTGATTAGACAAGTTAATTTTTAAATTACTAATTATATCGGTGTTTACTTCTAAATAGTATGTATTACTGGGAGTTTTATCTATACGGTAACCTGGTGGAACTGAAACGTCAATCTCATATAATATTTTCGCCTTTTCGATAAGATCCTTTTATAAAGTTGCACTCTACGTATAGATTAGTGTGTTTAAGTATTTTGATGTCTAACGCAGATGTATGTAGAATATTTGGTTCTAACATTTTAGGCTCAAACAATACCATGCGACCAATGCTATTTCCTTTCTTCTTATCTCCCATTTAAGTGTATTGTTGTTTGCTCTAATGATGAACGTGTCTGTGAGTATTTTATATTTTAGATAATCGCTAATTGCATCTAACTCACATGCACCGTGTATAATATTGATCACTTGCAAATGAGATGAATTTGTTCTAAAATAAAATTGTTGTTGTCTGTATAAATGTTTCTAATGCTGTTGCAGCAGTAAAATCCGACCAATTCGATAACATATTTCTTCCACAAATCTGGCTCTATCATTGGATAGAAGTTGTAGATAGCTGCTAAACTGAATGTTATTGACATAACCGAAAAAATTTGATATTGCGTCGATTATTTATATAAAAATTGTAGGCATAGGTGTCCGCAAATAATTGCATTAAATTCTTGATCTTGGTTGTAATTATAATATATTTTACATCACCGGCAGCAGTTAGTCACTTCGATTGGTGGTCGAAGCTAACCGAAACTGTCGTAATACCATGCTTTTTTACCTCGCTTTTTGTAGAAAACCCAATGCGTGCCAGATGCGCTTTGGCTGTCTAAATTAATAATTCCATATTTATTTTCCCATGAAAATTTAGGCATGCTATCTCTCACAAAAGTATCCCTAAAGTAGAGTACATTTCTGGTCTATTTCTTTAAATCAATATTTGTTAACGGCCTTTCGGCTAATCTCTTCAGTTTTTTGGAAACCGTTTCAAGTATGACGCACAACTACCAGATTTGTATGGTTTAGTGCACCACCTTTCTTATTCGCCGAACCAATAGCGACAGATTCCATCATGCGATTATGGTTCGATGTCTCTTCTTGTAATTCTTTGGAATTTTTAGCTTCGTTGACTGCTTTAGCAACGCCCGATGCACCACCAGCTGAAGGACCGATTGCACATAATCCTACGGATAACGGAATAATAAATGGTAAAAGCTCTCCTTGTTTAGGCAAGGGAATTACTAAAGGAACTTTAATGTTTTTCTTTCCTCTTAAACTTTTTACCACACGTTTTACCGTTGAAAGCGCTGACTTTATTGTGTCTGTAAAATTTCCGTTAAGTTTAATTTATTTTAAAATAAATAACGATTTCTTCTTCTGATTGGATCGACGTTTGTACCATATTCCTAATTTTCTCTTTGCTTTCATGGTGGTACCGACTGCTAAAGCAGGAGTACCTTGACCTAATGCTGCGTTTGATAATTTAAGGCGTTTCAAGTTTTTTCTTCTAAAATTTTATCTGCTTTATGTCTACTTTCTGAATCTTGATAATCTCTGTAACTCATATCATGAAGTAAATGATTAACACCAGGGCCCGCGAGTGCAAGTCGTTTCTTTGAATTTGTACCAGGGACACAATACTGCTAGCCAGGTAAATGCAAGGCAACGGAAAGGTTATTGATTAGAGTATTCATTAAACCACCTGCACTTATTCGCTTCTTAGTTAACATTGTCTACCAAGATGGATAAATCAGGGTATTTATACTTAAATCGAAATCATAAAAACAAATCATAGTTATTAATATTTTTTTATTTAGTAAATGCTATGCATTAGATAAGCAGACGATAATACAATATTTCCATTAAGCATACAGTGTTACGTGAATTACACATTACACTTAGCATTTATACCACCTTCAATGCTTTATAAATGTTATTATCACTACCGTAGAATTCTTTCTCACAAAAACGACGGTGGTGGACAACTTGTTTTATAGTTTTCATAGAAACACACCAGATTATAAGATTAAAGAAATTCTAATCTGTAGCTTTTGAGCATCGAATGTACAAGAACAACAGTTGTAGTTTTCTATAACAGTTTTCAACATTCTGACACCCTTTAATCAATTCTCAATTTTAATAAATACGAAGATTGGTGGATAGAGATTCATAATGTTAATCACAGATTATATCTTCTTCTTCATTTCCATTTGACCAATCAATTTTGCTTTCTCCTTCTTGGTAAATGAAAACATGCTATAGTGTTATCTTGTATGCCTTAAACCGTTAAAGAACAGAAAAACAGATAATGGAATTGTTAATATCACGAAAATTATGTTAGTATTCTAGATTCATGTTTTATTGATAGGTTACTAACAGGAATTATATTTAATATATCAAACATCAGCGGCCCTTTATTTTTTTGCAAAATGTATAGAATATTTTTGAGTGAAACGTTAAATTAATGTTAAATCAATCGATGCTGAAGGTGAATCTTGTTTTAACATGCAATTTCATTCAACCTCAAAACTCAAGAATTGACATAAAGAAGTGTTACATTTTAAAATGAATCTTAATTGCTACGTTCAATTTAAAGGTGGTTTTTTAACTTAGAATATATTTATATATATATATATATATATATATATATATATATATATATATATATATATATATATATATATATATATAATATTGTTGACTGTGTTGAAGTTAAAGTTAGTGTTTTTCGGGTCAGAGAATCCAAATATGACCATGGTTTTCCTGTGGAGACTAGAATAAGATAGATATAAGTAAATATCTATGTGTAAAAATGTATAAATAGTTATATATAATATAATAGCATTTATAATTATATATAATTATAATAGCAAAGTAGTTTAAAAGCGAAATAGGGCAAATGGGGTATCATTTTAAAGGAATTTTTATGTAGAATTTAGTACTTATAATATTTTTAAGATGTATCCGTGTGCAACAAAAATATTTGTAAAACTAATAAAATGTAAATTTTAGAAATATGATAAACCAATCAGAATTAAGTTCAGATTTGTTTGTATGGTGTATAAGGTCCAATCGAAATTGGTGTTTTAGGAAAAAACGGTACTACAATTGAAAATTTTCTGGAGAGTCTCTTATTAATCTTGAAGTTAAGAGCATGTTACTTTTGTTTAGAATATGTAATAAAATTTAAGATGAGTAAGTTTTTCATAACCTAATTCATATGAAAACAAAATTGAGGTTAGAGTAATTAATAATAACTGAATTATTAAAATGATATTTATAATTAATTATTAAATAATGTTATTAATCTTTTTTAATATAAACATAATTAATTAAAGCAAAAATCGAGTTTATTAATTTCATAGAAATTAGAAAAGTTTTAATAAGTTAAAATTCAATGTAGATAATTATTGTATTTAAACTTATACAATACTAAAATAAAGTGTTATGAGAAAAGTCAATAAATAAAATTGAATGCAGATAATTATTGCATTAAAATTATGGGATATTAAAATGAAGTGCTTATGCAAAAAGTTAATAAGTAATGTACCTGAAGAAGCTCATGGTCGATAACAATCACTGTTTTGCCAGCATACTTCGTGGAATCCACAATACAGCTGATTTGGTGAACGGGACCTCAACAATTGGAGATTGCCGCAGCAGAAGGGATATTAATAACGCTGTAAGTTATATGAATCTCATATTAGTAATCTAGGTTATGTTTATGAATTATGTGTATAATCGATGTTTATATGTGTAAAAAATTTGAACAAACCAGATACAAGTCAGCGAATACGAACGCGAATCATTAGGTATACAATAATATTACTTCAGTTTAAAAAATCAAATTATACTTACAGTAACAGTAATTTATTGTGTTGTTCAGCCATGGAACACACAACGTACATATTTAACATCATTATTTACAAGCAGATATCCGCATGCGCACAATGTGTTCTATAATTGCTTATAATACAAACTTATATCAAACATTACATCCCAAATATAATATATATATATATATATATATATATAATATATATATATATATATATATATATATATATATATATATATATATATATATATATATATGTGTGTGTGTGTGTGTATGTTGTGTTGTGTGTAGTGTTTGTGTTGTGTGTGTGTGTGTGTGTGTGTGGTGTTTGTGGTGGTGTTTGTTGTAGGGTGTTTGATTTGTGTGCGTGTGGTGCGTGCGTGCGTGCGTGTGTGCGTGTTGGTGGTGCGTGCGTTCGTGTCTTGCGTGCGTGCGAGCTTCGTGCGTGATCGCGCGTGCCATTCAACTGCGTAAGATCGTGTGTAGATGTGCACTTCTATGTTGTGTGTGTGTGTGTGTAGTGTGTGTGTGTGCTGTGTGTGTGTATGTAATATGTATATATAAAGAAGTTTTGAATATCTCAACTTCCCATTCAACTGGAAGAATCTTCAAAATTGACCAACCTCTCCATTAATGTTTTACATTCAAGGGTATATTGCCATTTGTATTAAGTAAAAATTGAAATAGTAACAGGGAACCTTCAGAGATTTTTACAAACTATCACACCGCTGGTTCTACAATACTTTTTCATTTGGCGTAGATTCAAATATGTCGGCTCTTTTTTCTACAGAAATATCGAATAAGGAGCACAAGAAATTTATTTGTTGCCAAGTTTTAACCATTTTTTAACGGATGGTCTGTCTACAATAGACACGTCACCACTAAAAAGACTAATCGTTTAAAGTATGTAAACAATTTCAATAACTTAAAATGCTATATAATAAGTATTGCGCCCTCTGGTTTGGTACCCCAACGTCTGGTTTTATTTTGCCTCGGCTTTGCTGCAATCGTGTTTATTAATTCTACTTAGTAAAATCGGGTGTGGTTCGTATTTAATTAGTGGGCTGACACTGTCACCTTAAATAAACTCTTAAAGCGTTTTAAAACGTGTATTAAATAATTTACAAATTAATATATAAAAAAAACTGGTATTAATAACAACTCAAAAGGTATTGGTGCTTCTTGGTCCTGGCGGCTCCTCACAGTCGTTCTCCTGGTGGGCGGCTATTTACTGTTTGCGTAGTCGTTTCTGGGAACAGAGATATTATTTTAATCTACTCCTTACCTAGTAGGTAAAATTTATGTTACGGTCCTGTATTTACAGAAGCGGGTGCAGTTGCAACTAGTGATCTCGATACCGTTTCGGGTCGGAGGCGCCAGCGCAATGAACTCGAATGGAGAAAATCAATATCGTTCTCGGCTTATGCGCATGACATGATTATATATTCTTCAGTAACTCTGGAGCGTTGAAGCGGGTATGTCGCGCTCCCAGGAAGTAATACACGCGCCAGATCCGCGTATGCAAATGCAAGATCTCTGGACGGTCTTTATTTAATTATAACCGGTTTGATTTTGTTATTTATTTATCTAACTGGATTAATTACGGACTTCTATACTAAATCTACTTATATACAATTTATTAGGAGAACGAAATACTGGATATTAAAATGCTATACTAAATGAATTTACTAAGGTAAATCGTAATATACAACAGGTCGTAGTTATTATTTAACTATCAGTAAATATTGGAGAATTTACGTTCTATCTAATTTATTTACAAACGATCTCACACTAGGTGTTTCGCGATGGCTATATTGACTACAAATTTATACGACAGGTTTCGGGTGTACTCTCCTGCGATTAAAGACACCGTGTACGGTTATTGTGTTTGTCTGTATGTATGGTATGTATGAGTTTCGAGCGGGGTCTCAGTAATACTCAGAAGACTTAGGCGATGGCCTGTCTTAACCGGATAGACTAAGAGAAAGGTCGCAGGTCTTTACAGCCCTGTAACAGCCCTTCACCCTCAGGTATTTGCGAGTTACGTCGGGGGTTACCCCTGCGTGGCACTCTAGGTGTTAGTGTACTTTGTGTTTGCGAGTTACGTCGGGGGCTACCCCTGCGTGGCACTCTGAGTGTTAGTGTAAGGTTATAACTCCTGGAGACTCAGCCCGGCGTTATTTACGTTCTGTAGTGTTTGATTGTAAATTGTCAGATTTTATAACTTTACAACTTACGTGTCTATCAATGGCAGTACAGGATTAAACTTTAGGTTGCCCGGTGCGAGGTGGTGCGCGTTATCACACGATCGCGATGGACTCTTCGGCGGTGATTAACAGGTCGGTGCTTACACGAAGCAAACGGTACGGTGGCGGCGGCTGGATATCGGCTTGACTTGAATCTACTTCGATTCGACTCGATCCTCTTACGGTTATTAGCAGGTCGGTGCTTACACGAAGCAAACGGTACGGTGGCGGCGGCTAAATAAAGTTTATGAAAAAGTCAATAAATAAAATTGAATGCAGATAATTATGCATTAAAATTATGGGATATTAAAAAAGTACTTATGGAAAAAGTTAATAAGTAATGTATCTGAAGAAGCTCATGGTCGATAACAATCACAGTTTGTGCCAGCATACTTGGGATCACAATACAGCTGATTTGGTGAACGGGACCTCAACAATTGCAGATTGCCCAGCAGAAGGAATATTAATAACGCTGTGTTATATGAATCTCATATTAGTAATCTAGGTTATATTTATGAATTATGCGTATAATCGATGTTTAATGTGTAAAAATTTGAACAAATTGGATACCAGTCAGCGAATACGAACGCGAACCATTAGGTATATGTAATTTACTTTAGTTTAAAATCAAATTATACTTACTGTAACAGTAATTTATTGTGTTGTTCAGCCATGGAACACACATGTACATATTTAACATCATTATTGACAAACAGATATCCGCATGCACAATGTGTTCTATAAGCTTACTTATAATACAAACTTATATCAAACAGTTATTTATCCCAATATATGATATATATATATATATATATATATATATATATATATATATATATATATAGTATATCAGTGTACGTATAGCTGTGATTTTACATTTGTATAATAAGGGCATTTATTACTTTTTAGAATTTCAAATAGGACGTACTTTGTTTGAAATAACTTCTACATTAGTTACAATTTACTAGAACAGTAGTGATGAATTGGTTTAAAAATAATATAAATTTTGGTTGAGGTTATTTTCCGTAAAAATAGATATTTAGGAAGTTATGAAAATAATACTAGGCAATATTAACAGTACATAACTTAGTATATCATAAAATTAATTGTTCACGGTATCATGAACACGATTAAAACCATTGAAATTCTGTTATTAGCCT
The DNA here is from genome assembly GCA_036346205.1 of Vesta saturnalis. Classification (NCBI taxonomy): domain Eukaryota; kingdom Metazoa; phylum Arthropoda; class Insecta; order Coleoptera; family Lampyridae; genus Vesta; species Vesta saturnalis. The sequence continues at coordinate 70,087 of JARFJB010002361.1, forward strand.
TACATTACGCCAGCGCAGTATGACGCCATTCTCATAAAATAAGTAGTTTGGTTTGTATATAATTCAGCGTAACAATCACATTATGACAAATATATAATATAGTATATATATATACTATATATATATATCATATAAATATATATAAGTTTTCGAATATCTCAACTTACTTCCTTCAACTGGAAGAATGACCTTACTAAGCATATGACCAACCTCTCCATTAATGTGTTTACATTCAAGGTAATTATTCCAATTATGTATTAAGTGAAAATTGAAATAGTGACAGGTGAACCTATAAATCTTTCAAGTTTTTACAACTACTCACGCTGGATTCTACAACTACTTTCATTTGGCGTAGATTCAAGATATGTCGGTTGTTTATACAGAAATATCGAATACGGGCAAGAAATTTATATTGTTCAAGTTTTAACCATTTTCCTTCGGATGGTCTTCTACAAAATCACGTCACCAAAAGAGCACGAAGTATTGCACATATGGGTCGACTGAAATATCAATAAAATCATTCTGGGATACCGAGTCCCAGAATGAGTGTTCAACATTTAAAGCGCGATGGTTTGATCTACTTACGAGAAACCATGGTCTCAAAACACATCACCACAAAAAGAGCATCAAGTATTGTACATAGGGTCACTGAAATAATCAATAAAATCATTTCTACGGATACTGAGGTCCCACTGAGGTTCAACACTTTGAAAGCGCGATAGTTTGTCATACTTACGAGAAACCATGTACACAATATGATATAAAGGTTTGATAACCATAAGCATTTACTGAAGCATTTAGAGGAGCATCACACCCGAAATGTAACCTAAACTGTAGAAAATCACATTTTCCAGATGTATTTCATAATTTATCAGGTTATGGTTTTCATTTCAACATTATAGAATTGGCCACTGTGGCTGGTTTGATTTCACTGCTGCCTATAGCCGAAGAAGGATATATCTCTTTCTAGAAAGTAATATAAAGCACCAAGATTAAGTTTTATTGACTATTTCAGATGTATGAGGGGTAGCATTGAAAAGTTGCGAAACTTTTACCAGAGTTAATTAAACAATGATGAAGAATTTTCTTTACTAGTTCGAAAAGATGTGTTTTCCTATCAGTATATCAATATGTGGGATAAATTAAGCGAGACCAGTCTCCCTCCCATGGAAGCACTTTACAGTCACCTTAGTAATGAAGGAATCAATGATGAGTATTTTGCACATGCTACTAACGTTTGAAACAAATTTAATATTACATTGTTGGAAGAATGCTCAGATTTCTATTTTATTTTCGAAAATGTTGACACATTTTCTTTCGCATATTTAGCATTAGTCGCTCTACTTACAATTACATAAGCTGACTGTTTACAGACATTAACATGCTAATATTTACTAAAAGAGGAATTATTTAGAGATAGTATGGCTTAATGTCCCAATCGGTATGCTAAAGCTAACAATAAGTACATGGGAGACATGCTTGATCCCACTTATGAAAGAGTGTATTTAAATTACTACGATGTAAATAACTTATAAAGACCGTCATGTCTACAATCTTAGCATTTGATGACTTTCCTTCGTAGATAAAGCTAATTTTGACACTTTGAATTTAGTAAACCATCCAGACGATTCAGAAATTGTTTATTTAATCGACTGCAATTTAGACTATTCAATAGAATTACGCAATGATCTATCACTGGCACCCAAAAGTATGGTTCCACCCATACCTGATTCAAATTAAAAAATTAAAAAATAATTGTTTACGTTGTATCCAAAACGTAATTGCGTAATTCATCACAGAAATTTGAAAATATGTTCAGAATATGCATTAAAGTTGGTAAAAGTAAACTGTATATTACTCAGTGGCTTAGCGGTAAAAGTGTAAGACTAGTAAATAACGCGTATCAAGTTTGAATAGGAGAGTAGCCTAGTGCTTGAGAAAAAATCAGAATAAATGAATTCCACTCAAGTGCGAAATCAGCTCTTCTTAAGACGGGATCAACTTCCACTTTCGAATCGTCGCGCTACAATAACTAAAACTACGACAATAGCCCGATCAACAAAACACGTATAATACAGAATTGCGCTTTAAGCAATCCCCATGATTAAAAAAATATATTGATTTAAATATTATCATGCCTCAGCAATCTCAAAATAAATACAAAAATTTCTATAACTAATGATTAATAGTGATCCTGGGAAACAACTGATGAATAATGTACGTAAATATAGACACCTTTTGTAACGAGATGGGCTAATCGCTATGGTGCTTGTGCTTACATATCAAAACCAAATTTTAATAGTTGCACAATAATTAACAATGGTATGCTCATCGCTCAGATTAATAAGCATTATTTAAATTTATTTAAATAATCCTGTTAAGCTTCAACCTTTTAAATGTTTTAAAAACTTTGCATACAATTTTCATTATGGTTCCACGCTATCTAAGTTTTGTAGTCATGTTATGTTTTTGGTACACAGATACGGAGTTTCATATACGATGTTTGTATAATATTATCAAAGAATGCATTGATAAATTCGATACATGTCATACGAGTCCTACACTATCTTCGGAATTCCATTAACACACAAAAAAGTTCCCGGCTTATAAAAGACGGAAATCATGGCAAAGTTATGTTAGAGTTTTTAGAACTGCGTGCAAAAAATTATGCTTACACTGTTGAAAAAACTACTAAAACAAGTGTCAAATACAATAAATCATTAACACGTTTGGTTTGATGGAAACGTAATAAAGTGGTGTCAACATTCGATAAGGTCAAAGAAACATGATGCGTTAGGAATTAAGCAGAATAAAGTAATATTTAACCCTTATGATGATAAACAATTTGTAATTTTACTGACACTAGGCCTTGGGGACATAACTGTACACACCATTTTGTACCCATTTTCTATTTCAGAAACAACTGTATCATCATGTACAGTCTTGAAAACAAATTATACAAAAAATTGTGGCTCAGTAGTGTTCAAATCTATGAAAATCACCTGAAACGTTCTTTGATTACAACATATTTTATTCCTGATCAGCGTTTCAACTGGTGCGCGTATTACGATAATTACAAACGCCTCGATGGATAACAATATTATTAGAACAAAACATCACCAATAAATTTCAACTGTGGGAAAACGAGAATACTACATAATTTGCAACCAACCGGATATTAGACCACGTTTATAAAGGAAGAAATACAAGTTCCTGCTTAGGATGGCTATATGGACCAGATTCGGGAATAATCAAGCAATTTATCATTATTGAAGTACTTTAGGTTTACTGTATAATACAATGAATATTTTTAAGAATATTGCTTATTAATGTAATATAAGCGAACAAAAATTAAATACAATTATTTTTTTGTGGATTATTTCATGTAAAAGCTACATACTTCATTGAAAAACTGTTGCTATAGTATAATATCGTCTTTTTTTATCGAGGATCATGCATTCAATCCCCACCACTTCACAAATAACCTATTATTCTTGGAGCGATGCACTTTTCTGCTTAATGAGTTGTATCCATGATTGATTAAAGTTTCTGTCCTGTGCTTAAAGTGCACTTACAAGATTTCTCTGTACATAAATAGTTTCATATAGGTAAGACACGGAGAGTACTATGTTTTCAACCATACAAAGCATGCGCAAAACGAGCTACTATTTTTAGATTTCTTAGAATTGACATCGCTAGAGGTCACAGAACTTAGAATTAGGTTCAATTCTTGACCAAATTAACGAACTAGTTCTTATTTATATTTATATGAGTCGATAGGTACCTCTTTATCTCTCTTTCTTATCTCTGGTCCACTTTTAAAGGTTACTAAACTCTGGGGTTCACCTCCATAGGTGAATAAACTTTAGACTCTCCCCTCTACTGTTTCCAGGAATTGGTTCTATTTTAATATTTCTATGAAACACTACGGGACTCATCGTTGACCGACTTTGGGATTTCTAGGAACTAGGAACTGAGATTTCAACGAACTTTGACCTCTCGTCCTCTAAAAACCTGGTTCTATTTCTATATTTCTAAAAATCACTGTGTGTACATCTCTCTTTCTCTTCTCGTTGACCAACTTTTAAAGTTCCTTCCCCTCTTATTTTCTTGAACCCACAAACTTTTGGTGTAAATGAGTATTGATTCTATTTTAAAATTTCTATTGGCCACCAGATGTACCTTATAGTTGACTTACTATTGTCTTAAAAAAAGGTCAATGAAGTTTGACCTACTTCCACTCTCTCATCTTATTGTAATTCCCTATCCATCCGTCCCTCTATTGTAGATTCCTGTGTGGACCAAACCGGCATAGCTACAATACTACTGATACATGTAAAATTTTGGATTTACCGCCATTAAATTTAATTTTATTATCAACTACTTAGTTTAAACTGTTGTTAACACCTACATTTAATGTAAGAAAATATGAATAAGTTAAAAATATCCGTATGGCCACTGATTGACTATTACTCCTATTTACTAATATACCACGCCATACACTTAAGGACGTTATGTGCTAACCATATTGATTTTTCTGCCTTAGATCTTATGAGTGTTGTTATGAACGAAGTTCAAAAGTAAATATCTAATTAAGAATTATTATTCATTTTACTTAAATAAAAAGTTTACCTCGAGTGGGATTTGACCCTACGACCTGTACTTTCCTAGAGTACCGCACTAGTCAGCTGTGCTATCGAGATACAAGCCCCAATCGATGTAAATTATGTTTTTATGTACGATATCACAGTTGCTTAGTGCGCTACTCTAGCAAAGTGCAGGTCGTAGGTTCACATCCTACTCGAGGTAAACTTTTTATTTATGCCTTAGGTCTTGTTTCAAAGCGAACAGTACGATCAGTAATTAGTCAATAACTGTTGTTATAATTTCAGTTTTTTTACGTACAATTAGTTTTGGGTATCAATATAGTATTGTATAATACTAGTAGTAACAAGGTGAGGTTTTGCAAACAAAAAGTTATACTATCATATAGAACAAATATAAGTATTTTTATAACTGATTGCAATAAGGGAAAGTGTTTCACTAAAGAAAATCAACTATATGAAATTACAGATTTATTATTTGTACTTAATTAGCTCTCTTTACTCAGTATTTAATTTTGTTTGCATATTTCATTACCCCATTTTCTTTATAATTCTTTCGTAGTACATCATTAATTACTTTTAAAGAAACGATAAGCACCAGAATGTCTGAAAAAAGACAAAATGAGGAAAGAAACAATTATTTTAAAAGCTTTGAGAATAAAGCGTACAAGTAAATACTTTATTAAGTCACGGTAAAATAATACGACTAAAATCTAATAATATTCTTTCTCATGTTTGAACTCATTAAACAGAACGTTTTTAATTAATGGGCTTTTGCTTATTTAATTAAAAACATGTAGTTAATTTTAATTTATTGAAGGTGGGAATTATACTCTTAGAAGAAAATGTGTCAATGGCATTAGGTAGTATGTTACATCTAAAATGTATGTTTATTTCATTTCAAATTGTTTTTTGATTAAAGTATGCTTTCGATTTGGTTGTCTGGAGTGGTTTTACATTTGATAAAGTAACGAGAAACGCGTTTGACGGTCTTCCACTAGACGTAGTCGTGCCATGCTGCCTATCTTTTTTACCACCCCCATAAAATTAACATGTTGTCTAATTAAGTCTGAAAAATTTTACCAAATTCACAAATGTTTTTCTTCATTATATTATCGTAGTTTTCCATTGCAGGAAGTAAAACAGAAAACGTAAATCGTGGTAGACCATGGGTATTAAAGTACATCACAACCAAACGATTACTCCATGTCTTCTTAGAATCTAACCGCAAGAGCAACTAAACACCTTCTATAACAAATATTGCTCTTTTCTCAGTAATTCACAGTTTCTATTGTATGTACCGGGTGTCCCAATAGAAATGGCTCTCGGCCATATATCAGAAGCTGCTTATAGCACAGCTTTGGAAAAAAGATTATACCAAAGGTGGCCTTGAGAAAACCTTGAAATTATTTATATGATTACAAGACCACCGCTAGAGGGCGTAACTGAAAGTTAAAAATTAAAGAATAAATATTTTACCAATTTAGCCTAATTAAGGGGCATTGAAAATACTATCGTTATATTTTTCTAAAAATTCTGCGTATATTTGATTTCACCAGTTTTAGTTCCACCTTTTCAAATAAGAGGTGGGGGAGAGTGGTATCCTTATTATGAAAAAAAACGCCTGTAACTCCGGTTCTGCTTAATAGATCTTTACAAGCTTAGTCTTGTTGAAAACAGCTCTTTTCCACTAAGGTAAGAGTAATAATTTCGACACAACCAAGTAAATAACATGCACGCTAGAGGACGGTGTTTGTTTACTTTTTTGTAATCTAGTTTTCTTTGGAAAATATTAAACAGGAGTGAGCAGTTTTAATCATGGATTACAAAAGTTGACCAAATTAGCAAGAGAATGTCGAAAACCACATCTCGATATCTTTTTCCTATTCTGAGATATCTTAAGAAATGTCTAAATTTTAAGCATTTTTCTTTAAATGTAGATCACTAGGGTTTTACTGAACGAATTTTAACGATTTTTAACTCCTTAAAATTTACTTTCCTTGCCCTATAAATAATGATATCAATTGTAATTTCAATTTTACTGTTACTGTTACGGGGAAACGGCGTTAAGTAAGTTAAAATGGAAATATATCAAAACAAGTAGTGGGCCATGGAAAAAGCAAAAAGACATGTCACATTATTAAACATAGTAATTCGTTCATTTACGTTTCATTGCGATTTATTCGTATTAAATTCGATATCAAATGTACTTTAAAAGTTAAATCTAAGATGATTCTTGCAAACCAAGAAGCATTCAACATGATAGGCACGTATTTTGAATGCATGAGAAATGCAACTGTTGAGGCTAGGGTGTATGGAATACAATATCCCCAAAGACGTCATACCGATAGTAGAGTTTTTCGTCGACTCATACAACGTTTAAGAACGACGGGAAATGTCAATGTCCTGTTTACTGAAGACGCGGCAGAGTCACTCGGAGGAAAACACAATAAATGTTTTGGCATATGTGCAATTTAACTCCCATTTAAATATCAGAGCAACAGCTAGAGACTTGCGAATAATCAGAACAACCGTTCACCGTATTTTGACAGAACACGGGTAAATCTATTAGATGTAAAATTTAAAGTAGATACCTTTTCTTCTGTATAATATATGTTTGTTAAACAAAATATACCGACCTACACAATATTTGTTGGCATGCTTATATTGTACTCTGGAAAGATGTTTATTTGGACGTTATGTTTCTTATAGGTTACATACATGTCATGTAGTACTGCATCAGAGATTGAATGATTGGATTGGATTATTGCTACTTGTTCCTATATATGATATGTGATAACCCTCAATTGCTGTCACATATTTTGTGGTCAGATAGGGCTACATTTAGAAGTAATGATAATGATATGTTAAACCGTCACAATATGCACTCTTGGCCACGGAACAATCTACGCTGGATGGAAGAGGTTTAACATAAGGGTCCATGGTCGGTAATTGTATGGTGTGGTATCTTAGATGGTCAGATAATTGGACCCTCTATTTCCGATAACTTAATTAATGGGGAATGCTACCTAAATTTTTTAAGGGATGAATTGCCTGTTTTTGTAGAAGATATACCCCTAGCAATTCGCAGGTCTATGTTATTCCAGCACGATGTGATAGATGGATAGGAAGTGGAAGCCTATTTTTTTTGCCAGATCAACAGACGACATTCATAGTATTTCGAGAGCAGATATTGAGACTGCTGTTCAATCTACTCTTCAAAGAGTAAACGCTATTGTCACATAATAAAATACTTATCTTTTTGGGTTTTTTAATGGTGTATTTTAAATTATACAATCTATACGTTTCAATAACACTTACAGTTATCTTCGTCAGTAGTAAAATCTGTTAAAATTATTAAAGATGTAAACAATTTTGTCAAAGGTGAAAAATTAAAACATAAACATCAGCTTGCTATTAATATAACAGTTTGAAAACGTTATAAAGCCAACTATAAAATTAAATTTTAGTAAAGAATAACTAGGTCATTAAAAATTAAATATTGTTAAACTGCCTTAAAGATGACAAATCAGAACACTCTCTATCGGCGAAAGCTAACAATGAAAAATATCAGCCAAAAAACACATTTAAGTTATGATGTAATTGTAAAGTTGTGAAAAACTTCAATTTCAAAATGATAGAAGTATTCACAAATATAAACATGACATCAAATAAAATAATCTAGTTAAATCTAACAAAGATATATCTTCATCAATAAGTGCAAGTGTTATCTTAATTTCAACTACTTATGTTAAATTATAGTGCTGTGGTAATTTAACACATAATTGGTAAAGTATTTGCTTCAAGGTCTATGAAAAACACAGCAAAAAACCTAGACATGCCTAAAGTCAAAATTAAAATCAAAATTAAGACGTATCATTATACTTTTTTTTAATTATAAGATGCCAAAACCTATTTTAACGGAGATTTTCTTCTTGTCTATTAAAATTATTGGGGTGTTTATATATTTCAATAGCTTCACGTTGTAAACGAACATAATGATGAGTTTGTCTCGACAATATTTCGATATTGTCAAATTGAATAACATGATTTAGACTATTCAGAGCAAGGTCAGCCACAGCAGACTTCTCTGGTTGACCTAATCTACAAAATCTCATATGTTCTTTACGTCCTGTATCAAAGCTACGTTTTGTGGTTCCGATGTATACTTTTCCACATAAACAAGATAACTTACACACTCCGGAAGATGATAAAGGGTTTAAAACATCTTTAGGTAATCTTAAATGTTCTCTAATTTTTCTTGTAGGTTTAAAAATAGCCCTAATGCCATGTTTAATTAGGTTTAATTAGCTATAAAAGGAAGAAAAACAGTACCAACATTAAGAACAGGTTTTTCTTTAAGGTTACGTCGTTATTACGTCCTTATTAAGATCTGTATCTGAATATCAATTATCTTGTAAGGATTTTGTTAAATATTTATATTCATCCTTCAAAAATTCGGGGTCACAAATTCGTTTTGCTCGATCTACTAAAAATTTAATTACACCAATTTTTGCGAGAGCAGTTCGCTTCAACATAATATTACATAAACATAAATTTAAATAGTGAAAATTATTAGCATACCTGGATAATGGAAGTTAAAGGTAAACTTGGTCCCTCGTTATCGCGTTCCATCTCGAAATAATGCAGTATATTCATTAACATTACTTGAGTTTGGCTTTTAAAGATTTTGCTGCAAAATAAATAAATGCATTCAATCAATTGGAAATACATTTTGCATTATAAACTTACTCCGTAATAGTGAATATTAATAATAGTGGTTTTGAAAAAACTGTTGTTTACAAATGCAATGAAACTAATAAATTACGAAGCGAAAGATAAATTATTATAACTACAAAGCACGATGTGATTATACGAAACGAAATATGAAGAATAATTTGAGGTTAAATAGCCAAGAAGGCATCTGACAGCGACATGTGCTTTGACTTTAGAATCGACATACGTTTTTAAGTCCTGCATTTCAAATATATAGCAGACGTGTAAGTTATAACCTGTCCTTTGTTAAGTGGGAACTTTGCACTAAAATAAAGGGAAACAGATGCATTTCACAGTAATAATTATATCCCCACTGTCGAGTCCGCCATGAGACACCTCTCCTCGGCGCTACTATAAGTCAATTTTTCTTTAAAAAATAAAAATCGATACATTTAGACTTTATGACGTTTGCGGGCAATTTACTAACGAATTCTCACTGTGTCAGTTACTCAAGCGTAATTTCATGGATATAATGGACTTTCTTTAATTAAGAAAATTTTTGTACAAGGATTTTTAAGACGAAGCGAATTCTGAACGTGTGGGATCTCGATTATAGTAAGTAAAAAAACGATTGCTGGTTTTTAGTGATGTATGTGCGATTGTCAATGGATTCAAACGGATCGCGGAGGTGTTGACACATTCAGAAAAACAGGAAAATGCTTTAAGCAAATCTAGAAGGTTTATTTCTGGTCTAGCAGTGAAACTTGGATCAAACCAAGGAAAAAGTCGCTATATAATTTCTCGTAGGATTTACTTTCGGGATTGTGGTTAAAAAATAGGTATTTTAAAAGAGGACTTTTATGAGCGAATATTAATGCTATTCATTTTTGGAACGTAAATATTATGTCTGAAGTTTTTATGACAGACAATAATAACATGATCTAGACCAGTTGTTGCTTCATTCTGCACGTATGATAGGCCCACGTTGGTGTGTAAATTGGTGTGTAATTTGTGTTAACCTACCTTGTTCGCAAGAACGTCTAATTGATTACTTTCTAGAAGAGCCTGGTGTCGATAAACCGAGAGTTCTTCTCTAATCGACGACAGAAGTCATCACAGTTACCACTGGTCTTAGATACGGCACTGCCCTACGTTCTCTGTCGTCTAGAGGTGGAAAATACAACGGCGAATGTCTGCCCTGCTGGCCGTATTTTGTTAAAATTGATTATTTATTAATGTTGATATAATAATTTGAAAAGACTATAATTAAGGGATAATTAATTCCAGTGACCTGGGTAAATAGTTTCAGTTCTTATCAAACGGTTCGATAAAGCAGTCAACTATTATGCATTAAAATGAATAATTAGTGAAATAAATGCAAATTTGTAAGAACTGTAACCGTTGCAGTTGCGGTCCGTTGATTTACTGTTATCTGAAGATCATCGTTTACTTTTCTATAATAATATGGTTTACTACACAATATATCTCGTTTGAAGGAGTTTAATACTTGCTGTTAGGCAACACATTCTACGCATAGATATGAACACTTCTATCATTGAAAATTTATTTGAAACGTTATAACCGCTTTGATGAAAAGATGTGTTTAATTAACTTCCTTATGACCAATAAAGATTAAGTACTTTTGTTTTTAATGTTATGCATTAAACGAAGCTTAATTGAAATACAAATTTTTATGAAATTAAAATAACGTTGCATTTTAATACATATATTATACCGAACTATTCGACAGGTGGTTGGGTTTCTGGTCAGAAATGCGATTTGGATTAGTGTCCTTCTTAGGATATTTCCGCCAGCCAGACGCCCAGGATCAGTACTTGCCATCAGGCTGAGCTACTGCTGAAAGTGTTTCATGCCACCACTTCCTTTTGGGCATACCAACTGCACATAACAACTGTTTCATGGGGCCCAACGTCAGACTGTTGTCTTCACAATATATTGTGCGTTATTAGTGGTATTACTGTGTCTAGTTTTTATAAAAAATTTTGTTTCTCGTTTGTGGTGTTGTCTATAGTCTCATCGCAATTCGATGCCTGGATAGTAATTCACCGCTTATAAGGTACTTCTCGTGTTTCTAATTCGGCAGACCATACTTGCAGATTTGAAGTTTTTTCATTTGCGGTAATGCTCTTAAAATTTAACTTTATTATTTTAACGTCTATTAGAGTAAATTACAGCTTGTACTTGAAAATGACCCACTTAATATTTCACAAATGCGCCGTGCTAGAAAGAAACGCCAAACGTCAACTTTTAACTTCAACCTACTGAGATACTTAAATTTTTCAAATGGCTGTAGGTACCAAGTAATACCTCATTTAAGGGTCTGATAAATCTTTATTCAATCATATGTTTTACCTTTGATACCAGCCTTCCAATGTTATTTAATCATTGTTTAAAATGGAGTCTCTTTAAACCTTTATGTTATTATGTTATGACCTAAAGATTGTTTAAAGGATATGTAAAAGTTACAAATAAATTAAAAAGACAAGTGTTGACAAAAATAACTGTTATTTAATCATGACGTGTTTAAAGTGACCACCATTAACATTGAGGTAAAGTAAAGTCCATTTTCAAATTTCTGTCGCACTTTTGGAAAGTCTTTAAATCATCAAGAAAGGTTGGTTGTGTTTTGTAGGCCTAAGATTTCAAATATCCTCACAAAAGGTCGAGTGGTGTTAATGCTTAAGATTGAAGTGGCTACTCCATAGCGCCTCTTCGACCAATCCTGCCTGGATAATTTTGCTTTAACCACTCTCTCACGCGGTGGTCAAAATGTAGAGGTGCCGTCTTGCTGATTATATAAGTTATTTTCATCAATCAAAAATATCCTTGATCATCTAGTTAGTTTCAAACTATCAACAGTTCGATAACGTCGTATAAAGTTCCAAATATCATAGTTCGTTCAGTATGGAAGAGCTGCATGTACAGAACCTACGGAAAGATGTCTAGGCTGCTACTTTCCTAATAGATGTTTGATCCATAGCAAAATTTCCAATTCCTTCTATCTGCATGTTTCCGTATAAAACTTTTTTCCCTAACGCTCCTTACTCAAGACAGAACCTGTTCCCAAAAATTTTTGAGCAAGAATTCCACATACTTATGATCGACATATTCTCAGGGTGTCTTTCATAAAAACACAGTAGCTATTTTTGTCTAGCACTTTCGTCACATTTTACGTAAAAAAAATAATTTCGGTCCTTTCAGCTAATGCAAAGACCATTTTCATAACAGTCAATAACAGCGAAATCTGTGGATGAAAATCGACAATTTACTAATAAAGACCATAAAACTGAATACTGTTTTGTAACTGACACTATGATATTTTTAATTGTCGTTACTGGATTAAACTAATACAGGAGATCCAAAAAACTGGTGTTTTCAAAAGGAGAAGGTGAATCTGAATGTCAGAAAGTATCCACTCATTAATTATTACAGATTAAAAATTAATTTGTTTCAAGACGTCTTTCTGTCATAACATAATAAGGAGATCTGAAAAGTATAAGAGACTCCTTTGTAAACAAAACGGGCGCTGGTATCAAAGGCAAAACATATAATTGAATAGAGGTTTACCAGACCTTTTAAAGGATGTATGACTTGATGCCTAAAGTCATTTGAAAACATTTAAGGTGTATCTTCAGTAAAGAGGACTAAATCTGACGTTTGTGACATTAGCGACAAAAATGTCCCCTCAAGTTAAAAGTTGACGTGTTTGGGCATTTCTTTTTATCACGGCGCATTTTTGAAATATTAAAGAAATACAGTGTATGTATATATATATATATATATATATATATATATATATATATATATATATATATATATAGTTATATATATATACATATATATATATATATATATATATATATATATATATATATATATATATATTGACTCACAAAATAATGGATCCACTCAAAAAGTTGATGAAGTTTGCTCATTAATAAATTTGCTATTTTAAATTCGATTTGATTTTTTTTCATATTGTAGGTAAATTTATATGAAATCTAGCACATGTTTTGTATTTTAAGAAAATTGAGCATACGCCATTTTATACAGGGTGACACAAAGTGTGTTTTTACTCAACTTTAAAACCACATGTATATTGTCAGAGTTATTCCACCTTGTAATTTCTTCTTTTGTTATAAATACACACCGTCTCTTTACAATTTCTTTTTTATTTATAGCTTAATTTTCGTAAAAGATACAAGGGTTTAAGAAAGACGTTACATTTTCACATTTTCCTATGGCAATAACAATAAGTTTACGAATTTAACCTGTCTGCATAGAGTGTTATGAAATTACTGTCAGTTGTGAAATCTAAAACTTGTCAATTAAATTTTGATCATTTTTCTTGTCAAATAGTAATTTAAAACATGAATCTTTCTGTAACTGACGCAGCGAGAGCTACACCGACAAACGAAAACTGGAGATTCTATGATTCAAAATAAGACAAAAATTATCATAAACGCTTTTCCTAAAATGCTTCCTAACCGAGATACAGGTTGAATAAAAATATTTTTTAATATTCCTCAAAACTACAGCAGATATTACACTGAGATTTGGTGCACCTAAATGACTGATTAAGTACAATTAATCAGGTGAGTTTGAGTCAACTGGCTCCATCCAGTGGCATAGAATATGTTAAGTTCACTTTAAGTAAAAAAAACGCACGTCCCTGGTTTTTGAAGAAATATTTTTTTTAAATTCAACATTTAATTCTGCAAATAAAATCATACTTAGTATTTTTCGATTCGCGCTGGTTTTTGAAATATTTTGTATTAACGTAAACGACTACATTATTCAGTAATAACCAAATTAAATAGATCAGAGATTGCTTTGCATTTGACAGTTACGTATTTTATGTTGCTAAAATAGTTCATTTACGCGTGTTTTGTAATTCATTGTTTCTGTCTAATTACTGTGAAAAATGAATTATTCCAAACGAGAACTGGTCGATATGCATTTATGTTATGGTAATACTAATTGCAATGCTCGACTTTATGAACAAAGATTTCCAAATAGAAGACATCCACATCATACTACGTTTAAGAACGTTCATCGTAACTTGTTAGAGTATGGAAGTTTAAAAGAAAAGAAAAATTCCGGACGAAATGCTCGTCTATCAGTTGAAATTGAGGAACAAATTTTAGATAGAGTTTATGAAAATTCATCAATAAGTACGCGTGAGTTAGGTTTAGAATTTGGAGTGTCGCATAGCAAGTCTTGGAAAGTTTTACGAGAACAAAATTTACATCCCTTTCACCTACAAAAGTGCATGCATTATTGTCTAACCATCCTCGTCGAATGAATTATTGCGAATGGTTTTAAATAAAAATGCTGAAGATGTCAATTTGTTAGAAACTTATTGACCACTGATGAGTGTATTTTTCCAGAAATGGAATAATAAACTTGCATAATTCCACAAATGGTTAGATGAAAATCAGCATCCAATTGTAGTTTACAGCTCACCAACATAGATTTAGCGAAAATATTTGGATAGGTATACTAGACGATCACCTAATCGGACCTATCCGTTTTCCTCAAAGACTTACTGCGAATTCTATTTAAATTTTTGAGAGATTTGCCAGAATTGTTTGACGACGTGCCCTTAGATGTTAGAATGAACATGTATTTCATGCATGATGGTGCACCACCACATTCTAGACGAAACGTCAGAGAATTTTTAAATGCATGGTTACCTGGACGCTGGATTGACGAGGAAGTGAAGTACCGTGGCCGGCACATCGCCAGATTTAAACCCATTGGATTTTTTGTGTGGGGTATCTGAAAACTCGTGTCCATTCTGTTCAAATTGATAATCGAGAGCAACTTTGAATTTGCATACAGATGGCATGCGATGAGGTTAGGCTATGCCACAAATTTTTCAGCGTGTTAGGTTTCATTTGCTAAGAAGAATACAAGCTTGCATTCAAAAGGAAGGAGGACATTTTGAACAATATGTATAAAATAATTATTATTTTATTTTGATTCCTTCAATATCTCTTTAATAATGTACCTAATAGTTAACTGCGTTATTTTTTTGTAAAATAAAACAAATTTTGATTTTTATTGAACAATAATCTTAATGCCAAGTAATTCAAAAACGGGAGCCGAATCGAAAAAATCCTGAGTATAATTTTATTTTTATATTTGAGTCAGTTGACTCAAACTCACCTGATTAAAGTATTCAATTAGACATTTAGGTGTACCAAATCTCAGTGTAATATCTTTGTAGTTTTGAGGAATCTTAAAAAACCTTAAAAATGTATTTTTAATCAACCTGTATCTCAGTTAGGAAACATTTTCGGAAAAGCGTTTATGATCATTTTTGTCTTATGTGGAATATAGAATCTCCAGTTTTCGTTTGTCGGTGATATATATATATATATATATATATATATATATATATATATATATATATATATATATATATATATATGTATTATTTTAGATTTAGATTTACGACTATTATGTTCCCACATCCATGAATTGGTCCTCCATCTCGTGTATTGATGAAGTTCTTGAAGGAACCTAAATTATTTCGACGATGCTTCGACTAAATCATTTTGTCATCCTCAAGATGAATAATAACTGAAACTTTTAGATCCTAAATAGGATCGGAAACCTTCTTCAGTTCTATACATATTGTATATACTCCTTTGCCTTTTACGTCGTCCAAGGTGTATTTTTGGAATAGACAAAAACTGGGACATGCTTCTCTTAAATGCCCATAATTTCAAAAGGTACATTATTGTGGTTGTGGGAGGTTATGGGTAACCCAGTCTAAATGTCGTACCTAATGATATCGCCTTCTGTCCGAGTAGAAGCCTTATATTACTACATTTTCGAATGTGCATTTTAACTAGATTACCAACGTTTTCTGTTATACTTCATGTTCACCACCGTACGTACTTA
Organism: Vesta saturnalis; assembly: GCA_036346205.1. NCBI lineage: Eukaryota > Metazoa > Arthropoda > Insecta > Coleoptera > Lampyridae > Vesta > Vesta saturnalis. Next base: position 86,340 of record JARFJB010002361.1, read on the forward strand.
TCTCTATTTTTGACATATTTTCCTGATAGTGGTACGGGAAGACGTAACATCTTACGTACTTGTGGACAGAATAATTTACCTACAAGTTTTACTTCGTACTGACCTGACTCTCTGTGTTGTATCTAATAGGGTTAAATGCAACGATGTTGGTAGACGTAATAGTACCTAAGGTGTCACTTATATTGGGAATATACCTCTGGAGTGCGATTGGTTTCGCGTAGATTTTTGATAATCTGTCCGAACAGGATTACTGCGATCACTTCTGTACTTGTTCCTAGATCGTTAACCGAAGTTCGTAGGCTATCTGAGATCTGTAGCTAGTATCGCCTTTCGTCTCGAAGTTTGCTTAGCTCACTGCTGCGTTATGCTCCGTGGTTGGATTTCTGATGAGAAATATGAATTTGGGTTGATAAAAGTTGGAAAGGAATAGAGACGCCATTTGATTTTGGTTAGCATTTTTTTAGAAAACTTCTTTTAAGAAAAAAATTGGTATTAGAACATTTCTGTATAAAAATTCATACATTTATATATTACACTCAATTAAACTGTGCGAGTTTAACCTACAGCGTCACGTAAATAAATAGAGTGAGCACGGCGTAGGTGATTCTGGAGCTTAGATAAATATTAGATGTTTAGGTTAGTGAGACAAGAAAATAGTACACGTAACTAGTATAGTAAACAAAGCCACACGCTTTTAACAAGAGAAAATTATGATTTTATGAGAGAGAGCCCGTAAGGCTTGAACCGGAGAAAAGAGGGAGAACTAAGAAGCAAACAACAATCCTAGCAACTTTATATAAGATCTGTGAAGGTTAACCTGGAAAGGAAAAATTCACAGGCAACCCAAGACACACGCACGCAGCACGCAGCACGCACGCACGCACGCACGCACGCACGCACGCACGCACGCACAACGCACGCAGCACGCACGCAACACACACACATACATATATATATATATATATATATATATATATATATATATATATATATATATATATATATATATATATATATATATGTATGTATATATATATATATATATATATATATATATATATTATATTGACCGTAACTTGACTTGCCGTTGTTTCACAAACCCCTATAAATAATCAGTAGAAATATATTTACGTATATGGAAAGGATTGTTCAGTGTACACTAGACATTAGGAACCGTTTAAAAATAGATAAAAAACAGGTCTTGTATATACTGAACACTTCACACAACAATATTATAACACCTGCTTAAACCTAAAAGATAAATTTCAAAATTATTATTTCCCACTTGCAAATTCCGAATACACACTGAATTAATATTATGAGGATGACCGGCATAATAAAAATACTATATTAAAGCTTTTGCGCAGTAGTATCAGAAACGCTTAGGGATTCATCACACAATCGAATGGATGGCAACGCTAATCCAAACCTGGGTGTGATTCAAGAGATTATGGTGAAGAAGCCTAAGTTATTTTGTTATAACCAACCCACAAAATAATCAACGTTACGATCACATTACAATAATTAATAGTTATACAGTAGTAGTTATACCCGAGTGCAGTACATACTATAACGTTTACGCAAGTTCAAGGCAAATTCTAGTAAGGTAACTATTTCCTTTTTGGATTTTAGCGGTATCATGTATTAGCTAGCCTCACTCTAGTTAGGACAGGCGTAGACGAGTGCAGGTTAGAATGATGCTACGTCGGTAACCAGTTGAAAAGTACAGCCATCCACCAGAATCGTAATGATTACAAGACAAACAAAAATCCCAAAACATAACGACGAAGAGACCGAAGACACGAAGGAACGACGGAGTGAAATAGCGAAACAGCTAGCATAGTATAACACGAAAAAGTGCAAAGTTTGTTTTTACCTCTACGGTGTTAGTCGAGCCAAAGAAGTTGTAGTTACTTTTAATTATTAGCTATTTATTTATCCAGCCACTAAAAGAAGTTTTGAAATTACCAAGAATTGAGAAAATCTAGATATCTTACCCACGAATGAAAGGAAGTTTTCTCAAATTTAGGTCCGCTACCTTCAACGAATAATAATCATCACAAAGTAAGTATAGCAATGCGTGAATGATTATTTTAATTAAATTTTCTGTTACAGAGATTTCCGATTAGCAGGAATAGCAAAAATAGAAAATTTTCAAGAAGCGCTACTACTTTTCACTCACGGCAGACTAAAAACGACATTTTTGCACGTTTTACCGGTTAAGAAAAATTACTGTTACGAATAATTTGTTAAAATAGACATAAAAAAATAATGTCCCCTTTTAGGATCAGTTTATTTTGTTTATTACACATATCGCCCTCTAGTGGTAAACAACCAAACTAAATAATTAACATTAAATAGGGGGTGTAGGAACCGGAAGAAACAGTAACCACAGAAAATTGTGGATTGGATAATATTGAATTTAATATTGATTGTTGAATGGTACACGATTTAAACATTTTACTGTAAGTTTTAATACATCAATCACAGAAAATCGTAGATCAGGTAATATTGAATCAGGTAAACCAGTAAATGTAAGCACTTTTTCAATTCAAAAGTAATTTTCGATACATCAATTACAAAACTTTCTGAAGTCGAAACGAATGAATCGATTATCGATTTTTGCACGTCACGATTGATTGAATTTCGTTATATTCTATTAATAATAGATACTTCTCTACCGACTTGGACGAATTTACATTTTCCTAAACCTCTAAGTAACCTTTGTTCTATTAGATGGTGAGTAATCTAAGTTTACACATTTATGCTCCAGGTGATGTGATGTGGGGTTTAAGGATAAGCTAAAACTTTATAATGTCTTTAAGTTATCTGTCCCGTTTCGGGTGATTTCTCGAGTGTTAAACCTAGTAAATTTTCTGTACGCTTACACATGCGACCAAGACGATGGTGAGTTACATTTTGCCTTATTACGCTGCGAAGTCTTGGAAATTAGAGCAATTAACTGTAAATTTGGTCAAGTGCGCTAAACTACTCAAGACCTATTAGTTTAGTGTGAAAATAAATTAACACGTTAATAAAAACTGCTTTAGCATTAACCAAGACTCCATACTAGTGGTGACTGCAACCATCTGGCCTCATTCTACAAAATCGCCACAAGCAGGTCGTTTGGCTACTGCTGTGTTAATCAGATTGTTTAACAAGTTCTACCTTGGAGTAGACCTTGTATTATTTTTTTTAGAATGACAAAGATTTCTTGACTAATTTGAACAATAGGTTTAAATAACATTGAAGCAAATTACAATAGATTTGCGTTTCCTGTGACCAATTTATACGTAATATGTAATTTTTGCTTATCTTATCTTGACATACCAATTAAGGATCTAGTCAAATCTAACAAAGAATTAGTTTTTTGTTAATAATTGTAATTGTTAAATTATAAGTTTTGTTTAAAACACAATGTAGTACATTTAATATAATTATTCATTTTAACTGCATACATTAAATTACTATGGTTTTTTTTTACTTATAGTATTCCCGAACAGGCTAAGATTTGCCTAACGTGCTAAAGCACTGAGGAACACTGGGAGGGTTTAGGGATATTGTTAGGCTGCCGAGAAATTGACTTAAATCGAAGTTTGGATGAAAAGAGGAACTGGGTACTGCATTCCATAATTTGGTCGCCGTGTGGAGAAATGTACATTGAACCTGTTTAGTGTGACACGATGGAATTTTGAGGACGTAATTCTGGTGTGAATTGGCAAACCTAGTGTTCCTAACGAAGATGGCCTGCGAAGGTATTAAGGAGTGTATTTCGGAGCACACTTGCCGTGGTAATAGTGATAGAACAAGGAAAGAACCGAACTATTCTTCTATGCTCAAGAGGCAGTAGGTCAGAATCAGGTACGGGTCATTATAAGCTTATAGCTCTTTTTGGATGCGGTTTACCATATCAAGGGCGTATTGGGAAGCACTGACCCAGAGGTGGGAACTATATTCCAGATGAGGTCGAATTTGAGCCTTATACTGTAAAAGGAGTTGCTGCGATGCGAAGTACTGTTTAGATCTGTATAAAAGCCCAGATTACGGGCTGCTTTTTCTGGGTGACAAAAGGTGGTCAACCCATGGAAGGTTCGATGATACGGACCTCCCCAACATAGAAATAGAGTTTGAAAACTTGAGTTCTAAGCCATTCACATTTACAGCAGGAAATGATCGGTCTTTCTTGGCGGATACAAGGCAACACTGGGTTTTGTCGGCGTTGAACGTGAGTAGATTGTTCCTTACCCATTCACGGATACGTTCTAAGTCACAGTTAATTTAGGCTGCCATTTTCACCTTAACCTTCTGACTAGACTTATTGTTGTGGGAAAACTGAGAAGAACTACAATGTAGAGTGCTGTCGTCTGCAAAGCAATGATCGGGTTAGTTGTTGAGGAAATGAGGTCATTTATGTGTAACAGGAAAAGTGTGGGAGCTATCATTGATCCTTGGGGTACTCTCGCGTTAATAGCAGTTTCTTTCGAAAAGAAGCCATCGGCGATGTCTAAAGCTACTACGTCTGTTTCACCGGACCACTCTAATGTGTTATTCCAAAGTTGGGTTACATATGAAAGATCACCCTTTAAATGACTCTTGGACCCATACTGGTGATAGTTTAGGAGTTTATTGGACTCGAGGAACGAAAGTAGTTGGTGGTGGAAGTGATAGCTATTGGTGGATAGCTTGAGGGATCAGTTTTGTCGCCCTTTTTAGGACATTTGCCAACTTCCACGATGAGGGAACCTCTCCAGATGACATGAAGATCGAAATCAGTTTGGACAATACAGCTCATAGCTCAGGTTAGCATTTTTCAAGGACGATAGCTGAAATGCTATCAGGACCAGTCGCCTTGTTTGAGTCAAGTTTATTAACGAAAGTGGATTGGTTTAATAGTGTATGGGGTAGATTTGGGCGACGGCACAGTTTTACCAGAATCATAGAGCCATGAATTTGATGCAAAGTAATCGACAAAGAGGTTGAATGTTTCAGCAGGATCAGCTACTACAGCTCTGTCGCGAGACGTCATGGGAGGAAAGGAAAATGTACTAAAGTTTTTACTGATGGTTTCAGCTAATGACCAAAACTTACGACCTCCTAAAGGACATGAGATTGATTCTTTGCATTTACGTTCTTCAAACATCTTTTTGGCCTTGGTGATGATGCTTTTGCAACTATTCCTTGCGGCAATACAGTCGGCGTGATTTTCGATAGATTTATTTGCTTCCCATTTGGTGTAGAGTTGATACTTTTGCGGTAATGCATCAGTGCAAGCCCTATTAAACCAGGTTTGGGAACTAGCGTGACCTACACGATTATGTTTTTTGGGAATGAATAACTCCATACCCATCCAGATAACTTCAGTTATGGAAAGAGCAATGTTTGAAGAGGAAGATCGTTTAAAACAACACTCGCACTAGGGGAAGGTTGCAAAAAGATCTCGCAGTTTGCTCCAGTTATCTGATTTAAAACACCACATAGTTCTGTTTTTCGAGTAACAGTCGGATTGGGTACAGAGGAAGTTATTTCGATTAGGCAGTGGTCTGATTGACCAAGTATGGAAAGGACTCTTATTTTATGTATGTTAGTTGTAAGGAATAGGTCCAGGAGATGTGGAGTATGGGTAGGATTGTCAGGGATTCTGGTTGGTTCGGAAATGATTTGTGTGAGATCACAGGATACAGCAAATGCTTCTACACTATGACCTACTGGATTAGTGGTAGATAAAAATCGAAGCCAATTGAAGTTGTGGGCATGAAAATCTCCCAAAATTGAAATATCGGAAGATCGAAACTGTGATAAGAGGTAGTCTATTCTCAGGCTAAGGTAATCAGAAAGATCTTGGAAGTTGTTATCGTTGGGAGACCTATACAAATAACAGTAGAATTTCACAAATTTGGGCGCAGAATGTTTGAACCAAATCGCGTCAAATTTGTTGTTTTCCAAAGTGGACATCCTTTTACAACCTACTTTGTCCTTGGTATACGCACATATTCCGCCTTTAAGAGTGGAGGTTGTATCTGAGAAATTGCAGGTCAGGCGAATCAGTGCTTCCAGAGGAGACTTGTATTTCTAATAGAAACAGAATCTCAGGTTGCAATTGTTCAAGGTGTTGGTGAATAGCATTAAGATTAGACCCGATACCACGTATGTTGCAGTAATGAATCCGAATGTTGGTACTCTCGATGACCGAGTCCTGCCCTCCCGGGCACCCGAATGGGGCAAAATTTTATTCCTGGCAGTCTTGCTCTTATTTGTCTTGATTTTGTCATTGACGAATTTTTGTCCTCGCTCCCCCCCCCTTAGAATCCTTGGGACGGATCGACGAATCGGTGTGAGAGTGTGGGTGTCTCACCCTACTCACCTGGTATATAGCGTTTGTTTTAGAACTCGTTATTTTGAGGGTTTAGCCGTTACATAATGAATAAAGGAGAAAGTGACCGGCAGCCCTTACCGAACTCAGAAGATTGGAACACCACCGGGCGGCATGGGGTCTACATGCCTTCCACCTATGAAGTTGTAGAATGTTAGAGCTGAATAAAGGGAAACATTAATTAGTTTATAATGCATGATAGAAGAAAAAAAAATGTTTTTGTGCGATTGCTGAAAAAAGTAATTGTACTGAAAACAAAGCAGGATATTAATTAACCTAATTAAAAAGATTGTGCATAAGTTGTATAGTACGCCAATCTGTTTATGGTTAGTTTGGTAGGTGTTGACAGCACTAAGATTGAAATAAATTGTTTATTTTGGTTTATTGCTTAGGTTCCAACTTGCATATTATTGCCACTTTAAACTAATGAAATCTGTTTATTACTGTCGTGAAACTTAACCTTCATTTAATTGAAGGGTAATAATAAATAACGATAATGACCCTGTTAGCCCTCCCAACTTTAATTACCTACTTTTAGGGTCAATTAATTACAATTAAAATTAAATATAGTAACAATGGTAAAAATTTTGAATTTGCTGTCAAAGAAAAATATAATATAAAATGATATGAAATATAATGTTATAATTAGATTTATCATTTAATATAGTACCAAAAAGAAAAGTTGGATTAACTTTTAAATTTGAAAACACTACCAGGTATTCGATTTTATGAGTTTCAACAGTTGTCTGGCATAGGTTTACGCGCCTTTTTTATTTATTTAAAGAACCATTTCACACATTACAAAAATTACACTGTTTTGATTATTATTATTTTGTTTATTATTAATATTCAAACCGACAATAATTTATTCAAAAGCATCCTACTTCATATTTAAATTAGATTGTTCCCTACGCGACTTGCTTTCATTTATTTGAGAAACGAAAAAGTATTTAATTTAGAATTTCAATTACAGATTAGAGCTAGTTATTTGTTTATTTTATCTATTTATTTGCTTTTTTTTATAGTTTGGATTACGGATTCGATCCAGTTACTCATTTTTATCATTTAAGCTGATAAGATGATTCTTATGACAATGATTACGCCTGTGTTTGTTACAGAAAGGGTTTATTAAATACAAAGCTGTACATTTTAATGAATCACATCTGGTCTATTTCTCCTACAGTATATATGATTGCTTTATACGCCGCGCTGCGGTGGGATAAAATAAATTATTTTATTAATTCTGTATAATTCATTGTTATTGCAAAAATGTTTACCTGTTTGAGTTCAAGACAAAAGGGTGAAATTTGTGCTTTAAGTGTACTTTACAATTCTACGAGTTTTAACAATCACATCTGGTATGGGTTTAAAAGATCCGTATTTCTCGTAGAAATTCAATCCTACAGCAATACGAAATGTTATTTACGCGCCTTTTTTACATGTTACAAAAATTCTACTGAACTCACCCCTACCCTACAGTAACCTTATTGATTTAGAAATTGTCATTTTAATCCGGATTGGTTTCACTAATCGAAGGTAGAAGCTGGACCCACCCCAAACACGTCATATTGCTCAACTTAACTGTGATAACGCATCTCTTCCAAGGTCTATGAGAAAATACATTTTTTCGATGCATAAATCAAAGTGACATGGTCATGCACGTTGAAACAAACGTTCGTTTTCCCATTGAGATAAAATATATGGACGGTCGAACGGATAGTTTTATACCGCTTAGTTAGATCTCTGGCCTTGTCTGTTATTTACTTGAGTGTCATTCACTGTCGGATACATTACACACACGTTTTGAAAGAATTCGGGAATAAATGAACGTTTGTAGAGCTCGACCGAAACGTAAAGAAGACTTACAGCGTGAGATTTGGATGGCTCAATGTGTTCTTTACATATTGGGTGAGCTGAGTAGCTACATGTTAACATGTGATTAATCAACAAGATATGGCCGAGAGTAAAATATCTCTTGTAATTTTGATCTAATCTTATAAGATAGCATTTACCTACTTGTACACAGAAACTACTTATACAGCGGGATAACCGGATGTGTCTGGGTCTGTGTCTGTATCTGTGTATGTGTCTGTGTATAACAATAGTTTCTATACTAAGAGTTTATTTTCTCGATCGGGTTATAAAAAAGTCTAAAGAAGCATTCCTTAATGTATTTCATTATAGAAAAAATATATGCAGTGACATAAAAATATAGGGAACTCATAAAGCAGTTCTGGTAAATTTGTTACCAAAGAATGATAACAGTAGCTCTCAACAAAATCGTCACGAATATTTGAAGGTTTATTCAACGAAAATTTTTTTCAAAAAAGCTAGTGAATAGATTTATATTTCGACAAATATAGAAATAAAATAAAATCATAAAACATCGTAGTAAAAATTTAAAAAATATTGTGAGGAAATAATGACATGAGGGTTGTATACAATCACGAGAAAAATAACAAATTTTTTTCTCGGTATAATTTCTAATGGGTCATTTCAAATCAATTCGGACACTAATTTATGAGTTTCCTGTTTCCTGTCGAGAAAATGTTAAAGCTATCGCGTGTCGAAAAATCTTGTGTTTATCTCCAGCATATGAATAGTAAGATTGACAGAACATACAACTTCATTATTCTTAATACAAGTCGATTGCATCGAACAACATTAAATCCAGTACATAATCAATAATAAAATTTTTATTTTATTTTATCGTTTTATCTAATAGAAAGCAGACAGTTAACATTATTATAAGTTTTTGTTATGAACGAATAAGTTCGAAGGTAAATATGTAATTAAAAATTATTATTAATTTTATTAAATACATATATAAAAGTTTACTCGTAGTATTTGAACTACGATGTACTTCTAAGTACGATAACAACTGCGCCATCAAGGTTCAAGCAATCGATGTAAATTTTGTCTTTATGTATGTAGAACTGATGTAAATTCTAAATATAATGAGATTACAGTCAAATTTATAATAATGGAATGTGAGCCTGCAGTATCGCAAGGATTCACACGTACCAAAGCAACTTGACTAATATTAAATTATTATAAGTTTTGTTATGAACGAATAAGTTCCAAGTAAATATGTAACTAAAATTATTATTAATTTTATTAAATACATAAATAAAAAGTTTACCTCAGTAGATTTGAATACGATCTGTAATTGTACTAAGTACGTAACACGATCAAGGTTAAGCAATCGATGTAAATTTACAGTTCTACATACATAAAGACAAAATTTACATCGGTTGGGGCTTGAACCTTGATGGCGCAGTTGGTTAACGCGGTACTCTAGCGAAGTACAGGTCGTAGGTAAACTTTTTATTTATGACAGACAGTTAACAGTTTAATAGTTAAATAAAATTTACCGTGATTTTACCTAAGTTATGTATGCTGTGCCAGGGATCTTTGTAAAAAAAGTAAGTACATGTACCTATATTGTTCAGTAATATTTGTTCTCCATAAATCGTTTGATATGCATATATACTACACAAAAATTTATGAATACAGTACAAACCCATTTTAGATAAAAACATCTCCAGATTCATATTGCAATAGGTGTAGGGTGTAAAGCAACCAATTTCTAGTATAACTTTCATTTTATTCGGCTGCATTCCGTCTGAACTGTAGTTTCGTACAAACATATTTTATGCAAAGCAAATTCAGACTGCACAAAATGAAGAACCTATTATTATTCGTTTATTGCACCTATCGCAATGTTAATTCGGGATTATATACATATCTTTTTATTATCCATTGTAAATCATTCTTCTTAATGGGGAAACAAAAACCGCTTTGCTGCAGGACTACAATGTTTCTTGGTGCCTGTTTCAATTTTTCTTGTGTAAGAAATCTATTTAGCAGTTATTGTTTTAAGATCTAATTATACTTCATAGACTCATTATGAGAAAATTTCGTCACCAGCAAAAAACACAGGGATACCAAAAGCTAAAATTAAAGTTAAGACGTATCATTGTTCCTTTTTTTAATTGTAAGATGCCAAAATCTATTTAAAGTGATATTTTCTTCTTGTCTGTTGAAGTTATTAGGATGTTTACATAGCTCAATATCTTCACGTTGTAAACGAACAAAAGCATGAATTTCTTTCGACAATATTTCTATATTATCAAATTGAACGTCATAATTTAAATTATTTAATGCATGCTCAGCTACCGCAGATTACTCTAGTAATCTGAAAAATATCATATGTTCTTTTCGTCTTGTACCAAAGCTAGGTTTTGTGGATTCAATGTATACTTTTCCACTAGAACAAGATAACTTATATACTCCGGAAGATAACAAAGGGCTTGAAACGCATTTAGGTAACCTTAATTACCCTTGAATTTTTCTGTAGGTTTAAAAGCAGTTCTAATACCATGCTTAACTAGGATTTTTTCAATTCTATCTGAAAGATTAGTTCAGGATCACAAATTCGTTTAGCTCAATCCACTAAAGGTTTAATTACACCAATTTTTTGACGTGGATGGTGATTTGATAATTTATAAAGGTGTGTAGGCTTTCGGTAAACCTAAAATATAGTTATTAATTTTAGATATTAGCATGTCAAGAACTGGTATACTTCCATTAGTTTCCTTCTCCATCGTAAAGTAGATGCTTGGATATAACAATTCTTCTTCAGCACTGTCTTACAGCCACTTATTTTCAGTAGAATAATAAATTCGGCTTACACTTTCGTGGTATAGCAACAGGTAGCCCTCTTAGCCCTGTTGCGGCTTATTTTTACACGGAACAATGTGAAACATTCGCGTTTATTTTCAATAACTACTATAAAGTTTGACGGGTCTTATCTTCACCAGAAAGAGACTGTTTGAACAACAAAATCCTCATTATTAGTAACACTAATCACAGTTTGTATGTATTTTAGCCAGTTCAGATTTCTTTGTGCCTTTTATCACTTTTTAGATCAGTAAAAGTTATGATAAAAAATATGCCAGCCAAATTAATCAATTAAATGTATCTATTTATTTCGTTAATAAATCTTTGATTACTCAAATATTAACATTCTATGCATAACTGGGAAATTCATCCAGTAGGTAAACATGAATAATAAAACTGATTGATTTGTAGAAACAATGAAACAATTAATTAAATTAATTAATTTACAAAACGGCTTATCGGAACAATAAAGTAATGAATTAGAAAATCCTGAGTTAAAATTAAATTATTTCTGATCAATAACGAGAACAAGCGTAATAAAATGGCTGTTAAAATTGAATGTTCAACATTCTCGCTTTAGAATCAATGCAAACATCATTCCACACAGTAATGTCTAGTTGATATTCTATCGTCTCCCTTAATCTAGATTGTAATGACAGCCGTCGCGCCTGCAATCACAGTTGATGGCTAATTGTTACCCTCCAGCAATGAAAGTCAAACATGCCGGTCGAGTTGCAAAAGCTACTCAAAAAGTACATTTACAAACCAACAGAAGGTCAGACTAAATCTAAAAATAATTTAAAAGTCACATTTATGTTTGAAAAGATTTAACCTACTAAATCGTTCAATAATTTAACAGTTTAGATCAGATTATAGATGAGTATTTGAAATGTAAATTAAACACTAACTTAATTATATTGGTGCTACAAAATTAATCCGTATCGTATGATATTCTAAGTGAACTTCCCGGAAGAAAAACGTCAAACTGAAAATATGTTGTTTGTTTCTTTACATTTATTTTTTCGCAAAAAAATCTCAAAGTTTATTTCTAAGCGTGGAATTGTAAAATCTTTTAGGTAATTATGAACAAGCTACATTACATAAATTGTGCTAATTTAAACTTTTATAACTTAGTGCTGTATGTATTATTAAAAAAGGCGTGGCAAAGGTTACATTTTCTTTCAGAACCATAATAATCCTAGTTACTAACTACATATTAAAATGGCTTACTGTGTTTGATCTTTACTTTTGTATTGACTGTCAAATCGAACCACCAGCGTTAGCAACAGTGCTTCGCTTCTTACAGTTGAAAATGACAATTTCTGTACGAATAACTAGAGATGTTAAAAGAAGCTAAATGTATTATGAAGATGGCAGGTGGAGCCTTGTCGAAACGTCGAGAAATAAACAATGTTTTACTGTTTCAACTATGTACACAAAATAATTAGATATTTGGATTAATCTATGTTACTACAGTAAAATAATACTTAATCGTGGACTTTCAATTACAGGCACCTAATTGATATAGTAGCCTGCCATCACCACTGATAACGATAACTATGATTGTTGTTAACACGTAAACATTTTGTATGTTTCATGTCCAAACACACAATTTAAAAAAAATTAGGTAATTAATTGTAATGATGGGTTTCAGTCGTGAAACTGTACATAGCGTAATAAACAAATAAATACATTCTTAATCAAAACTATTTGGAGCTAATGTGGAATCTTGTATAAAAGAGGGCTAAGTGGGGTTGGTTTTAATACGGGACTGCATAAAAATAAATTTTAGCGAACCACACGAGTAATACGGGACCGGCTAAAGATTAAATAGTATATCCCCCTGGCATAAACGCGTTAGGATGTATGGTTGGTAAAATCTGTATTTTATTTATTTAGGAATTTGTGACAATACTTTACATAAGTTGTGTTAATACAGATTAGTTCTTACCCTAGTTAAAATCGTAATCATGGCGTAGCCAGCGAAGGGCAGGGGCAACTGCCCTCCTGGAAGAGCAAAAATAAATTAAATAATTTTAAATTTTAATAAACAAAAATTAAATCTAAAATATACATATTTTCTGTTCTGCATATTTTTTTTTGTTATCTGTTTTATATATTTTGTTTGTTGTTGTGGTCGTTTGGTTGCTTTTATGAACATTTTAAAATTAATTAATAAGCTCTAATAAATAAAATTATTCGCGTGTCCTTTGTCACTAAAATATATTTCATCAGCAAAAAACAAAGCTGTTTGAAAAACTGACATAGTGCTAAATATATATTAATAGCGTTTTCGATCTATGCATTTAATGCATTGGTGCACACCAGAATTGTCCCACCCAGAATTGGATAAAAACGAGTGTTCGATTTACTCTCAGGATACGTCAATTTTTAGTGTTCGATTCAACCACTTAACAGTCGGACATTTTTGAGAAAAATGGTAAAAAAATTGTCACTTTTTTGTTTTCATTTAACTACATTTTTTAATCCTATTAATTAATTAAAATAAATTTACTCAATAAGTAGTTTTAGTGTGAAATATTTTGAAACATTCAATACACAATCCTACATCAGAATCCGAAATAAATACTCTTATAACGTACGTAAGACCTGCACCAACAAGTTAAAACAAAAGTTGCCTGAACGAGACTCGGGATCGTCAGTGTACGGAAAATGTCACGCCCGAGTGCAGTTCGTTCAAAACTATCAAGTGGTTAAAACACAACTTGCTCCAAATCCTAACATAGGACAATATTTTTGCAACAACTATTGAGTTGGTGTAAGTGCTCTTGTCTAGCGACAGTGTCCTATTTAATAGTGTAACGAAACGCCACTGGTTTTCTTCGAGAAAATCGAGATACAAGTGAGGAATATACGGGAACCGGCGATGCGAATGTTCTGGCAATTTCTAGGCTCAAAAGGGTATATAAAATTGCCTATCCGGCGCGAAGACAGACAGTACAGTACAGTACATAGTGCAGGATACGAAGTTGCATACGGCGAATAGAAAGCGAGGCGCGAGATTTAAAAGCGGAATAGTTAAAAAGTGTTGAGAAAGTGAATATTTGTGTTGTTTTGTTAACTTTATTGGTTTTAAATAAAGTTGGTGTGAATAGTTATCAGTGTTAAATTATTGCCTGAGAAACAAGAGGGAAAATCCGTAACAATAGTTTTACCACAGAATAAAGAGACAGAAATCACAGAAAAGACAATATGGATATAAGAAATTGGTTACAAAAGGTAAGTTAAATAATTTCAGTAGAAAATTAAATTTTAATTAAAACTTTAGAGTCATTCCATTAGAAATGGTCCAAAATTTGAAAATTGGTTGCTCGACCAGCACCAAATAAAACAAAACTACCATGTAATGATAGCTTATAATGTAGATATGTTATATCCGATGTTAATTTTTGTTCAAAATTATTTGTATCGCAACGTTTGGAAAAAATTCAATTGCAGCCCTTTACAAAATTGCCAATTGCTCTTTACTCTTTGCTTGTATCTTTGTGAAACAATTTTATTAGCTTTGGCAAAAGATTCTGTGCATTATTAATATAATTTTATATATTTTTCATTATTATGATTCCGACTTTTTGCCTTCTAATTATAACAAAATTACAATAATGCACCGATTTTGACAGCTGATATCTCAAATGGGACTAAATATAAAAACTTGAAATTTTCACATATTAAAGATCAAACAGCACTTTATACGTGCTATTAATTTCATTTTGTGTTTTTAATCTAGAGAAAAATATTAACATCGGATATAGTATATCCACATTATAAGCTATTATCATATCATTACATGGTAGTTTTGTTTTATACTAATTTTATACTAGGGACTAAGAACAAGAATGATATTAGGTTATTATTTTAGGTCAAAATCTCTAAAACGGAAAAAGTTCATGATGACAGTAGTGGAAGTGGAAGCAATGATTGTGATGAAGATGAAAATAAAATGGTCGGAACATCAAAATCGGAATCTATTTTTGAAGGAGGCTCAAGTAGTTCTTCAAATCTACATGAAGCTGTCTCTGGAACTGGGACCTCTAAACAAACTGAAGAACGCGATGGCTACCATGAAAATGACATTGGTCGTTATGTTAGTTGTGCCAATAACTTGCCTTCTGAAAAAGAAGGAATTGTTGACAAACCCTTGGGTTCCATCATCCAATTACGATTTTGCTTCTGATGCCATTCACTTGAAAAGAAAATTTAACCATCGCTGGTTAGATCAATATACTCCATGGCTGGTGTACTCAAGTCGTTTGAAAGGTGCTCTATGTTTGTATTGTGTTTTATTTCCGCCAAGAATTGCTACAGTTAAAGGAGTTTTGGGGTCATTTATGGTAAGGCCTTACATGAAGTTTAAGGATATACATGAAGATTGTAGAAAGCACGTTGGCAGCCATTACCACAAATCTTCAACAGCTGCTGCAAAAGCATTTCTTGAAAATGCTCCTGTTGATGTCCAGTTGCAAATAGGGCACCATAAGACGATTGAAGAAAATAAACAAATATTGTCAGCAATTATTTCATGCATAATATTTTGTGGAATTCATGATTTGCCGCTTAGAGGAAAACAAGGAAATGAGGGAGTTTTCTTTGACCTTTTAAATTTGAGGATTGACTCTGGTGATGAGAAGCTAAAGAGCCACTTGGATAAATGTCAAAAAACGCAGTCTATACCTCACCAACAATTCAAAATGAGATCATACAATTATGCGGTGAAGTTATCAAAGAAAAATAATCGAAGACTGTAAACGGGCAAAATTTTATGCTGTAATGGCTGATGAAACAGCAGATATCGCTGGAAAAGAGCAGCTTTCTATTGGATTAAGGTTCTATGATGAAAGCCAAAAATAATCAGGAGGAATTTGTAGGCTACATTGAGTTAAAATGTCAAGATGCTTCTACAATCGCTAGCGCAATTCAAAGTTTTTAGAAGATAATAATTTTCCGCCGATAATTGTGGGATTCGGATTTGACGGGTGTTCCACGATGGCCGGCAAAGAAGGTGGTGTACAGGCCATTCTTAAAAAAAGTACGCTAAATCTTTATTTTTCCATTGCTCCAGCCACAGACTAAATCTTGTGGTCAATGATACTAGCAAGCTACCAGAAATAAGAAACACAATAGCAACGGTTAAAGACACAATAACCTTCTTTCGTGAATTACCAGCCCGTAGGAAATCGGTTCCAAATCTTTCAAGGCTCTGTGAGACCAGATGGTCGGAAAAATATAAGAGCATAAAAAAATTTTCAGAAAGCTTCACTGACATTGTTAAAGCACTAGAACATCTATCTGTCGAAGGAAACTATGCAACAAGAAAATCTGCCCACCAATTGCACTGTGCAGTTACTAAACCAATATTCATCTTAGGCTTAAACATAATTGCAAGATACTCTGCAATTTTGGAACCCGTTGTAAACGTTTTACAAGGTAAAAGTATGGATTTGGTTATGGTGAAGAAACATATGGATGATATTCTAGATGTAATAAAAGAAGATCGACAAGATGTCGAAAATATTTCTTATGAATTATTTAAAAATCACTTGATATCGCAGAGAAAGTAGGGGTTGAGTTGTCAGTACCACGAGTCACTCAAAAGCAAGTACATAGAAGTAATCCACCATCTGAGTCTGCAGTTGAATACTGGAAGCGGTCAATAATCATCCCCTATCTTGATTCTTTAACTTCGTCTTTGGATGCTAGATTCTCCAACGAAAATACACCTGCTTTTGCTTTAACTTATCTTCATCGAGCTTGCAAGCATGCTGCAAAATGGCTTCAAAAGATTTCAAAAATAATGCAGAATCTTTCATGGAAGTTTATAAGTTGGGTGATGTCTCTGCAGAATTAGATTTGTGGTACAATATGTGGAAGAAAAATGATTATTTAGCAGAAGACATAATTAAAGGATCATTGAAGTGGCTGCACTTTTGAGGAAGCTTAATGTTTTTATCCCTGCAACAAGGCACACTTAATATTAAGTGCTTTCCATCCACTACTGCTACCGTGGAAAGCATCGTTCAGTACCCTGCGAAGGGTAAAATACCTGGCTCAGTTGATACGAAGGGTATAATCAGCCACTGGTTTGTTCTGTTATCAAATTTTTGAGAAATCAGATTCTCATATGAAAAACCTTTTTGCATAAATTTAGTTTATCCTTCAAGATCAAAATGGTTCAATAGTTTCAATTTAAGAAATTTTAGAATTTTAAAGTTGTTGTTTCAAATTGATTTTGGTAATAGTGACCAAAAATTTTACATTTTGAAGACAATAAAGGACCATGTATGTGCACCCCCTGTTATGGAATCGGCTAAGTTTTCCCTTGACATAGGCCACTTTCTATTTAGTGTTTCCATCAAACTTTTCCGTGAAGTGTTCATATACCCTCAAGGGTAAAAACTGCTCAGAGTCAATGGTGATACAATATGGTTAGTTTAATATTATTCGAAATTTTAAGGTAACAACTTCAGAATGCATAGTGAAAAGAAAGTTTTAAGAGATAAATATTAACAATTATAATTTACCCTAAGATAACATCCATGATATTAGCTTTTTATAATATATATTATTCAATTTTGTTATCATTCTTTTCATTAAAATTTAATTATTACGACATGATCTGATTTTGTTATAAATCGGAACATTCATTGATTATTCCAGCATTTGACTTGATTATCTTATTATTGCAAAATAATTAACCATTAAAATTTTATCAATTTTTAATAATACAATATTATTATTTAAAGTTGAAAATTACATTTATGTTCTTTCATTTTTATTACAACTATATACAAAATCGTTAATTTCTGAGATATTTTCAATTTAATAACAGAATGAGATTTTTTCAAAAATTTGTATTATAAGAATTAGTGGTTAATTTTATAAGAATTTTGTCTTAATAACTGATGTTTTTGAATTTTTATAATAATTTGTCACACTTTTATTTGTCAGGCTATATTTATTAAATAGAAATTAAAATAACTATTTTCTGTTATTAAATTGTAAAATATTTCAGAAATTAATTAGCTACAGGTAGTGTCTTAATAAATGAAGAATATAAGTTTGTATTTTCACATTTAAATACAAAATACATGATTCATTATGACAATAATTGACAAAATCATGTTTCAGTTTTTCTGTCTAATATTCAATTTAATAATAAAGAAATAGTATTAATACCAATGTCAAAAAGTTATGCCTGAAAAAATATTGTTATGTTCTGTCATATTATCAACGTTGAAATGTAATGATTTTCGTATACAATTGAATAACTTTGAAATACCCGGTATATTTATGAAAACTATTTGAAGTATAAGATGATTTATCTAATTTGAAATAATGATAAATGTACAAAAGTATATTTGTCATGTAATTATGAATAATAACTTTGTAAATACGAAAATAATTTTATAAAATGAAGTTTGAAGTTGATATTATTTTGTAAATAATTTTTTTATATTTTAATAACGGATATAGGAATAATAACCAACACTATAAATGTCAAATAAAACTAAATAAATCACAAACAAACTGATGTATGAACAAATCTGCTCGGTTGACATTACAATTACTAAAACTGAAGCAAGATGTCGACAAAGTAATTATGTTTTTTATGTTGATGCTTATGCCATGTTCTTGAGTTCTAATTAAATCTAGTCCCACTCTCACTGTTGGCTGCAAAACACTATTTTAAATTGCGATTTTAAAAATACTTTGGACAATCTTTGAGAGGTATACGATTAAATATCTCAACTGTTAATGAAATTAAATAACTATGGAATCTAATTTTAGTACAGAATAATTAGATGCTTAATAAATTAAATATTATTAAACTAACTTCAAGCTGACAAATCAGAACACCCTCTAACGGACGAAGGCTAACAGTAAAAACGTCAGAATCAAAGAGCAAATTTTACAAAATATAATCAAATTACGGTGTGAGTGTAAAGTTGTAAAAAACTTTAATTTGAAATTGATAAAATCACTCACACATAAAAACTTGACAACCAATTAATGATCTAATCAAATCTAACAACGAACTAGTTTTTTGTTAATAATAGTAATTGTATGTACAGTGAAAACACAACAATTTTTAATTTTAACCACATATGTTAAATTATAGTGCTGTGGTATCTTAACATATTTAATTGGTAAAGCATTTACTTCAAGGTCTACGAAAAACAGTAAAAAACCTGAACTTACCAAAAACCACATTTAAGACGTACCATAGTGTCTCTTTTTAATTATGAGAAGCCAAATCGTCTTTAAACAGAGATTTTATTCTTGTATTGTCATGTGTCCATGATTTGTTAAAGATTTGCCGATAATTTTCAAAATTACAAAATTTTGTTACTAACGTATATCTGAAATTCAATGTAAACTCTCAGGGTCGAACTGTATAATACTTAAATTCGAGAAGTATTTGAAAGCCTTACAAAATTTATTGCACTTAAACGTTTTATAAGCAGGAAACGATATTATAAAGCTTGGATTAAATTGATCAGTTCAAATTGGGAACATAAGATTCATATATGATTCATTGATCTATCGTACAGTCCTGTTACTAGTTTATTGAGAAGTATTATTACGTAAATAGTAAACATATATATTGTTTAACTAACGTATCTTTTGCTTTTAGAATTTGTAAAATTAAGTTGGAATAGTTTTTTGTAGAGTATAATTAAAATATTAGGAGATATATCGAATACATTTTTCGAGGTTTAAAATATTAAAACGCAATTGTTGATATGTAAAATGTAAGAGGATGATGTAATCGTTGAGAATTTGGCGTCGTAAAGACTGTGTAGTTTACCATCTTAAGGCTAATGAATTAGTTATAGCGCTAAAATGAGTAATTTATGTGGGCCACTCACTAGTTGCACCAAAGTAAAAACAAGCTGCATGAGTTCACGGCGACAAACTGCTGAAATTGCTAATAATGCTGTTTTCAAAAAAAGGGCGAATCTTTATGAATAGCTATGGAAGCCGTTCGCGTTTGGAAAATTTAGTACCCTTTCACATGGAGCATATGATCAGGACGGATCGTTAGCGCTGACCATGCGCGCCGTTTTTCCATACGCGAAGTTCGTCTTTCACATACATTTCGTATGGTCAGCAACCGACAAGTCGTTGTTGCCGTTCTTGACGATCGGATATTCATGTTATGATGTTACGGCGTAATAAAATAGTTGCCGTGGCTTGGCTGATAAAACGAAGAAGAGAAAAGGAAAAGAAAAAGAGACTACGGCTGTACGCTATCGTTAGTGAACGGCTTCTAGTAGGTATTGGTTGAGTTGATCGGCCTATTTTCACAGTTGTTTCTTTTTGAGCGCGACATTTCGGAAACGGAGTCTGGTTTTGTCATCAGGCTTAGTCCCGATAAGGACTGTTTTCGCAAGTCGAATTCATATGTTAGGATTTTTTTCCCAAGCACTTGACTACTCTCAGATTCGAAATTGGTATCTTTCACTTATTAGTCTGACACCTTACCGCTGAGCCACTGAGTGGTAAAGGTGTCAGACTAGTAAGTGAAAGGTACCACGTTCGAATCTGAGAGGATTACTCAGTGGCTCAGCGGTAAAGGTGTCAAATTAGTAAGTGAAAGATACCAAGTTCGAATCTGAAAGTAGTCAAGAGTCCGCTTCCGAAACGTCGCGCTCAAAAAGCAAAACTCTGGAAATAGGTCCATCAACTCAACTAATATGAAGACACCGTTACAAACCACTTACAATACAGTCCTACTAAGTGCTTTTGTCACTTTGGATTCTAAATTACGAAAAAACAAAACGAATTTTTTTAATTATTTTCATATGTCGATTAAATCATTTGATGGATGACATCTCAAACTAACAAATGGTTTGAAATTATCAGTAAGATAAATGAATATAAATACGACAAGCTGGCAACAAGCGGAATGGTACGCGCCTGGCCATCAGTTCGCATGTAAAACTACTGATAATAATGACTCGTGCGCGTCCTGGCGATACGCGCTTGATTCTTCCCGAAATATTTATCGTTATCGTTGTCGAATGGCGACAGTTTTTTTAATAACCATGGAAAAGGTGTTGTGTTGAACAAGTGCATCCAATTTTCCTTTGGTGATGTCTTCGTACCTAGGGTACGGATCTAAGTAAACCAGTTCATGTGTTAGTTTTGGGAATGACTTCGTGGATACAGCTGCCTGCTAACAAATAATTATTTCGCTGGAAATAAAAAAGCTTTTGTTCTTTAGTATTTAAAATTAATAAGTGATATGCCGAACTTGTAAATAGTAGAGAATATACAGAGTGGACGAGTTTTTTTATGTATTAAGTGTAACGTGCAACCAATTGTAATTCAATCATAACGCACCTTAGAAAAGTACTTACGACTAGAGAGAGGTTTTTTTTGGAGAAGCGATTGCTGTTCCATTTCCGATCATATCGCTGCCGCAGAGGCCGTTCACCAAGTCTCTTTCCTAAGTGTATCGTAAACATACGGGAGAAGTAAACCTGAGTTAAAAGGTAAACTTTGTTGTGCATTTACTATTTTATCTGTTTTTTTTTTTGATGATTGATGAACGATAATAAAATTTCTGTGTTTTCGTCGTTATGAATCTTGTTTTATTTACGTAATACAATTTTGATGGGTCAATTTTAATTATGTGAATGTAGTTTAGTTAATAACAATCGTATTCAATTATTCATTGTTCATGATAGTGACGCTATTGAGATATATAAACATCCCACAGACACAAAATGTCTTTGACGGCCTCAAGGCTGTCGGCCGCGCCCGCAAGCGCGCCCTCACCCGTCAATTTTTTTTCGTGCGTGAAGTAGCATTTTGCGTCCTTGGTATACATATAACTATTGCACTCATTTTTATTTTCAAAGCTTAGTTAATGTGGTAATAAGTGTCTGTCTTACTCTTATATAGTTTAACAATGTATATAAATTAATTCAATTTATCTATCAATAAGAAATCGCATTAAAAGAATACTTATTTTGTTCTATTTAAATTAAATTAATACATCACAATTGAAGTATCCTACGATAAAGCATGTAGAACAATTTTTTAATGTTTAAGATGGTTCTTTTTGCAGGAGTTTATTAATATGTAAATTATAAGTGCAGTTGTTACAAAAAATCCTAATTTTTAAATTCATTATATATAATATAATAAATTTATTGTAATATTTCCCGTTTAATCAGTATTTCATATTCGCGTCTTATTAATAAATAAATTAGATTGATTAATATACATTGTCACATTGTATAACCGATAAATAAACATTAATTACTAGATTAACTTCGTAAAGTAATGTTTTGAGAATGGTTGCGTTTACAATTAAATAATGCAAAAATAATGTTTATTTACTATTATAGTATTGCTACAATAAATAAACTGTAAACAATATCTAAATAAACGATAAACAACGAGAATAGATATTGTAGTGTAGCTTCCTCCTCTCTTACTTCTCTGGAATAGACAATTTTTTGACATTTTAAGTTGCAATAAATACAAATACTTTTTTCCAAAGCGATTTTGCATAAATAAACATGAAAAAATTATTTTTATGCGTTAGAAAGTTATTTTAAGTCTTGTTGAAAAAAATGAGCATAACATTCAGAAGATCGTAGTTGCCAAATCGACCAGGCCGTAAAACGGGATAAACAAATACAGGGTCCGCCTTTGGGAGCTGATCCTATGAGTATCTGCTAAACCAAACTTACTATAATGTTGAAAATTTGGTGACAGGGTATAATGATGTTAGGGCTAACTCATCTAAAATATTTTCACGTTCGTACCACTTCCGGTTATACCGGACGTCGGTACTTAGTCGCTTATTTTAAATGGAACACCCCGTATATTAATACATTTTTGGATTCTATGTCGAATTTTAAGGTAAGTTTGTTAAATAAACTAGATACGAAATTTCAGACGTTTTCAAAAGATTTTTCTAAAAAAATTGACAGATGCGGTCTTGGTAATAACTCGTTAATCGTTCTGTTCCTGTCAAACAATTTGAATTAAACTTTGAGGTGTTGCAGGCAAAGGTTTATTGCAACAGTCTGCAAAAAGTGTCATTTGTATTTTGCATAAAAATAAAATTATGAATGTCTATACTTGACTATCAAAAAATGCAAGTTACTCAAAAAAATCAAATGGAAACCCCTATTTTTTATTGCTCAGATCGATTTAACGTCAAAAATTAAGGTATGTTTGTTTAAAACTTTATTTGCCTAAACGTAAAATTTTCATACTTATTATCAAAAAAGTCCCAATTTTAAAATTTGTGATAAAAATGAGCTACATACTTAAATCTATATTCCTTGATCATGGTCACCATGGAAACCAAACAATTGAGAATTGAAATAAAGAAAAATATTTGAATAAGTTACTGAAAAAAATTATAAAAATTGATAATTTTGTGATTCAAAAGTCATTTTTGCCAAATAGAAATTTTTTTCAAATTCGATACACAACATAAGTGTAACAATTTAATACTTTATGAGTAAATCGAAAAAAAACTACTTTTTACTGCGGAAGTAATATATACTTATCGATAAAGATGCTTATTTATTTTGTTTTTCGTTTGTAGTCAATAATTTAATAAAATTGTTGACAGTTTGTGTTTTTCTTGATGAAATGGCTCGACTTGAATATTCTAATACAGATTATTTGAATTTAATTTTAATTCACGGAGAATGTCATAGAGTTGTAAAACGAACAGTAAGAACATTTATCGAACAGTATCCTGAGCGCCCCCGACCATCAGCAGATACAATAAGACGTGTGGTTCAAAATTTGGAACAGTTTGGCACATTTAAACACTCTGCGCCTCGCAAAAAACTGCTATTGATAACGAACAGAATGAAGTTATAACTTTAGGATATTTCCGTGCCTATCCTTGTAATTCCATAAACGACGCGAAAACAGATATTGGCTTAACACCAACAACTATCAGAAGAATTCTTAAGAATCATAAGTTTAGACCGTACTGTTTACAACTAGTTCAACATTTGAAAGAAGCGGATTTCTTGAAACGTATCGAATTTTGTGAAACAATTTTGCTCAAAATACAAGAAATTCCTAATTTTTTGACTAATATCATATGGACGGACGAATCTAAATGTACGAAAAATGGTATATTTATTCGCCGAAACTCGCATTACTGGAATAACGAAAATAGCAATCCAATTCGCAAATTCCATTTTCAGGAAATTTGGAATTTTAACGTATTTTGTGCTATTCGGAATAACGAAATCTTTGACGTGTATTTTTACAACGAAAATTTGAGAGGTTTAAAATAGTTGATTGTTGCGATTTATGATTACAAATTTAATTTCTAGGAGAAAATTATCTTGAGATATTAAACACTCGAATTCAACCCCGATTAAATCTAGAAAGGGAAAATTTTGGTACCAACAAGACGGTGCGCCCCCTCACAACACCAACGCTGTTTCCATGAAACTTTATGAAATTTTTGAAGATCGTTGGTTTGCCAATAATGGTCCCTTTCCATGGCCACCTAGGTCACCTGATCTTACGCCAATGGATTTTTATCTTTAGGGTCGAATTAAAAATATTGCTTATGCTACACCACTAACGACGAAAGAAGATTGCATTGCAAGAGTGCAAAATGCCTTCAATTCTCTTTCTCCACAAGAAATTCAAAGGGGTACAAATGAAGCCGTTATAAGACGGGTTCAACAATGTCTTGCATCTAACGGGCAACATTTTGAACATTTATTGTAAATTAATTTACATTTGATCACGAGCAAGAAATACTAAATAAGCGACTTTATCGTGTAAGAATGCACTGATAAGTATGTAGTTACTACCTCCGCAGTAAAAAGTAGTTTTTTTCGATTTACTCATAAAGTATTAAATTTTTACACTTATGTTGTATATAGAATTTGAAAAAATTTCTATTTGGCAAAAATGACTTTTGAATCACAAAATTATCAATTTTTATAATTTTTTGCAGTAACTTTTTCAAATATTTTTCTTTATTTCAATTCTCAATTATTTGGTTTCCATGGTGACCACGAACAAGGAATACTAGATTTAAGTATGTAGCTCATTTTTATCACAAATTTTAAAATTGAGACTTTTTGATAATAAGCATGAAACTGTTATGTTTAGGCAAATAAAGTTTTAAAAAACTTACCTTAATTTTTGACGTTAAATCTATCTGAGTAATAAAAAATAGGGGTTTCCATTTGATTTTTTTGAGTAACTTGCATTTTTTGATAGTCAAGTTTAGACATTCATAATTTTATTTTTATGAAAGATACAAATGTCATTTTTTGCAGACTGTTGCAATAAACATTTGCCTACAACACCTCAAAGTTTTATTCAATTTGTTTGACAGGAACAGAACAATTAGCGAGTTATTACTAAGACCGCATCTGTCAATTTTTGTAGAAAAATGTTTTTTTTTTAAAACGACTAAAATTTCGTATCTAGTTTATTTAACAAACTTACCTTAAAATTCGACATAGAATCCAAAAATGTATTAATATACGGGGTGTTTCATTTAAAATAAGCGACTAAGTACCGACTTCCGGTATAACCGGAAGTGGTACGAGCGTGAAAATATTTTAGATGAGTTAGCCCTAACATCATTACCCTGTCACCAAATTTTCAAAATTATAGTAAGTTTGGTTTAGCAGATACTCATAGGATCAGCTCCCAAAGGCGGACCCTGTATATTTCTGTCAAACTATTAGACAGATCGAGCACATATTTTGCACACTTTTAACGCACATTATAACATAACTTTTGGATAGTTTTATTTAATTATCACTAATAAGCGAAAAGTTGATTTCGCCATATTGATTATTTACTTAAAAATATTAGCAATAAAAAATTGATTAATCGCTGGTCCAGGGACCCTTTCTTTTATCTCAAAGAATGCCTTTTGATAGTCAAATACATTTACCATTTTCACCTATTTTTTGTCTAATTTGACTGGCCTTCAACCCTTTGAGTCCTGCCTTTTTAAAATAGAAAAGTTAATAATTGACGTTGAAAAATTATATTAGGTATTGAAAAATGGAACTAGTTTTATTGAACACAATCATGTATTTATCAAAATTTTCAAAAAAAATGGTGGTTCCAAATTGGGACCACCAGTAAAATGTAGTTACAAAAAATATTACTTAATGTCTATGGAATTCTTTGAAACAATTTCGTTTGTTATCAAGGCACAACCCTACATTGCAACTTTCACAATGCCAACGAGTGCGATGAGGATCAATCTTCGTACTACAATGGGTACATCTAACCTTCGTTCCATGGATCGGCATATGTGCAGCTTCACTTGTCCTTTTCTCTATCGGAACCGTAATTTTGAATCTGTTTACAGGTTTCTCATTTAGTGGTGGTCGTCCCTTCTTTGATTTGTTAGGTGATGCACCTACTAATCCGTTTGATACGGCAATTTTAAATTCTTTTAGTGTCAAATTCTGACCCTCACCTCGCTGAATAAATATAATATATGCGTTGACAATAGTGACATCAAGTAAATGCCAGAAGATTCGATGCCACCATTTTAGAGACTTTCTGTCGATTTGGTAGCATGATTTTAACATGTCAGCCTTGTCAACATATCCCATGTGTGTATTATAGTCTTTTACCAAAGTAAAGCAAGGGAAATCTACTTTGGTTCCATCTTTCTTCTTCCTCGATATAGTCGCTTCGTCAGGTTGATGGAAGTTACTTAGGAATAATATTGGCTTTTTGTCCATCCATTTTAAAAGACCTTCCTCACTTACACGCCAATCAGAATCTCCTCTTTTCATGTTTCGTTCATTTCGTAGATCCTGGGGAATTCCTTTTCGTAAAGTACCACAGGCGTATATTTTACATTTCAATAAATCTTTCATCAAGGAAACGGAATTAAAAAAGTTGTCAAAGTAAATCTCATATCCTTTCCCAATCAAATCATTAGTGAGGTCTTTTAAAACTCTACTTGTCAAATTCTTTTCTGTACTTTCAACTTTTCCTGTGTATATTTGAAATTGTGACATAAATCCTTTTTCATCAGCGCGTACCCACATTTTATATCCCCTTTTTATAGGTTTGAGAGGTAAATATTGACGTAATGAACTTCTACCTTTAAATTTAATCATGCTTTCATGAATAGACTGTCGCTTTGTAGGAAAATAGCAATTTTTAAAAGTTTCTTCTAATTTGTCTAGAAGGTATACAATTTATCGTAGTTCTAAGTTCCTTTCTCTGGAATCAACGTATTATCGTTTATATGTAAATTTTTCAAGTGCCACGCAAATCGATCACGAGACATTATACTGGAAATATATTCATCTCTAATTTTTCGTTTGGAGGACCAATAATCGTTGTAACTTGGCAATTTTTTAATGCCCATAATTATGTTTATAGCCAAACAATATTTCATTTCTTGGCCACTAGTAGGTACAGGATTAGTTCCTTTGTTTTGTACTTCATACAAATTTGTTTTAAACACTAAGGTGTTTACAAGATCTTCTGAAAATAATGCCAAGAAAATACCTGCTGGTGTCTCAAATTCGTCTGATATATTTGGACCCGTTCTTTCTCTAAATTCTTCAATTGTGTTTGTTACGGAATGTCTGGACCACTTTGTTTGTTCCTCAGCAATATTTTTAACAAAATTTATAAGCGGCAATAAATCATCATCTTCCCATTCACTATTTTCTTGCTCAACTTCCATAAGCCCTCCAGAAACATCTTCTGCAATAAATTCTGTCACTGCTTTCCGAAATTACAGATCCATCACTTGGAATTTCATCCAATAAAGCAACCACATTTTCACTGGTCAGATTGTCAAGATTATATAATTTATCTGAAATGGAATAATATGCATAATATACTAGTGGTACCATATGGACCCACCTTTAAAAAAAATGAAAAGAAGGTGACAATTGTAGAATTTAAGTTTTGTATTTATTTACATGTAAAACGAAAACATAAGTAATCAATTTATTACTTACCCATTGTTGAAATTCAATATTTAAATACTAAAGTTAGTTATTAAAAATTCACTGTCTAAAACCACTACGACACTTGTTTATATGCCTGAGGCTGCAAAGACAATAACCGGTGTGCGTAAATTCCAATCATTTTCGTGTTGTAACATGTCTAACGCATGACTCACGTTAGTGGTTCCAAGTTGTACGGACTAGGACGCTAGGAAATAATTTATAAATAGGTGGTTCCAGTGCGAAGCCACTAGGACTCAAAAGTATTGAACAAACTCATTACTTCCATATTTTTCTGTAAACGTAGCAGTTATTTTCAGCTCATTTATATAATTTGATTTTAATAAACTTTATGTATTTAACTTAACTTTCGTGACATATTAGATGTGTATAATTAGTACTTTCTGCTGATGATGAGAAGTTTTTAGTCCCGAAATCGGTCCACATAAATAATGAATATACATTTTGTGTGGATAATAGTATATTGTTTAACAAGCACGGAATGGTACTCATTTCCCATGAGTATGAAAGTTGCCGTGAGGCGAATGCTGCAAGTCATACAAGATGGCAATGAGCATTACGTGCGAATTATACACTATACTTTTTCTACGGCTGTTTCAAAAATAAAT
>JARFJB010002361.1:117500-125000 GCA_036346205.1 Vesta saturnalis
ATATTCGAGGAATGGGTGTAAGTACTCAACAATCTTCGGATAGGATCGGTTATCTTCGGGTGTCGAAGAGTGGGGTCGCACTAACTATAGCACGGTTAATGCGATTCGTACCTATATGAAAATATCGCATCGCAAAATTTTACCTGTGTATATAGCCTCCATCGAGTAAGCATTATTATTATAATGTATTCTCCTGTTTATGAACCAACATCAGAGGACATTAGAGATTTTAGGGAATTGTGAGTAAACTACTACAATATAACTGTTCAAGCTGGTGATGAAAACGATGAAGTGGATGAGATGAATGTAAAGAAGAAGACTGATAACAATGTAATTAAATTAAATAAATAAATGCTTTAAATACATTTTTTAAACGTTAAGTTTTCTTTCAATTTTTTTATTAATAATCTTGTCTTCGGAATGGACTTTCGGGTTTGTTTATAATCTGTATATTTAAGAAGCCAGTTTCTATCAATCTTATTAGATTTAATACAAAAAACAAAAGCGTTGGAAATTAAACGTGACTTTCGTCTCTCCCATCCCCGCGTTTCTCTTGTCCCCTTCGTCTCTCACTTCTGTCGTGTCCGCTTGGCTAGAAGTTTGAGCTTGTTTGTGGCGCCATCTAGTGGTGTATGAGCTAACAAACGTTTTTCTGTAATAGAGATTGATCATGGCTCCACGTAGCTGTATATTTTCAAAACTACATACAGTTCCTAGCAACTTGCGCTCGGGTCTTCGCCCCTTGTCGCGCACCCTTGACATACAGTTCTCAATAGGTCTGTGTAAATAAAACATATAAGCAAGCAAGACCGCTTATTCAACGCGTGTTTAAATTGCATGTTAACAAATAACATTCTGATGTATACCAATCAGCTCTTAATTACACATTTATTTTTAAAGTAATGAGTTGAATTATATTTGTTATTACACCGTATACTGTATATAGGTGGTTGAGCATTTTCAATAACGACTAGGACGTTCGGTCTTGTTTTATAAAAATCTAAGGTTTTTTAAAAAGACAACCTTTTTTTGATAGAAGTCATTTTCAGATACATCTTGAATTTACTTATTTCGCTATTTAAATGGATATAATTAAAACATTCTTATGTATCTGGTTTGATTGATTGATTGTTTTGAAGGTCGTTTCCTCAAAACGAAATTATGTTTTACCAAAATAGAAAATGCAATGGTAAATTTTAGGCACCCCTTTTTATATCAAAATGATCATTAATAGAAATGTGATAATTTTAATAACAATCATGGTAATAAAAATTTAAAAACTCTAATAAAAATAACATGGGAAAATACACGGTCAAGTTAAACCGTATGTTGCACACGCAGTTATTACATTCCAAACTTTTAATGAGGTTTTTTTATAACTGTTAATGAGTGCGTTTCAATAAACAATTTGTGTCCGTATGTACAATATGAATATTTTTCAAATCGCTTTGAAAAAATTACTTTTACTGATAGAGAACCAGTTATACGAGCCCCGTCCCATCTCAATTGGCCCACCAACATTTTTTCTTTTTAAATAAAATTATGCTAATTCACGGTAAATTTAATTTAAGTATTTGTTTTTATTATCATTTGTAACAACATTTTAAACAATTTAAAACATTTGATTGCAACATTTTACTTTAAATCATTTTTTAATTGTTAAAAACATATTTTTATACAAAAAAAAATAGTTATTTGCTTTTCTCGAATTTATTATTTTCTAAGAATCTTTGAATATCTGAAATAAGCAAGTAGGCTTTGCCTTTGTCTAACAAAAGAAAGTTTGTTTTTTTTACTATTAGTAAAAATGACGCGTGAAAAGGTTGTTGATGAAAAAATTCGCTCAATTATTATCAATTTATTTAAAAAGGGAAAATCAAACGCGGAAATTGGCGATCTGGTTACTTTATCAAAGTTTACTGTCAGAAATATCATTCGAGTTTATAAAACAACGGGTACAATAGCTACAAAACCTCGGTATGCGTCGAAATCCAAAATATCAGATGCTGATAGACGAGCATTGGAGAAGATTATTAGAAAAAACAGGCATTCGAACTATGGTGAATTATCTGTTCTTTGGAGCGATGCTGTGAGGCGAAGTGTTTCAAGATCCGCG
This sequence comes from Vesta saturnalis, assembly GCA_036346205.1. Classification (NCBI taxonomy): domain Eukaryota; kingdom Metazoa; phylum Arthropoda; class Insecta; order Coleoptera; family Lampyridae; genus Vesta; species Vesta saturnalis. Next base: position 119,617 of record JARFJB010002361.1, read on the forward strand.
TGCCATATAGAAGCCCTTAAGTTAGTTTTTAAAACTTACAAGGTAATTTTATTGCAACTTTTTCCAAAAAAATTTTTTGTAATTTTACTAATTTTCTTTAGGCGAAAGAAAAGCCACTCTTAACATTAAAACAAAATAAAAACCGGCTTAAATGGGCTAAAAGTCACATTAATTGGACGAGTGATGAATGGAATAGTGTCAATTGGAGTGATGAGTCTCGTTTTGAAGTTTGTGTTGGGGACAATAGAAGCAGAGTTATTCGTCGTATTGAAGCTTTCAATTAACTTCAAAATATTTGGGATACTTTCACTCAAGATGAGTGTCAAAACTTAATAAGTACGATGCCCAAAAGAATTCAAGCCGTAATTAAAAATAAAGGCGACGTCACACAGTGGTAAAGGTTTTTGGATTTTGTATGTTTTCCTTGTTTTTAACAATTAAAAAATAATTTAAAGTTAAATGTTGCAATAAAATGTTTTAAATTGTTTAAAATGTTGTTACAAGTGATAATAAAAATAAACACTTAAATTAAATTTACCGTGAATTAGCATAATTTTATTTAAAAAGAAAAAATATTGGTGGGCCAATTGAGATGGGACGGGGCTCGTATATCAACTATGCATAAGTAAAAAACATAGAAAGTGATTTAGTTTGATTAGACGAGTAACACAAAGCAGTGACCATCACTCGTAAACTAATTCTCCAAAACGTTCTTTAAGTGCAGAGCTGGTAAGTGTGCTTTTAACCTTTTATTTATTTGCTTGTACAGATTTTTAATTACAGTTATAAAACGCATCTAATTTATAACGTAACGACAAGTTTCTTTAAAAAAATATTAAGGCGTACAATATACAAACATTTTAACGGTCGGATGGGTATAAAACATATTTCAATACATTAGGACCAACAGGTAAAGCAACCAGTTTTTAATATTTGTTTAGAAAACAATATTGTAATAACTGTTATGTAATTAATTAACTTAATAAAAAAATTTTGTTTCATTAGAGAATAACCTGAATGTCAGTAATTTTTTTTTATAACTCACTGAGGTTTTTTTTTTAATTATGACATTTACAATAAAAATAAGTGTTCTATAATTAAATTTTACTGTCATTCAAATTCTTCCACGCAAGATCAATCCCTAACACAAGTGCTGTCTTACAAAAACCTCCTCATTAGAATACAACTTCAAATTATCAGTCATAACCTACAAAAACAAATACTATTTCCAACCAGGGGTAACGACAAGGGGCGAAGGCATACACTTGTCGTATAAGATTAGGTTAGAACCCACATACCATTGCACCAAAGGGTCACGATAGAGGGCCAAGCTCTACACTTGTCTTATAAGGTTAGGGTTTTCCTTGTTTCAAATTTTACCCCTATCAGAATGCTAACCCTCATCAGGTCAAAATAACCTATAATTGCCAGAAATAGTTGTCATCCTACCCTAGCCCTAAGACCAACTCCAGGTCCCAGACCAACCCAAAGACCAAGCCCAGGTCTAAGACCAGCTCCAAGCTCCAAGACCAGCTCCAAACCAAACCCAAGGCCTACATCTGCCCCTCATGTGAGCAAGTACAAAATTGCTTTCAAAAAGACGGTAATTGGGGTAAAAATTCCATCAAGGGTTGAACTCCGAAAAGAAACCGTAGGGGTAGAAAGTACAAGCTCACACGTAGGCGGATATAAAATAAGGGGTAAAAAAATACGCCCCTCAAGTAAGCGAGTAAAAACAACAAAATAATTAGGGGTTGAAAAAGGCCTTCGAAAAGATACCATAAAAAATAAGGGTGAAAAGAAACGTCCTACACGTGAGCGAGTATAAAACCAAAATAATTAGGGGTTGAAAAAGGCCTCCGAAAAGAAACCATAAAAAATAAGGGTGGAAAATATGGTCTCCCACGTGGGGCATCCTTGTGACGTCAATAAATTTCTGCTAATGGTAAATTTTCTACTAATTTTAGTTTTGGTTTTAGGTAATTTTATAAAGACAGCGGATCCTAAATCTTAATCATAATTTGTAATTTGCATAACTCGTCTCGTCTGCAGGCACCCATAACGCCTATAATCAAAATAACCTAAAAAAATATTTTTATCGTAACGAACTGAGTAGGCATCTATTTATTAATTATTAATTTACAAAATCTAAGTAATCAATATAAAAAGAAAAGAACAAGCCGCGTCTGTTCCGTGGTTCGAACCCATTACCGCTTGATTGTGAAGCGAACGCTTTGCCTCTATACTGTGCGAGCTTATGTCAAAATTTTACAAAACGTTGTTACATTCAAAGTGAAACAGTTATTTAAACCTAAAGGAATTAATCATTTCACAATTACTATGAAAGTAAAATATTAAATTTGTAAAATTTACCTTGTATATATATATATATATATATATATATATATATATATATATATATATATATATATATACGTGATCTGGAGTACCTGTGATAAATTTGTTTATTTCGTCTGTACTAAAATTTTTTCATGCTTTTAGCGTGTAACCATCAGGTTTCCTCTTTAAGAATACTTTAAGTTTAGGGTAATTTCCAATATTATCCTGGCCAGGAGTGTTTACCGCTATGTCATCACATGCAATCATACGGTGTAATATGAAAAACATGAGTAAAAATTATTTTCGTTATAATAAATTCTGATTAGAAAATATACCCCGATATGGCAGCATATAAAGCTGCAGAATTCCAAAATACAATTATTTATTTATTGTTTTATTTTGTACAAATTAGAGAGCGTTTATTAATGAATAACAAAGGGAGTAGTGATTTAAAGCGTATAATAAATGCTGATTAAAAGAAGTAAATGTAGGAAATGAAGAACAGTCAAAGGATAAACAAACAAATGGAGGTTATGTAGTATTAGTCAAATGAGAATTAAATTCATATGCATATAAAACAAATTGATTTGTACTACATTTGCTTATTCAGTACCGTAGGTCAATTTCATCAAATGCACTACAAATGTTCAGCATCCTTATTTAATTCACTGTTTTATATGAGAAGACAGTATAAACAAATTGGATAGCTAAATTCATAAATTAATGACGCAGCGGTAAACACTCCTGGTGAGGAGTTAGTGTTTAGCATCGTCTAACATGGAACACTGCGCCCAAAGTGTTGAGGCCTTTCACTTTTGTGACAATTCAAATACGGAAGTAACATATTTTCGGAATTCGAGTGGGTGGAATTTTTGGTTGCCATTCATTAAAATATTTGTTAGCCTTTTCAAATTTATCTCTCGAAATCTCCGGTATTAAGTTTAAGTATGCCTAATTGGCAGCTTCTGCAATAATCGGCGGGGTATATTCTAACACACTTTCACTGATTTCCATTTTTCAGTTCACGATTTGACAAATCTACTCGCCGTATTTTACCAACGTGAATATTTGATATTTGACATTTCATAGCATACTTGTTTTATTATACCTGTAACACAATCACTTCATTATATTATCCGATATGGAAATGAAATTCTAGTAACGCAATGTTCCTAATCTCATAATAAAACAGTGTTAGCATATGACAATTTTGTATTACAGTCATAGAAAAAGTGTATACCTTGCACACATATTTATTGTAATTTGAGTTAAAATTCGTAATATAAATTAACCGCTACTACAGAGAGCTGAAAATCTAGTGTTAGTAAATAGGGAAACTGTGATGTTTGTCTATATTCCAAACCTCCCTCCTGTCCAAAATAACTTAAATTTTAGAAGCACCTTCAACCGCCGTATAGAGCCCTGAAGAGAACTTCCGCTGAGTACACCTGTATTAACCCAAAGAAAGTCTTGCCTGTATTAATTCTTTGGGTGGCTCGAGATATTCCGTTTCAACCCCTTAAACCGAGATAACGCCTCCTGTTCTCAAGTTCAAGAGATAAGAATTCCGTACAATTTTAAATAATAATCACCCAAGGGTTTAATTACCTACTAGGCGCGTCCCCAGGTGTCGGATAGACAATGGCCCTGAAAATGATCGTAACTGACTTAACGGTCGATGTTAGCGCTGAGAATACGGTGTCGCGGACCAGTTCACATGGGGTCTCGCAAATGGTGAGGACAGGGTTGGCAACTTTCCGTTCCCTAGCTGGAAGGTCACTTACTTCATACTAGTCTGTAGTGGCTTGCCTTGCTTTAACACTTTTCTATGGAGGCACTCTCGCTACAGATCTTATCTATTTCAGGCTCCTGATGTCGGGAAACCTCTTTCTTTACTTTTCTACTAATCTCAAGATGTGCGCTATCAAGTGTACACGGGACTGGCAAGCCCGGGTATCCTAGCTCGTGACGGCTGAGCGCTAGCGGTCTCCTAATACCGCAACTGCGAGCTGTACTTCAGAGATCCTAGCAGGGCGTGGCTAGGGAACATTGTAGATGCAGTGGCCAAGGGTCCTGGCATAATGACCCGGACCAAGAGGAGAAAACCTCAATAAAAGTTCTAAATCCTAGGGTGTAGCGAGTCAGGCCAAGGGAAGCGTGACTATATAGGAGGTCAGCCACCACTGACCCCACCTCGTGGCATCAGTTATTACTCCGTTGCATTTAATCACCTTCCACGGTAACAGGAGAGTCCTATGTTCCTTCTTACTCTTGGGCACAATATGCGCAAAGACGCAAACCGAAAAAGCAGAGTGGGAGAAAGCGGATACTTGGACCAAATCCAAGCCGATCGCTAAGCCTCCTAAGAAAGAAGGTGAGATGAAGAAAGAGAGAGGAATCTCGAAGCGACCTCGAACAAACGCTTTCACACCTACAACGAAGCAGTAAGCTAAAAGACCTAGGAGTCAAGTACAGACTGGGTCATACAGCAAAAATCGTTAAGCAGGAGCAATCGGACCTGCTCCTCAACAAATTAGGAGATCTGATTAATCAGGGGAGTTCAACACCTCTGTGGGTGGGTACACGGGAGGTGCAGCATGGATCACGTGTCGTGTGCAAACGACTTGATTAAGACCTGCCTGAAGAGGACAGCAAACAACTTGGAAGCGCTATGGACTTAGTGGCTCCCGGAGGTGAGTCAATTTTACAATTCACTATGGCACATAACTTGAACATAATGAACAATGGTAACAAACGTACCTTCGCAACAGGGCGTAGGCAGGAGGTAATTGATATAACAATATCCAGCTCATTTATGGTTAATTTTGTTAGGAACTGGCATCTCTCTTATGAAGAAAACTGTTCAAATACAATTTGAAACTACAGGTATAACCAAAGTGATTGTACAGTATCGAAAACCGGCAAAACGAATTGGGAGCCTTATTAGGAGACCTTAATTGTTACGTATCGGGAATCAATACTTCGATTCGCAACGACTCAGATTTAGTCGCAGCCGTGCAGTCACTGACGGACACGATTGTCTC